>CM019831.1:600000-1005501 GCA_009763385.1 Coix lacryma-jobi var. lacryma-jobi | reverse complement strand
TGGGATCAACTCTATGCTACACAAGCAAAGAATGTGACTAGCAAGCTACACAAGCTAACTAATCATAAGAGCAACTAGCACATGTATATGAACAAGTAAATACAAGCTAGTGAAAGGAGATTGCAAACCACCGAGAAGAGTAGACAATGTTGACATGGTGATTTTTCCCCGAGGTTCACTTGGTTGCCACCAAGCTAGTCCCCGTTGTGTCGACCACACACTTTGGTAGTTCGGCGGCTAATAGGCACCACACCTAGCTCGACACTCGAGCGCCGCAAGAACTCACCCACAAGTGAGGGTAACTCAATGACACGCGCAATCCACTAGAGTTGCTCTTCGCGATCCCCGCGGGGCGAGCACAATGCCCCTCACAATCCTTCTCCGGAGCCACGCACAATCTTCACGCGGGCTTCACGACGGAGACTCGATCACCAAGCCGTCTAGGAGGTGGCAACCTCCAAGAGTAATAAGCACCACCGGCTTGCAACTCGAACACCTAGTGCCACTCGATGCAATCTCTCAAAGCAACGCACTAGAATCGCTCACTCGCAATAGATTCGCACACTAGCAAGCACAAGCGAGTTAGAGGGCTCCCAAGCACATCCACACAAGCCACCAAGGCTTTTGGAGTGCTCCAACCAACGGCCCAAAGCCGGCCTCAACGACTATATATAGCCTCAAGGACCAACTAGCCGTTATGCCCCTTCACTGGGCATTCTGCGCTCCGGTCGGTAGTACCGACCCCTTCTGGGCGGTACTACCGGCTTAGGCAAACTAGCCGTTACCTCACATCGCGCAGATTTAGGCAAACCACCGACCCCTGGTCGGTTCCTCCGAGGTCGGTAGTACCGAGGTCATGGCGGTACTACCGCCAGGCCAAAATCGCCGCGACCAGAGAGCTCTGCGAAAAATCAGCCACTACCGACACTGCGTCGGTACCACCGTGGGCGGTAGTACCGAGGTAATGGCGGTACTACCGGCAAGCCATTTTCAAAAACCCCAGAGAGCCTCGCGAAAAACCAGCCACTACCGACCTTGCGTCGGTACCACCGTGGGCGGTAGTACCGAGGTAATGGCGGTACTACCGACAAGCCATTTTTCAGAAACTACAGAGAGCCTCGCGAAACTCCTCAGGGCCACGGTACCACCGACCATCCGGTCGGTACCACCGCCGGCGGTAGTACCGAGGTAATAGCGGTACCACCGCCAGGCCAAAAACGTCCCATTACAGAGAGGGCTGCACGCAGCACCTATGGGCGGTACCACCGACCACCCTGGTCGGTACCACCGACCATACACAGAAAACTCCATTTTCTTCTCCGTTTTGATCCAAACCAACTCCAACAACTTCTCCTTTGCAAATGTGCTAACACCAACAAGTGTACAACATCATGTGCATGTGTGTTAGCATTTTCACAAACATATTCAAAAGATTTTCACTTGCTCTCACCACGCCACTCGATCTTAGTAACATCGCAAAGTTAGATCGCTCAAGTGGCACTAGATGACCGATATGCAAACAAGTTTGCTCCTCTTAATAGTACGGCCATCTATCCTAAACCCGGTCATAATCTTCTCTACACACCTATGACCGGTGAAATGAAATGCCCTACAAATATACCTTTGCCTTGCGCATTCCATTCCATCTCCTTCGGTGTTGATGCAACACATGCACCAACCTATCTTCAAATGATATGATCCACTTCATATCATCACATGGCCTCCATGGTCCATCGATCTTGACATCACTTGCTCTTCACCATCGCTTCGGTCCTTTGGCGCCAAGTCTTGCTTAAGCCTCCCGACACTCGGTACCAACGGCTTCAAAGCCTCAACTTGCCCTTCACCTTCGCAACCGGTCCATCAAGCCAAGTCTTGCCTTGATCTTCTCCATCTTAGCCATATGACCACATGTCATGTCACATATGCAATAAGCTCCTTCATCACATGTATGAGCCTTGCAACATCTTCCAAGCCATTTCACCTCTATGGCATATGTTGCTCACACATGATCACCTATGGACTAATCACCTGTGTAATTTACTTCAAACACCATTAGTCCACCTAAAGTTGTCACTCAATTACCAAAACCAAACTAGGACCTTTCAACCGGCGAGGTCACCGGAGTCGGAGGGCGCAGACGAACTCGAACCGGAGCCGGGGACGATGCAGAGGAGACAGGCGACCTCACCGCCTCTCACAGTCTCACCGGAGTAGAGAGGTGAGAGGTCCACGGCGGGCGGCGGCGGCGACTGCGAGAGGCGACCAGGGCACCAGGCGAGAGCGAGAGCCAAGCGAGACGGCGAAACCGCGAGAGCGAGAGCCGCGGCGGAATGGAATGGGGATTGGGGAATGGGGATTAGGGTTAGGGTTTGGGCGAGAGCCGCGGCGAGCGGCATATATGCGGCCAAGGGGGCGGGGCGCCGGGGCAGGCCGGCAGGCCTCTTGGGCCGGGCCGCCACCGGACCACCTACACCTACCGGGCCGTGCCCGGGCCGTGCCACGGGCCATGGTGGCGGCCCAAGCACGGCCTGGTGGCCCGTGCCGTGCCGGCCCAGGCACGGTGGCTAGCGGGCCGTGCCTTCTCCGTGCCGGGCCATTCCACCGGGCCGTCAGCCGGGCCGCCGGCCCGCGGGCCGGATGGAAATCTATAGTATGGAGGGAGTACATGACTGTTGCTGACGGTGGAGTCGCAGGAGCTGCCGTGCACACGTCGCTGCTCAGCGCTGTGATACTCTTATCTTTTTTGTGGATCTTTTTACTCCACTTTACCAAGGCGTCAGGCGTCAGGCGTCACCTCCTAGGCTCCTACTCCTCCTACTTGGTTGAGCATCTCTACAGCAGCCCTCAAAAGCTAGTTACAGGGCACATACATACAACAATGTCATTACAGTGTTGAAAAACAACCGTAACAAAACTCACTACTGACATTGGCTTAATTAACTGTCACGGTTGATGTTCCTGCTAAATTTGATTCGATTTGTAACAAATATATGCAATATTTATATCTCTAAATAATTTTGTCAAAAAAATTAGATTCAAATATCTTTTCCAATAATACTGATTATGTAGAATAAATATTAATATTTTTTTAATGTATAATTAATTAAAGATGTTTCTCGAGAAACGAACGGAGGGACTCAGTAGCTGACCGGACTCAACGGCTGGGCAAAATATTTTTGTAGTTTATTGCGCCGAAAATACGAAGCGTCATGAGCGTTACAAATCAAGCAAAATAGTCAGCTTAAATCCATATAAATTAATTGTAAAATAATATATTTTTTCTTTTTATAATAAATTTTTTGTTTATAATTCATTAACTAATGACGACCGTGTGGCTGCCTGCCTGCGAGTCTTGTTTGTAGCTCAAGCATGCAAACGAGCCGAGCGGCAGGGTGAGAGAGTGTCCCGACGCAGGCAGGCAGGGGAGTCAGGGACGCCGGGGCGGTGAAATGGCCAGGCCGTTTGTTCGGTTACCTTGGGCCGGTAAAAATAAAAGTCAAAAGTAAACGTGCAATCAGCAGCACCACACCACATAGTAACAGAAAGAAGAAGAAAAAAATAAAAGCAGGAAGGAGGGGTAATTTACGGCGTCAGGCTGAGGGAGGCGGTGCCATGCCGTGCTGCCGTCTTTCCAGATTACAATTACTGTCCCCGACCCCCGAGGCACAGACAGACACACAGAGAGAGAACGACGTGCCCTCCGTCACGTGACGCGGTACTCGATCGAGCCTGTCCTCTCTCTGATCGTCTCCCACCTCCAGCTATCTCATGCGTGCCACCATCATCCCTCAAGCGAGGCCGATGAGAAGATTTGTTGGAGAAGGCGTGTGTGCCTTTGTAACGACGCTGTCAAGTTCTAAAGACTACTAGCTGTGTTTAAAGCTTGAAGCGTACTGTACTACTACTGTACTGTAGAACACAATAATGTGGTTTCTGAAAGGTCGGCCAGGGCGGCAGTAGGCTGAAAAAGGGACCAGCTTGTTTGTTATGAATCAACAAACGAAATGTTCATGAAGGTCGAGGAGAGTCTGGTGGTGTAGCTGATGAATCTGGGCTCCTCTTCTGGATGCAGCAACCGTTTTCTCCTGCCGCTTCTCCTGTGACTGACTGCAACAGAAGCCGCGGTACGGGTAATACTGAACCTGAACTCGCTCCCCCAACAAAGAAAGAAACTGGTGAAAACCTGCGAGACATGGGGACTCTCGGACTCTGGAACAAACTGGTTGCGAAACAGAAACAGAGCAGGGCAACTCTCAAGATAGAAACGACTCTGCAGAGAACCGAACCATGCATTCTGGAGTTTACTCCTACAGGACATGCTTTCTTCGTTCAGGTTCAGGTTCAGGTTCAGCTTTCCTTCCTCAACACAGATGAACTGTAATAAAGGGTTCAGGTTCAGGTTCAGGTTCTTATGTACTACTCTAACTCTAATAAAGTACTGTACGTCCGTTTCAGTTTCTCTGGTTTTCTGAGAAAAGCAGAGAAGAAAGATGAGTTCGTTCACATGAACAACCTTACTTAAACATTACTAACATGTTTCCACTAATTTCCCGCGGGATGAACAAGCTGACCCCAGCCAAAATCCATACAACAGGCTATATTATACGCGAGCAGATTCAATTCAACCACAAAAGAACCATCTCCTAGAGCTACTAATACTACTACAGTTACATTCTTTGCAGATTTCGCACTTGTTCAGTGGATTATTTAGCCACTGAACACTACCCACCACACACTGACAGAGCACCCCAGCCAGCCGGCAATGCCGCCGCCTTCAGACGCTTGCGCCGGTCGCGAGTCACGACCTGGAGGAGACGGCGGCGGCGGCGTTGAGCCCCCTGGCGAGGCCGTGCACGGCGCCGTAGCTGCGGTTGCCGAGCCCGATGCAGCCGAAGAGGAGCAGGCCCTGGCGGTACGGCAGCGACGTGCGGCGCCGCATCTCCTCGGCCTCGGCGCGCCGCGCCTCGTACAGCCGCTCGTGCGCGGACCTCCGCCGGCCGCCGCGGTGGCCTTGGGTTTGTGTCCCTCCCCTCCCCTTCGCCACCGCGGGGGACGGCGACGGAGATGCGCTCGTCGTCTTCGCCGCCGCGGTTGGAGCCGCAGCGTGGTGGGATTGCTGCTGCTGCTGGTGGTGGCTGTTGGTCTTGCCGCCGTCGGACTTGCTGCGGTGGAGCAGCAGGTCCTTGAGGAACCCGCCCCAGCGGCGGGACCCGCGGGAGGACGAGGACGACGCGGACGAGGCGGAGGACGCGGTGGAGGACGACGACGACGAGCGCGACGCCGCGGGGGTCGCCGCCGACGCCGGCGGATGCGCCTCGTCTGCGCACTCCGCAGGCTCCGGGACCACCGGCGCTGGCGCAGGCGCGTGCGACGCGGTCCGCCAGTGCGTGCGGAACGGGGACATCGAGCGCGCCTTGCGGCGCACGGAGCGGCTGCGGACGCGGCCGCGCTCGTCGTCCGCCTCCTCGTGCTCGGGGTCAGCGCCCCCCTGCGCGTCCGCGGCGGCGTCGGGGGCGAAGTCGAGCAAGGGGTCCGGGTGCGGCTGCAGTAGCGCGGCGGCGAGGCGGACGGGGCGGATCTGGCCGTTGTGGAAGAGCTCGTCGGCGGAGGACATGGCGGCGGCGGAGGGCGACGGGAAGCGCGAGGAGAAGTCGAAGTCGAAGTCGAGGATGGCGTCCTTCCCGCAGCCGCCGCGGGTCGGGCTGGTCGGCGCGCTGAAGAAGAAGTGGGACGGGTAGGCGTCGCGGTCCCGGTCCCGGGTGGGGCTGGACGGCGCGCTGACGAATGGCGTGGAGCAGGCGCTGCTGTCGTCGCGCGCCGGCGGCGGGTCGGCCGCGACGCTGGCGCCCGCCGCTGCCTCGGCGGCGGCCATCGCCGGGGCGGTGGAGGTGGCTGGCTGCTGCTGCCTGCTGGTGGGTGGGTTGGTGGTGCCTGTGCCTTGGTGGCAGTGCCGGTGTTCGCGAGGGAGGAGTGGGGACGGATGGCGTGGTGGGAAGTGGGGAAATGGTGGGAAGCGTGGGAGAGCGTGGAGGTGGGGAGTTTTTAAGTCCCGTGGCCGTTTCGCGGATCAGCCCCCGCGGCTGGGCCGAATACGTATCTGCTCTTTCTCTGGGTGTGCTCAGGGGCGGCGTGGTAATAACCGGACTCCGCGGGTGTCCTCGTGGGAGGATATTATTATTCCCCGTCCCGTCCCCGCGACCCCGCCGGATGAGAACCAGATCTGACCCTGACGAACCGCGTAACCGCGGAGCGGGTGGTCCCTCAGACGCCTCGCCTGCCAGGTGGGCCCCCGGATGAACTCGTCTGGCGCTCGTCCCGGGCCGTTTCGGCTTCAGATCGACCGACGATGGCGACGCTTTCGCAAAGCAGCAGCCAGGGAGAGTGTCGCCGTTGGAGGAGCATGAACTCGGGGTGGAAGTGGAATGGATAGCGCCGCCGCCGCGCGCCGCGGCAGGTCCAGGGCGTCCAGCACGCTACTACTGTTCGGCGACGGCGGGAGCGTTGCACGTTGCAAGGTCCAGGGCGTCCATGGAGGAGCTACTACTAGGCGGGTAGAGTAGGTACCGGCCGGCCCACGTGGTGCTGCGCGTCGCGTGCGCGCATGCCGCCGATCCACGGGCCAAACCAAAACGATCACGATGCGAGGGGGGTCCGAGGGCCGAGGCGCCGCAGCGGCCATCCGTGACTCCACAGTGGGTTTCCAGAACGGACGAGGGGCTCGGCCGCGTGCGCGGGACCACCGGCAGTCCCGCCGGAGGCGTCCGTGGGGCGGCGTGCCGGTGCCGGTGGTAGTACCGGCCGGAGGCGAGAGCGCGACGGGAGGGACGGACAGCTGTCCGTGCGGGGTAGTGTGGCGTGTGTGTAGGGGGGATCCGAACAGTACGTGCAGGTGACGCGGCGCACAGTTCAGCTAGTACCCACCTAGCCAGCCATGCGCTGCTGCTACGGCTTCGCTTTTCCTCTGTCCTGCCGTCCTGGGGAACGTGGATCGCCGTCGCCGTCCCCACTCGCCAGACGCCGCCACCGTGCACCCTAGCGTGTGTGGCGCGCTGTGCGGCGGCCAGGCTGCCACCCTGTCAGCGTCCTCCTCCGTGCGTGCCTCTACTAGCCGCGGGCCCATTTGCGCCACGAGTAGCAGCCCTACGAGGAGCTAGAGGCTACTACGTCGGCCACACGTTTCCGTTTTGCCTTTTCCACGCCGCCCATCATCACCGGCACGGCCACGGCACCGCCCGTCCTTCCGTGCCTGCCTGTCCTACTTACGGCCTACGGCCTGCGCTCCACACCGTACGGCGCCGTCCGTCGGGGCGCGCTCGGCGGCGTCGGCGGAGGAAGAAGATGGCGAGGCCACCTGCTGGTGCGTCTGCTCACCACTGCTCCCGTCGTCACGTCGCTCCTGCCGCTCCCCGTGCATGCCTGCACAAATGTTCTACTACTACTCCCTGTCCCTTCCTCCCTCTAGGCCCAGCGCCAGCCCACCAGCCTTCTACTACTTTCTACTGGGCTTCTCCACGCCGACCCCAGCCAGTCCACCAAACATTGCTTCGCGCCGGCCCACCAGACAGACAGCCAGCCAGCCCTTCTTCAGGTTCCCGCCGCACGCCAACCCGCGCCAACGCGCGAACCCGCCAAGGAGGGACCGCGCCATTCCGTTCCGTCCCCGCCATTTCCTCTCCGGCGTGGCGGCGCTGACGCCTAGGGTTCCCGCGCCAACCGCGGCCATGGACCAGCGCGCGCGGAGGGCGCGGGAGAGGGAGCAGCGCCGCCTGCTCGACCTCGCCGTCGAGTCCGGATTCGACCGCGACCTCGCCGCCAGTTGCCTCGCCCGCCTCCTCGAGGTCTACGGTACGTACCTACTACGCCTCCTCCGCCGCCGCGGGTTCCTCTCTTCTCTCTCAGGTACACCGGGCCCGCCGGGATGGACATGGACGCGCCCGTTCCTCTTCGTCATTGTGTGCCCGTTGGGCTGGGCAGTCTCTAACTTCTGGGGTTATACTCTGTTAATAACGAAAAGGGAAATTTGCTACTGCGCTGGGTCTTCTTTTTTCCCCTGGAATACGCAGGAGAGCTGCGTATCATCCTATCAAGATAGGAAAAAAGGAAGCGAAACAATGAGTGTTGGTATTTAAGCCTACAAGTTAAATTGAGCTGGGTCTTCAGATGCCAAATTTCACCTTTTCTGCACTTCTCACGGAGAGGTGGTATGCATTGTCACCAGGTATGCATAGCATAGTGTGCTATGTAGTTCACATGCTCGTGCCTTAGTGTGGTGGTATGACACCTCGAGAACAAGGGTAGGGTCGGGTGCCTATTTTTCTCAGTCTATCTATACACAGCTCAAGTTTAGGATGGCAAAGCCTCTGCATATCCCTTCTTTATGGAAAACCTGTGTCCCTCCTTAGGCTCATGCATTTCTGTGGTTGATTTCCAGCAGCAATACAATGGGTGTTGACAGTTTGAGGAAGTAGCGAGATGGTAGGCTTCAGAATGTTGCTTCTGTAATGAGTATGAATCATTGTGCCATCTTGTTTCTTTATGTGTGGTGACTACCAGAGTATGGGATTCTGTTTCTCATTTTGTAGCGTCGCTTCAGAATTGTTTCAGATTGTGAACACATTGCTAGTAAAGGGCTGAGTAAAAAAAAAAGAGTATGATGTGTTGAATATTTTTCTGCTGGAACTGTTTGTGGGGAGACCAAGGCTACCTATTCGTCCCAGTCTATGTATGCACTCATCGGTTTTTGTGGTGTCAACCCTCTATACATTCCTTTGTTATGGAAGATATGTGTCCCTCCAATCTTGCTCTTGTGTAGCTCACCCTGCTTTCCTTTTTACTATATATGGTTCCTTATTCTGGTACAGGGGAGGATGGCCTGGGTATGGTTACTGTCGAGAACTGTGGCAATGATTTCCTTGCATCGCTGGCTGATGCCACACAACCTACCGATGACTGGGACGATCTCAAAGGGATTGAGACTGAAGCATGTGGCAACTTGAATGATATGATGATGAAGAATGTTCCTGAGTGTAATGGAGGAGTTGCTATGGACAGCAGTTATACATCCAGAGAGCCAAAATCGTCCTCTGAATGTGCTCCAGATCATTTTGAAGCTTCTGATTTTGCCTCTGATGATTCAGATTTTGAAATGGGTGATGGAATGGAAAACCTTCATGACAACTCTTCGAGTATGCAAAGGCAGACACCATCTAGAAACTCTGGAATGCAGAGCCGAAGCTCAGCAAAATCCACAGTGAGCCACTTATTCTGATCTTCCACTAATAACCAATTCTATTGTCATTATTCTAGTTTGCATAAGGTGATGTTATAACATAATATTTGCATACAGACATCATATGAAACATGCTATTGTGTATGCTTTCAAACAAGCGTAGCTTGCTTTTGCCTTTCTGCTATTACTTTTTAGTTAATATTTTATCTTCTTCATTTTTTTAATTTTGAAGGTGACTAGGGGTACCAACAGATATGAGTCAACGACCCCCACTTCAAATAGAGAGATGCCTCCAGCGGCATTTCATCAAAGGAGAGAGCTTCTGAGCTACGAACAGCTTTGTTGCCTCGACGATGTCAATTTTGCCAATGTTGTCATCTTTGGAAACAAAAGCTTTAGGCCCCTGCAGTATGAAGCTTGCAGGGCTGCAATGGATAATCAAGACTGTTTCATACTTATGCCAACTGGTGGTGGGAAGAGTTTGTGTTATCAGGTCTGTAAATTATGTGTTCTTGTTCAACATTGTTCTTTTCATTACTTAGTATCATGATCTGGAACAGTTCATCAAAATTTATATTCTTGCAGCTCCCTGCAACATTGCATCCAGGTGTCACTGTTGTTGTAAGCCCACTATTGTCGCTGATCCAGGATCAGATTGTGGCATTAACTTACAAATTTGCGATACCAGCAGCATTCTTAAATTCTCAGCAAACTCCTGGTCAGGCATCTGCAGTAATGCAGGAGCTAAGGTATGTAATATTATTGTGTCTGTAACCTTTGTAATCAGATTAACTAATGAACCTTAGTCTAGAATTTTCTGTGTTGCAAAATACCTAAGTACGAATGGAACAAATCACATATTGTTATTGGCATATGATATTTCCACTTGATCATCTCTTTGCAGATATGGCAAACCAGCCTTCAAACTTCTGTATGTTACTCCTGAAAGAATTGCCGCGAACTATTCATTTATGGAGATCCTAAGAGGCTTAGATCAGAGGGTAATAGTCTTGAAATTCATTGTTTAAATTTACTTTCTGTCATTGCATAAGTTCTTCATTTCAATTTTAACTCACAAGCTGCATTTTAAACTGAACCTTTAATTAGGGACTGCTAGCAAGATTTGTGATTGATGAAGCACATTGTGTAAGGTAACACATGGATCCTAAATCTGTGATGGTTGTTTCAGCCTTTCAGGAGCAACTATTTCCTGACACTAGTTCTAATTTTCTTTTATAAAACAGTCAGTGGGGACACGATTTCCGTCCAGATTATCGTGGTCTAGGATGCCTCAAGCAGAACTTCCCTAGGGTCCCAATCATGGCTTTAACTGCAACAGCAACAGAATCTGTCCGTAAGGTAATTATAAGAGCTTTTCCACACTACAACAACTTGGAGCACAATTATGCAAACTGCTTACTGTTAACTGGATGGAATCTGCAGGATGTCCTCAATGCCTTGAGGATTCCTAATGCTGTGATACTGAAAAGGAGCTTTGATAGACTGAATCTCAATTACGAGGTGATTGGCAAGACGAAAACTTCCCAGAAACAGCTGGGCGATCTCCTGAAAGAGCGGTTCATGAACAAATCTGGTATCGTGTACTGTCTCTCGAAGAACGAATGTGCAGACACTGCCAAGTTTTTGAGGGAGAAATACAAGATCAAATGTGCACACTACCATGCTGGCTTGGCCGCTCGTCAGCGAACCAGTGTCCAAGAGAAATGGCACAGCGGGGAGGTTAAGGTCATCTGCGCCACCATAGCCTTTGGCATGGGGATCGACAAACCCGATGTGGTACGTGGTTTCAGCCTTTGTTAGCATACTTCTGTCTACAGTTTGTCGATCTCTGCAAGTTACTCTTTGCTAATATCATCACCGTGCAGCGTTTTGTTATCCACAACACGATGTCAAAATCAATTGAAAGCTACTATCAGGAGTCCGGGAGGGCAGGGAGAGATGACCTTCCAGCACACTGTATTGTCTTATACCAGAAGAAAGACTTCAGCCGTATCGTGTGCATGTTGAGGAACGCTGACAACTTCAAGAATGAGAGCTTCAAGGTTGCGATGGAGCAAGCTAAGAAGATGCAAGCATACTGTGAGCTCAAGGTAATTGTACAATTCACTGTCATTGAAAATGCTGCATGAAACTGAATAATGTCGGACTGATGATTTCCTTTTTCCCTGAAGACCGAGTGCCGGAGGCAGGCACTTCTGGAGCACTTTGGCGAGCAGTACAACAGACAAAGGTGCAGAGACGGCCCTAGCCCCTGCGACAACTGCCTTAAGACAGTTTAGGGGTAAACTATGGCTATACATGTTTGGTGATACTCTCAACTTATGACGTGTGTATTCCACAATATCTGTACGAACTTGTGATGTAACGTCGACATTTGTCTGTATATATAGCATCCAGAGCTCAAACAACCGGCTGCAACTGTGTGTAATGATGGTCTTTGTTTCAGTGGATTCTTGAGGTGGATGCTTTACTCTGTTTTCTCTCCCTAACCACACTATAAGGAGATATCAAGAGATTTGCCTGCGGCACCTTTTGGGTTCTTCAGCGTTATTCCCAGGCCACTGAATGATGCTCACTCCTGTGACAGGAGAGAACTGACAGTGGCAGCATTTCATTACTGTGGAGAACTGCAGCGATGATTTCCCACTGCATTTGTTGAAGCAGTATAGCCTAACGAAGACCATGACGACCTGGAGGTCAAGAGTTGTCCTGGAAACATTCATTCGTTCAGAGTTTCTGCATTTTTGCGTCTTCCTCTATTACACATCATATTATACACTATAAAAGAGCTTGCCGTATGGTTGTTCGTCTCATCCAACATTTCCAAGATCAGCGAACTCTGGAGATGCAAGCATACGTACTGCCATCTGAAGGTAAATGTACAGTTAACCCTGCGGTCTGAATGAAAATTTTCTGAACGATGAACCCCACAAAACCCCCCATTGCAGAATGAATAACTGCTTGAAGATCGCCACTTCAGAGCCTGACATTAAATAGGGTGATCATTGTGCACGGAGCTTCTGACCGTATTTTTAACAATCAGGCAGGAGAGCTGCTGATTGTAATAAAAAGGAGAAACTAAACTGGACAATTCAACAGAGCATGACAGAATTACGTTGTTCTGGGGATCGGTGACTCAAGTTTTATACTTTCGAAAGCTTTTGTCCTTCGCATCTAATCTAAAATCCAAAAAAAAAAGGTGCCGACAAATCATGCAATCTTGTACTGTTTTGTAAGGTGCTTGATTGCACACGCATGATTCTTTTCTGTCTGTTTGTCCTGACCCCTGAGATCCCTTTTCATGGTTTCTATGGCTTCTTGTGTGTGTTGCATACTTAGCTCTGTTTGTCTGTACGCACGGTAAAAGATGCCAATTCTGAATCAAAGGACATATCAGTGCTCATTTCACGGTGAAGTTAACTGTAGAAGAAGTAGCAGTGGGTGATACATGATTCAAATGCGGAACCAGAAGATGGCCAAGATAATGCGGGAAATGGCTGTAGTACTGTGGGACATCCACATGATCAAAGAGTTGCTGTAAAAAGATTGTGTATCTGTGCATAATGATGTATGTGAAGGTTTTACGAACTGTGACGATGTCTATTCAACTGGGAATGCATCTTTCAGTTTCTCAGATGGATGACTTCACAAAATAATACAAGTACTTCGCTTGAAGTAGTGAAAAAAGCACAATCGAAACTGAAAAATGCAAATCCTCCAAAAGATCAGATGTGCTGCTGCTCAATTTAGAAGTTTTTGCTCTATCCATTGTACAAATATGTTTACATGACTGCATGGAAATCAATATGCATGGTGCTGTAAGTTACATCAGGCATGCTTGACTGCTGAGCAAGCAGAGCAAGTCAGTCGGGCAGCAAAGGTGGCCAGACAAGGCCATTGCAGCATACCTCAGGGCTGAGGACCCCGTGTGGTCATGTCCTATGCAAAAGTTATTTTTTTTTAAAGTCCTATCAATCTAAGCGAATACAAAAAAAAAATACATAGTTAAGAATATCTGTAATTTCAAGAACACCATTCACTCGTTGAATGGACCCCAAGATCATTATTTCTTGACTACCATATAGGATTCAGGACTTCAGAGATCCCCATCCTGCGCTCCTCTTGCTTGCAAACGTAGAAAGTGCTGGATCTGATTTGTTTGGCTGGATTTGGAGGGAAGTCACAGCGTACCATATCTGCGTCCGTGTTTTACAAGTGAGCAAATCCGACCAGTATGTGCTGCATACACAAATACACTTAAAATTGGTGAACTGGGACTGAACGCAAGATACTTATGCATATGCATTAATGCATATACACCAACAGGACAACTCAGGTCATGGTCGGTAAATCAAACGGAGAAGGAGACAAGATATAACCACAGCAACAAAATTACATGTCACATAGATGGTCAGTAAATTAGTTTGTAAACACAGCTAGCTGATTGAAGTCGGCAGCCGAGGCAAGGCCTGGCATGGGTGGACAATTCGCCGAACAGCTGCAGTGCGTGTGGGTGCGTGGTCGAGGAGACCTCGCGCTGCTGCAGCTGTTCGACGAATTGCTCCCCCACGCCAGGCCAGCTCCCGGGAGCATCGGTCGCGGGAGGCGCTCGCTCACGCGGCGATGCGGAATCTGGATCTGGATAGACAAAGCTCAAGTAAACTACCGTCAGCAGTTTCTTGCAATTAGATGACTGGGGCGGCGGCGGCGGCGGCTGAGACGGATGGAATGGTGGCGTAGGGTTTCGTACCTGCGACGCCGTGCGCTCGTATAAATAGAGAAGCCGGGGGAGATGATGAGCCGATGAGTAGGAACGGCCCACTGCCCGATCGACGAAACTCTTGGGCCGGAAATGTTAACTCTTTGGACGGGGCCCAATTTAACCAAGACATGGAGCCCAGGCCAAGGAGCCGCACATCGTGCTTACGCCTGTGTGACGGAAGATACTCATGCATGTCTTTTGTACAGATTCTGTGTACATCCAAACAAGAATGCTAATTTTCAATCAAATTCTGAGAAATTCAATTCAATTCATAGGATCCAACCAGCTCCTTAGAAGTTTTGGAATTTTATTTTTTAGCAATAGATATCCACAGTGTATCTATAGGTATACACCGTCACATAATTTGGTACTTATTTTATTCAGACAAAAAATTTCAGGTGCATATATGCACTTAAAATTTATATTTTAGTGCATATGCAACTAAATTTAATTAGTTTTGTATATTTTTTGTACTAGTTTGAATCTCAATTTTTTGTGATAAAATACATATTTACTCCTGAATCTCAAATTTTGTGATAATAAATGCATATATGGATGCACCATCGACATGCGTCTTTTTAATAAATGAACTCCTAAATGTGTTTTTAGGATTCAACCAGAAATATGATATACGATAAATATTTTCTCATTGAGAGAAATGCACCGTGGGTCTCTCTCCATATTATTATTAGAAAATTCTCAATGTGATCATCTAGGTCATTTACCCTTTATAAGTGATTCATTCAAAATGTAAATTCAGGTTCATGATTGGAACTGGAGTGATTATTGTCGGGGAACGCCAAAGGGGTACCCCCAATCAATGCAAAACGAATAAGAGACCCGCCCGAGCCCTCCAAGCCAGGCCTCGGGCGAACGTCCGTTCTCCGCCTCGCCCGAGCCCTCCAAGCCAGGCCTCGGGCGAACGTCCCTTCTCCGTCTCGTCCGAGCCCTCCAAGCCAGGCCTCGGGCGAACGTCCGTTCTCCGCCTCGCCCGAGCCCTCCAAGCCAGGCCTCGGGCGAACGTCCGTTCTCCGGCTCGCCCGAGCCCTCCAAGCCAGTCCTCGGGCGAACGCTCGTTCTCCGGCTCGCCCGAGCCCTCCAAGCCAGGCCTCGGGCGAACGTCCGTTCTCCGTCTCGCCCGAGCCCTCCAAGCCAGGCCTCGGGCGAACGTCCGTTCTCCGCCTCGCCCGAGCCCTCCAAGCCAGGCCTCGGGCGAACGCTCGTTCTCCGTCTCGCCCGAGCCCTCCGCGTCAGGCCTCGGGCGAACGCCCGTCTTCCGTCTCGCCCGAGCCCTCCAAGCCAGGCCTCGGGCGAGCGCTCCTCTACACCTCGAGACCCCACACGGGGACCTCGAGCCCCTCAGGCACAGCAGCCTATCCCTCGAGACGCTTCACGCCTCCCTCGGGCGGCACGGACACCGGCAGCTAGCCCCATACCACGCATTCAATGCATTCACCAACTCCGGTCACATCCACTGGTACACAGCATGTGCCACAGTGACCGGAGTCAGAGTCAAACCTCGTTTTCACCATAAGCATGGGCTAAAGGGCGCCAGTACAGCACTGTTCGGCCATACCCCGCACTATAGCACCCTCGAGCCACCTCTCGAGGCCTGGAATCCCTCTGAACGACCGGGCGTTCCGGGACTCGCCCATACCTGCGGGAGCTCGAGCCCCCCGCAGGCGCTACCTCGAGGCCGGCTCTGCGCCCCTCGAGCCCTAACTGCTCTCACGCTATTGGAGGACAGGTACCCCAAGACCCGGAGGGACCTCGCCATGCCCTGCACGTTCCGGGATGGGCGCTGTACGGCTTCCACCTCGCCACGCCTCCGCGTCCGCGCCCGGGATGGAGGCCACGCCCCAAGGACGCCTCAACAGCAACGTCCACGTCGGCTACAATGTCTTCGACAAGACAGGGTTCCTACCCTACTTCGTATTGGGCACCGTACGCCCCGACACTTATAAAACCCTTGTGTAACCCTGGCCTCCCCTTGCTCTATAAAAGGGGACACCAGGGCCCTCATTCGGACGATTACAAACACGTTAGAACGTCATACACCCACACACTCAGGTCCGGACTCCGGTCCACGCTCACCGAGCTTGTATTCGCCCCTGTACAAGCACTTAGGTGCAAGTAATACAAGAACATCCTCCCCCGCTGGACGTAGGGCCTTCTTTGCCCGAACCAGGATAAATCCTTGTGTCATCTTGCATCACCATCCAGGAAGAGAACACGCGATCATATTACTCGTTGGTGTCATACCCCCGGTTTCGAAACACCGACAGTTGGCGCGCCAGGTAGGGGCCTTCGCGTGTCGAGTCGATTTCTCGCTATTTCCTGGATGGCTGCTTCGACTCCTTCGTTCTCTGCCGGTGCCGTCATCTGGTTCGGGAGCCTTGAGTTCCTGGCCATCGACAACGACAACGAGCCAACCCTGCTCTCCATGGAGGGCCCGAGTGGAGGGTGCGTCACGCCACCCCGTGCGAGGAGCGTGGCACGTCGCCCACACCACCACGCGTCGCCACCCCATGAGCGGCGCCGTCGTTGCCGTTGTCGCCAGGCACAGGCCGTGCCGGCGGCGCACTCCCACTTCCCCGTGGCCGGCGCGGAGTTCCCAAGGAGGAGCCTGCCCGATGCACGGCCGGAGACTTCCAGGGCGCGCCCGCGCCCGCCCAGCGACTTCGCGTTCATCGTGCGCACGGACCAGGAGCCAGGCCAGAGGCCTCCGAGCCGTGCGCCGTTGACGCCACCCGGCCTCCTCCCGCACGGGGTATACCGCGCTCGACGCCGGCGGACCCCGTTCGGCCTCGACAACTCCGCAGCAGCCTACGCCCGCCAGATCAACGAGCGCCGTTGGGACCGACCGACAGCAGGCCAGGAGGAGCGCCCGGGCGTGCTACTGCAGGCCATGGCCAACCTGGAGATCGTCCACCTCGCGTACGTCGACCGCGGCTTCACGCGAGCCATCGAGCCTCCCCGGCGATCCACCGTCGGAGAATGGTACCGCGAGCTGCGGTCCCAGCATCCGCCAAGACGGCACGCCGACGACAGCTCCGACTCCGACGAATACGACTACCACGACCCCGACCTCTGGGATCCCACCAGGGAGTGCTTCCAACTCGAGGGGGTCGCATGCGATACCGAGGACGAGGGCGACGACGGCAGGCCAGCGCTCGATCTAGAAGGCCCCAGCGACGTGGCCGCGGCAGGCGGATCACGTGTTCAAAGGAGGGACGAACCTCCGGCACCGGCTGTACCGCCTCAGCACGACGACGGCCGGGCGGCGCAACTCGCGCAGGTGCAAGAGGCAATCACCAAAGCCGAGGAAGAACGGCGACACCTGCTCTAGCTCCGGCAAACCCTGATGCAGGAACCACCCCAGCCCCGGGGAGCCGGAGCTCGAGGTCGGGCTCGAGAGGTCCACCGGCGGATCCTCGAGGACGGGGCACCAGCACACCCCGAGGTATGCTTCCCGCGAGCTGGGCAGAACGTGGTGGCGGCGGCGATGATGCTCCGTGACCTGCTCGCCGTCTCCAACCCCGACGCCAGACGCATGCTCGGGGAAGTGAAGATCCTCCTCCAGACAGCCGCTGTGCAACAGGCCGAGAGCTCGGCGTCACGCCGGCGCGGAGCAGCCTCGGGGAAGCCGGCGGACACGCCCCGCAACGAGCGCGAGGCATCCGTCCACCAGCCGGACACCTCTCGAGCTAGGCCAGTCCGCGAACGGATCGTCGACAACCGGCCACCTCGAGACCCCAACGACGCCCGCAACGACATCAACCGCCGGCGCAAGGACAAGGGGGCCCAGGAGCGTGGCTTTAGCGCCCATCGAGGGGGGCGCTACGACAGCGATGAAGACCGGCAAGTCCTCGAGCCCCCGGGCCCCAGAGTCTTCAGCCGGGCCATCCGCAGCTCAACCCTCCCCGACCGCTTCCGACCGCCGACCAACATCGTGAAGTATGACAGGGAGGTCGAGCCCAAGCTCTGGCTCTCGGACTTCCGCCTAGGCTGCCAACTGGGCGGAGCAAAGAACGACGACCGTGCGATCATACGCCAACTCCCACTTTACCTCTCGGACACCGCCCGCCGGTGGCTCGAGGGGCTCCCGCCGGATCGGATCGATGACTGGGCCGACCTAGTCAGGGTCTTCGACGGGAACTTCAAGGGGACCTGCGTGCGCCCAGGCAACCCCTGGGACCTACGGCGTAGCAGGCAGGCGGCGGACGAGCCCCTCCGCGACTTTGCTCGGCGGTTCTCGAAGCAGCGCCTCGAGCTCCCCCACGTGCCTGACGAGGACGTCATCTCAGCGTTCCTCGCGGGCACGACATGCCAAGAGCTAGTTCATGAGCTAGGACGCTACCGTCCCAGGACGGTCGAGGACCTGATGGATCGCGTCACCAGCTTTGCCTCGGGCGACGAAGCAGTGGGGGCCTTCTTTGGCCGTTCCACGGACAAAGGTAAGGCGGTGATCGCGCCGGAGGGCTCGAACAAGGGCAACGACGCCAAAAACGACAACAATGACGACAACAAAAGGAAGAAGAACAAACGCAAGGGTCAGAAGGCGAAGCACGGCGCCAATGACGACGACGACGAAGAGGTGCTCGCAGGCGCCCTCGAGCCTAAGAAGCCCCGAGGCCCCCCTGACGGGGCTGTTTTCGACCAGATGCTCGAGGATCCCTGCACTTACCACAGGGGCCCCGTAAATCACAAGTTAAAGGACTGCCGACTGTTGAAAGGCTACTACTCCAAGCTCGGCGATAAGAAAGAAGACGCGCTCGTGGGCAAGGATAACAAACGGTGCGGCGGAGGGGACGCGGACGGTAACTTCCCCCCGGTGCGCGACTGCTACATGATCTACGGGGGGCCGACCGTCGGGCTCTCAGCTCGAGAAAGAAAGAAGGAGCGCCGCGAGATCTTTGCACTCGGCCACGACGCCCCCCGGTACCTTGACTGGTCTGACGCGCCGATCACGTTCGACCGTGACGACCATCCAGACCGTGTCATAAACCCGGGAGCGTACCCCCTCGTCGTCGACCCCGTCATAGTCGATGTTCGGTTCTCCAAGGTGTTGATGGATGGGGGCTCGAGCCTCAACATCATATACCTCGAGACCCTCGACCTCCTGGGGATTTCAGAGGGTCAGCTCCGACCCAGCGTCGGGGGGTTCCACGGAGTCGTACCAGGGAAGAAGGCCCACCCCCTCGGGCGCATCGACCTGCCGGTTTGCTTCGGCACACCGGCAAACTTCCGTCAGGAAACGCTCACCTTCGAGGTGGTTGGCTTCCAAGGGACCTACCACGCCATCATCGGCCGGCCAGGCTATGCCAAGTTCATGGCAGTTCCCAACTACACGTACTTGAAGCTCAAGATGCCGAGGCCAAAAGGGGTCATCACCGTCGACACCTCCTACGAGCACGCGTACCACTGCGACGTGGAGTGCGTCGAGCGTGGGGAGGCCAACGTCCACCTCGACTCGCTCGAGGCCTTGGCAGCCTTGGCCACCGAGGAGGCCCCAGAAGGAAAGCGCCACGCCGGCACCTTCGAGCCGGCTGAGCACACCAAGCAGATACCCGTCGACCCGACCTCGGCCAATGGCAAGACGCTGACCATCAGTACCAGCCTCGAGCCCAAATAGGAAGCAGTGCTCGTCGACTTTCTCCGCGCGAACATCGACATGTTTGCGTGGAGCCCCTCGGACATGCCGGGCATACCGAGGGAAGTCGCCGAGCACGCCTTGGAGATCCAGGCCGGGTCCAGACCGGTGAAGCAACGCCTGCGCCGCTTCGACGAGGAAAAGCGCAGGATCATCGGCGAGGAGGTGCACAACACTACTAGAGAACAGGCCTTTGGACGATCCACCAACCGAGCTTTAGTCCCGGAAAAAATTTGCGTCCGGGACTAAAGACTTTTAGTCCCGGTTGGTATTACCAACCGGGGCTAAAGGTGAATCTTTAGCCCCGGTTGGTATTATCAACCGGAACTAAAGGTCCTGGACCTTTAGTCCCGGTTGGTAATACCAACCGGGGCTAAAGGGTCACCCTTTAGCCCCGGTTGGTGGTACCAACCGGGGCTAAAGGTCCTTTTAGCCCCGGTTGGTGTTACCAACCGGGGCTAAAAGTCCTTCCCGAGTGGATTCAAAAGGAAAACGTCTAGAACTACATCACGTGGGTTGCGTAGCTCAGTTGGTAGACGTGCCTGAGGCGAGATGTGCTGAGTTCGAATCTCACATAACACACATTTATTTTTTCCTCTCTGGACCTTTAGCCCCGGTTGAAAGCAACCGGGACTAAAGGCCGGGACCTTTAGTCCCGGATTCTTAGCCCCGGTTGACATACCCGGGGCTAAAGGCCCATTTCAACCGGGCTAAAGGCCCTTTCTCTAAGCTTTTGGCGGCCGGATTCATCAAGGAGGTATTTCACCCAGAGTGGCTAGCTAACCCTGTACTAGTTAGGAAAAAGAATGGAAAAATGCGGATGTGTGTAGATTACACTGGTCTGAATAAAGCATGTCCAAAAGTTCCATTCCTTTACCTAGAATTGATCAGATTGTCGATTCCACTGCTGGGTGCGAAGTGCTTTCGTTCCTTGATGCATATTCCGGCTACCACCAAATTAAGATGAAAAAGTCCGATGAACTCGCAACCTCTTTTATTACGCCTTTTGGCATGTATTGCTACATTACAATGCCCTTCGGCCTTCGAAACGCCGGGGCAACGTACCAACGTTGCATGCAGCATATTTTTGGTGTACACATAGGCAAGACCGTCGAGGCTTACGTCGATGACATCGTGGTGAAGACCAAGAAAGTCGGGAACCTCATCGGCGATCTCGAGACCACGTTCGAGTGCCTCCGGGCCAAGAATGTGAAGCTCAACCCCGAGAAGTGTGCCTTTGGTGTGCCTCGAGGCATGCTGCTTGGCTATATTGTCTCACAACGGGGGATCGAGGCAAACCCTGAAAAAATCTCAGTCGTCACGAGGATGGGCCCAATCCGAGACCTCAAGGGTGTGCAGAAAGTGACGGGCTGCCTGGCCGCTCTCAGCAGATTCATCTCGAGGCTAGGGGAAAAGGCACTACCCCTCTACCGCCTGCTGAAGAAGACGGAACGCTTTGCGTGGACTATCGAAGCCGAGGAAGCCTTAACCAAGTTGAAGGGGTTGCTGACCTCCGTGCCAATTCTCGTGCCACCACAACCAGCCCAGGATGGCGATTCCTCCGAGCCTCTCCTCCTCTATGTGGCTGCAACCACTCAGGTGGTCAGCGCGGTCATAGTCGTCGAGAGGCACGAGGAGGGTCATGCGTTGCCGGTCCAACGGCCAGTGTACTTCACCAGTGAGGTGCTCTCCGAGGCCAAGGTTCGGTACCCCGCACATCCAGAAGCTGCTCTACGGCATCATCGTCACGAGGCGCAAGCTCCAGCACTACTTCCTCGCTCATCCCGTAACGGTGGTGTCAATCCTTCCCCTCGGTGAGATCATCAACAATCGGGAGGCCACAGGGCGCATCGCCAAGTGGTCCGCCGAGCTAATGGGGGAGACCATCACCTACACCCCCGCGAAAAGCCATCAAGTCGCAAGCGTTGGCAGACTTCGTTGCTGAATGGACAGACACTCAGCTCCCGCCGGCGCAGATGCAAGCCGAGCTCTGGACCATGTACTTCGACGGGTCCGCTCATGAAGACGGGGGCAGGCGCAGGCCTGCTCTTCATCTCACCCCTCGGAGTCCACATGCGCTACCTGCTACGCTTGCACTTCCCCGCCTCCAACAACGTCGCCGAGTACGAGGCCCTCGTCAATGGGCTGCGCATCGCCCTCGAGCTCGGGGTCCGGCGCCTCGACGTTCGAGGGGACTCGCAGCTCGTCGTCAACCAGGTCATGAAGGCCTCAAGCTGCATCGATCCCAAGATGGAAGCATATTGCGGGGAGGTACGCAAGCTAGAAGATAAGTTCTACGGCCTCGAACTTAACCACATAGCTCGAAGGTACAACGAGGCCACCGACGAGCTGGCAAAGTTGGCGTCCACGCGCGGCACGGTTCCACCAGACGTCTTCTCGAGGGACGTTTTTGAGCCATCCGTCAAAATCGACCCGGGGGCTGGCCCCTCGACGCCACCCCTCGAGCAAGACACGGGGGCTCGACTTTCAACGCCACCCCTCGGGAATGACCCCTCGACGTCCGCTGAGGCGATGCAGGTCGACGCACCCGCCTCTTTTTCGTCACGACCCCTCGACTAGCGGACGCCCTACCTCGACTACCTGACGCAAGGCGAACTACCAGAAGACAAGACGGAGGCCCGACGCATTGCTCGAAGGGCCAAGACCTACGTCATCTACGGCGACGAACGGGAACTGTACCGACGAAGTCCGACCGGGATCCTTCAGCGCTGCATCCCACTCGAGGAAGGACGCAAGCTCCTCGACGACATGCACTCGGGGGCTTGCGGCCACCACGCAGCGCCAAGGACCCTGGTTGGGAACGCCTTCCGTCAAGGCTTCTATTGGCCGACTGCCGTTGGAGACGCCAAGCGCTTGGTCCGGGCATGCCATGTGTGTCAATTCTACGCCAAGCAGACGCACCAACCCGCACATGCCTTGCAGATGATCCCAATTACTTGGCCATTCGCCGTTTGGGGGCTCGACCTTGTAGGTCCCCTCAAAAAGACAAGTGGAGGGAACTCACACGTGCTCGTGGCCATCGACAAGTTCACCAAGTGGATCGAGGCTAAGCCGATAGGCGACCCCACCTCCGAGAAGGCTGTCGAGTTCATCGCCAACATCATGTACCGGTTTGGTGTGCCCAACGTCATCATCACCGACAATGGCACCCAATTCACGGGCAAAAAGTTCACCAACTTCTGCGACGACAACAGCATTTGCGTGTCCTGGGCCTCGGTCGCGTACCCTCAATGCAACGGGCAGGTCGAGCGCGCCAACGGCATGATACTCCATGGGCTGAAGCCCAGGTTGTTCAAAACCCTCAAAAATTTCAGAAAGGGGTGGGCTGCAGAGCTCCCCTCGGTGCTGTGGGGCCTCAGGACAACGCCAAGTCGAGCCACCGGGTTCACTCCATTCTTCCTGACCTACGGTGCCGAGGCCGTCTTGCCTACGGACCTCGAGTACGGCTCCCCTCGACTTCGAGCCTACAACGAGCAAACCAACGACGAAAAGCTCGCCAACGCCAAGGACCAACTCGAGGAGGCCCGAGACGTGGCGCTCATCAACTCCGCGCGCTACCAGCAAACGCTTCGACGCTACCACAACAAGCACGTACGCAAAAGGGACCTAGCGGTGGGGGACCTCGTGCTTCGACGGCTGCAAGACAATCGAGGGCGCCACAAGCTCACCCCTCCATGGGAAGGCCCATACACCGTAGCTGAGGTGCTCAAGCCAGGGACATACAAGCTCTACGACAATCAAGGCAGAATCCTGGCGAACGCGTGGAACATCTCTCAGCTATGTCGCTTCTACCCTTAAGGGCCTCGAGGCCTAGCATATTCTGTCGCTTTGTACAAACATGTCAAAATGAATGAACAAACTAGTGCATTGTCGTTCATTTTGCTTAGCATCTTAAGGTAGCCTCGACCCTGCTCTGCTCAGGGTCGAGCCTCCCTCGGGGGCTGACAAGGGGGTAACCGCCCCCCAGACTCCGGAAAAAATGCGTGTTTTCTTTTCAAAAAATTCGACCCCTGTCTCGACTCGCGCCTCGAGTGAACTAGCGACATCTAAATCCTAAAATACCTCGAGCCTCCAAGGGTCGGGAGGCGTCGACGTAGACGGCCGCCTACGCCCCCGGGCTACGGTACCCTACCTACGCCTCCCCTCGAGGTGCTCGCGACGTATCGAAGGAACACAGACTAAGCTAGCAGAAACTCGAGCTTGCAAACAAAGAGAAGCGGTCAAATAAGTTTGAAAAGAAAACAACTCCTTTAAACAGACTAAGCCTCGAGGGGCGCGGTCTCCTCGGCCCCAGACACCGGCGGGGCCGTGCTCGCCCCAGGCGCTTCCACCGGAACAGCCGTTGTAGCGGGAGGAAGGGTGGCGCTCCCGACTGACGCCATCGCGGGAGGAGGAGGGGGAGGAGGCAGCGCTTCAGTGGGTGTGGCCGTGGCGGGCTCGAGGCCGTGAGCTGTGGCCCCTGCAATACGAGATGACAGTGATATCAGAACCGGGAAGAGTGCCTCGACCCATGCGGTCGATGGCGACGGCCTCACCAAAATCTGCGTCGGACATCCGGCCTCCTCGGGCCATGGCGGCTCGAGCCTTCTCCAGCCAAGCGACTTCTCTAGCGGAGGAAGGTGCCATACCTCGAGGTGCTTGTGCCACGACGGGGCTCGAGGTCCTGGCCCGCTTGGACGAAGCGAGGTCCACCTCCTGGTAGGAGCGCTTCCCCCTGAGATACCAGAGATGGCATGCGTCATCAAAAGTAAAAAGGTAAAACCCCACTACAGACGAGACCCAAGAAAGTTACTCACCCAAAGCGGCGGCTGTGCTTCTTCCCGGATTCGCCGGACCCACTCGGGGGCTTCGAGCCCACCCCACGGCTCGAGCCCTGCGCCTGGGCCGTCTTCGCTGGGCTGGGACGGGGGGAGGGCTCCCGATGCCTCTCATGGCTCGACCTCGAGGGAGAGGCCTCCTTCCGCCCCACATCATGGGAAGGCGACCGTGCCCCCCTCGTGCTGTCGTCGTGGCGCCTGCCCCGGCGCGGACTCCGGGACCTGCTCCGGCGCTCACGCTGGTGGTCGCGCCCTCCCGCATCCGTTTCTGTGTCCCGGCGGCGATGCGGCGATGGACTCAGGGGACGCTCACGCCCCTGGTCACGAGAAGCCCGGGGGCTCCCTCCCCGACGGTCAAGATGGCGGGGGCTCGACGCCCTCTCGTGCTGACCGCTCCTCTGCGGGCTCGACGGCGCCCTTGATGGCTCACGACGGTCAAGCCCGGAGTCCTTCTCGACCTGTCGGCCGCTTGTCGAGGGCCGGCCCCTCTCGAGACCCCCCGCCTGGGTCGACGCGGCCGTGGTCTCCATCTGCGCAGCGGCGATAGCGCTCCTGGTCCGTGGCTTCTTCGCGACAGCCGGCGCGACCGGCGCGGAGCTCGACGTGCCCTGAGCCCCCGACAAGGCGGGGCCTGATGCCGCCTTCCGCGGCTGCGTCCCGCGCGATCCCCTTGCCGGGGGAACCTCCAGGATATCCTCCTGCACAGAGGAGTGGTCAGCCGTGACGTCGACGACCCCCGCGCGCCTCAGACGCGCGTCCATCCCCTCGTCGTCACTCTCGTCATCATCATCGTCCTCCTCCTCCGAGCTCGAGGAACTGAGCTCGGGGGACTCATCCCCAGGCCGCCGGCTGCGACGAGCCTTCGCCAGCCTCTGCTCCCGAGCCGATCGACGCAAGTTTTTGTTTTTCTCCTTCTTCTTTCTAGCATCCTTTCTCTCTTTGTCTTTTTGAGCAGAGAGGCGCCTCACCTGTGTTTCCACGGCGTCCTCCCTCACCGGAGGCCTCGACGCGCGACAAGTAAACGCCCCCTGCGAGGAAGAAGAAGCTCGAATGAGAAAAACTACGAGGGGAACGAACAAGGTTCGAAGAAAGGAAGAAGAGGAGGGGGCTCGAGACAACCTAACTCGAGGGTAGCTCACCAGGTCGAGGCACCCCTCGTCGGGTGCCATGGTGATCAAGTCGGCCTCCTCTGGGCGGAACGTCCCCTGAACGGTGAGAGTCACCCGGGAGGTAGCCTCGTTCCGGGGCAGCCTCTCCTCGGCCATCCTCGATTGGCTCAGCGCCTCGGGCGAGGCGTTTGGCCCCATCTCGAACATAAGAAGGGAGCGCTCCGCCAGAGGAAGGACCCTCCGCTGGTGGAACGCCCAAATAACCGCCTGGACGGTCAGCTTCTTGTCCTCCACCAGCGTCCGCATCGCGCTCATCAGCGGCAACAGGTGGCGCTGCCTATCCGCCGCGACGCCCCAGTTCCACTTCTCCGGGCGCTGGGTGATGACCCTGCCGGTGTACTGCGGGAGGAGCCCGCCCTCGTTCCGCAGGTAGAACCAGTGGTCATCCCACCCCCGCCTGGTTAGTGGAAAGCTTGTAGCGGAGGTAGTCGCGGGGGACGTTGGCCGACGAGGGCCCGGTCCTCGCGGTGATAGTGAGGGAGCCCACGCGCGCGAGACTCCTCCCGCTCAGCTTCGCGGCCTTGTGGAAGAGCTCGCCCCGGAAGAGGTGGACGAACATCTCCCAGTGTGGCTCAATCTTCAAGTACCCCTCACACACGGCGACGTAGATGGCGACGTGCGAGATGGAGTTAGGGGAAAAGTGCTGCAGCTCCACCTCGAAGTGGTGGGCCAGCCCCCGCATGAAGCGGCTCGGCGGGACGCCGAGCCCCATACGGTGGTAACGCGTGAAGCTCACCACGTACCCCTCTGGCGGGTGCGGCTCCCGGTGGCCCGCCAACGGGAGAATCCACCACGCAGGACTCCCCTGCGGGTTGGGATGGAGAAGCCCCCGCTCCACCAACGTTTCCAGCTCCTGCAGCGTCACCTTCGTCGGACTCCAGTCCTCGGCCGGCAGCACTTGGGCGGCCATGGCGGTCACGGCGCGGACCTGAGTGGCGGACGGACGGCCGGAAGATTCCCAATCGACTAGCTTGAGGGAGAGGGCGTGTGAAGGCTGCGGCGGCGGTGAAAGCAAAGGCAAAGTAAAGGATTCCTTTTCCCCTCTTTCGATATTTATAAGGGAAAACCCCAACGGGCGGGGTCTCCCACGACGCAAAAAGGTAGCCGCACGGCATTTAATACGTCCACCTAACCACGTCTTGAGCCGGATGCAGGGTACACGCGGCAGCTCTCCATTCGCTCTACTACCCGGGCCCGCTGGGACCGTCGCTTCGGCTTCGCGTCCGCCGCCCTCCCTGACGATTTCCGCCTAAAAAGGCGCGCCCAACGGGCAGAAGGATTCCCAAACGACGGAGGCTTCTTCACAAAGGTAAAAACGGGCCCCGGCCCTAAGCCTCGAAGCAGCGAAGGCTGGCCCTCGAAGAGGGTTCGACAGCCGGCTTCGAGCACCCGAGTCAGGGACACCAAGGGGCGCCACTCGCGGCATTACTCGAGGGCCGAGCCCTCGAGGCCCCTCACGTGTATCCAAAGCGGGGAGCTCGACGTGCAGTGAGATCCCCTCGGAGGGAGGCATCGAGCCACCGGGTCCTATCGAATGGACCCGGCACTCCTGCAGACTGAGCACCCATGCTTTATGAGACCGCCTCCGGGCCACAGTCGACCCCTATCGAACGGGACACGAGCTCTCACTTGGATTCCCCGTTACCAGCTCACCGGGAACCTCGATACTCGCCCACTCGGGGTAGTACGAGGCATCCCCCCTCGCATCCGATCGAAAGGACTCGCGGGATGACAAGCCAGGGCAATCGGCATGCCGGACAGCTCGAGGAGCCGGCCAGTCGGTTCAGCCTGGCACCCCTCGACGAAAGAGGGTCTAAAAACTCGGACAGTTACGACTAATCTCTTTTCTTTGTGTGAACATGAGATTTTCAGGCCTCGGGCGAACGCTCGTCCTCCATCTCGCCTGAGCCCTCAAGGCCAGGCCTCGAACGATCGCTCGTTCTCCGTCTCGCCCGAGCCCTCCGAGCCAAGCCTCGGACGGAGTCTCCCACAACAAAGGAAAGGTAACCGCAAACATTTAATGAGACTACCGAACCACATTTCGAGCCTGTTGACAGGTACACACGGCGCCGCGATCTCCGCTCCCTGACGATTTCCGCCTAAAAAGGCGCGCCCCCTGGGCAGAAGGTTCCCAAACGACGGAGGATTCTTCGGGAAGCCTACGAGGGAGTTCTAACCACTCCCCCGTGGCCTCGGGGGCTACACCCGCGGGTGTCGCTCGCACGACACCCACGGAATCAAATCGACAAAACCCTCGAGACCAGTTAGCTATCCATCGAGATCCCAATCTGGAGCCCCTGCTCGAATGCAAGCACTCGAACAAGGGCTCGGGGGCTACTGCCGGGGGAAGGCCAAAGGGGTACCCCCAATCAATGCAAAACGAATAAGAGACCCGCCCGAGCCCTCCAAGCCACGCCTCGGGCGAACGTCCGTTCTCCGCCTCGCCCGAGCCCTCCAAGCCAGGCCTCGGGCGAACGTCCGTTCTCCGTCTCGCCCGAGCCCTCCAAGCCAGGCCTCGGGCGAACGTCCGTTCTCCGCCTCGCCCGAGCCCTCCAAGCCAGGCCTCGGGCGAACGCTCGTTCTCCGTCTCGCCCGAGCCCTCCAAGCCAGGCCTCGGGCGAACGTCCGTTCTCCGCCTCGCCCGAGCCCTCCAAGCCAGGCCTCGGGCGAACGTCCGTTCTCCGTCTCGCCCGAGCCCTCCAAGCCAGGCCTCGGGCGAACGTCCGTTCTCCGCCTCGCCCGAGCCCTCCAAGCCAGGCCTCAGGCGAACGTCCGTTCTCCGTCTCGCCCGAGCCCTCCAAGCCAGGCCTCAGGCGAACGTCCGTTCTCCGCCTCGCCCGAGCCCTCCAAGCCAGGCCTCGGGCGAACACTCGTTCTCCGTCTCGCCCGAGCCCTCCGCGTCAGGCCTCGGGCGAACGCCCGTCTTCCGTCTCGCCCGAGCCCTCCAAGCCAGGCCTCGGGCGAGCGCTCCTCTACACCTCGAGACCCCACGCGGGGACCTCGAGCCCCTCAGGCACAACAGCCTATCCCTCGAGACGCTTCACGCCTCCCTCGGGCGGCACGGACACCCGCAGCTAGCCCCATACCACGCATTCAATGCATTCACCAACTCCGGTCACATCCTCTGGTACACAGCATGTGCCACAGTGATCGGAGTCAGAGTCAAACCTCGTTTTCACCATAAGCATGGGCTAAAGGGCGCCAGTACAGCACTGTTCGGCCATACCCCGCACTATAGCACCCTCGAGCCACCTCTCGAGGCCTGGAATCCCTCTGAACGACCGGGCGTTCCGGGACTCGCCCATACCTGCGGGAGCTCGAGCCCCCCGCAGGCGCTACCTCGAGGCCGGCTCTGCGCCCCTCGAGCCCTAACTGCTCTCACGCTATTGGAGGACAGGTATCCCAAGACCCGGAGGGACCTCGCCGCGCCCTGCACGTTCCGGGATGGGCGCTGTACGGCTTCCACCTCGCCACGCCTCCGCGTCCGCGCCCGGGATGGAGGCCACGCCCCAAGGACGCCTCAACAGCAACGCCCACGTCGGCTACAATGTCTTCGACAAGACAGGGTTCCTACCCTACTTCGTATTGGGCACCGTACGCCCCGACACTTATAAAACCCTTGTGTAACCCTGGCCTCCCCTTGCTCTATAAAAGGGGACACCAGGGCCCTCATTCGGACGGTTACAAACACGTTAGAACGCCATACACCCACACACTCAGGTCCGGACTCCGGTCCACGCTCACCGAGTTTGTATTCGCCCCTGTACAAGCACTTAGGTGCAAGTAATACAAGAACATCCTCCCCCGCTGGACGTAGGGACTTCTTTGCCCGAACCAGGATAAATCCTTGTGTCATCTTGCATCACCATCTAGGAAGAGAACACGCGATCATATTACTCGTTGGTGTCATACCCCCGGTTTCGAAACACCAACAATTATCTGATCTAAATCTAAAAGGACCTAATTTGTGCTTAAGTTTTGCCGTACACGCTCGCCGGCCGCGATGGCAATAAGCAAAAATATTCATCGGATGACTGCATACAGAGATATACACATCGAAATTTATGAGCAGGCTGATCTTGTATGGATTAAAACTGGCTTATCTCAAGCGAACATAGCCTAATACTCTTGGAGTTACTCTTATAAACCGTATATTTTCAACGAGACGATGGGAGAGTTACTCTTATAAACCATATATTTTCAACGAGACGATGGGATTTCATAAAAAAGCACTGCAAACAAATCTTTTTCAGAACTCAAAATATTTTGAGCGCAGATGGCTAATAATGCTTTTACCATTAATTCATGTAACCATAACAGCAATATCATTACATGCTAAATGCAAAACTGAAAACGAAACTAATATTGAACATGCACATCCTCCTCAAGATCTGCTGCTGCCCAGAGTAAATGTTGATGCTCTAGGCGGCATGTTGCACATTCTCTAGCTACGGTTTCTTCCAGAGATATTTGACTTGTCATTATTGTTGCCCCAACTGCCACTGCTATCAACTCGTTCACCTCAAAACTATATGATGAACATATTTTCAGGACTGCATGGAAACCAATATTGTGGCATGAGAAGGTCACTTGCAGACTTAAAATCTGTGATGCCGACAGCTGAGGTTGGGTGAGCAGAGGTGCAGGTGTTTGGGAGTTCAACCACCACCACTATCATATCATATCATTATGTTGAAGTACTGCGTCATCATACTCAAAGATTAAAAAGAAACAGATGAGTAGTTCATATAAACTCAATAAACCAGCAGAGAATTAATATCACCCTGGAAATATGTTTCGATAAACCATGTTAGGTTTAGAACTGGAGTAATTAACTGCATCCCAGTGGTCTTGCCTTCAAACTATTTATCCTGCTGGAAGCCAGGACAGAATGATAATATTGCCAATTTAATAAACACAAAAATCTGTGCTTCATGATACTTTCCTATGCCATCTTAGTACCCAAAAAAAAACACAACTAGAAGAACACAAGGAACAGCAACAGGCCTGTGCGTGCTACTGCAGACAATAGGATTTCCTGCGTTTTACAAAGTGAGGAGATCCAACCAGTACGTGCCGCATAGATGATGTAGATATGTACGCTAAAAGGCAAAAATTAGCGAACTAGATGCTCAAGTCACTAGCAGGTGCGCAGGGACAGAGTAGGAGGAGACGGATACAAACACAGCCAGCCAGTGGAACAGAATCAAAAGTCACAAGAAGATAGATGGGGTCAGTAAATTAGTTTGTGAGCTCAGCTAGCTAGCAGGTTGAAGGCTGGGCGGTATAACCGAGGCAGAGGCCTGGCATGAGAGAAGCAATTCGCCAAACAGCTCGCTCGCGTGCGTGCGTGCGGTCGAGGCTCCGTCAAGCCTAGCAACACAGCTTGCGCAGCAGCGGTTCGACGAGTTGCTTCCTCACGGCAGGCCAGCTCCGGGAGCATCGGTCGCGGGCGTGGGGCGTTGCTCGCCCGCTCTCGCGGATGTCCACGGCGGACGCCAGCCAGATGCGGAAATCTGGATCTGGATCTGGGGGTGGGGGACAGGACATCTCCTCGAGACTATCGTCAGCACACGCTCGGCGTCGGCGGCTGAGAGAGAGGAATGGAATGGAATGGTGTGGGTTTAGGTTAGGTTAGGGGCCCCTATAAATAGAGGAGGAGCTGGAGCCCTGCAGTGGAATATCATCAGCTTGGGCTGGAAGCCTTAAACTCTTTGGGCTGTAATTGACCCTGCAGTTGGGCTGACGATAGTCCAAAGATCCAACGTTTCTCATTAAGTTGGGTCGTCAATTAAGTTGGCCCATGCTCAAGAAGCAGCCCAACATGTGATGCTGTAATTTTTCGTTCAAATCAAATTTGGTCAAAGGCAACGTTTCTCAGAGAAAGTTTTGTTCCTTTCTAGGCTGCGTATACTGCGTTCGGGTTCCCAGGATCGGTGGCCTGAAAATCATTCTAACCAGGATTGCTCGCTAGTGCCGCCAGTATTTACTGGGAAGTGAGTGGGAACAATTCCTTCCTAAAATCATTCCTAACCGAACAAACTCTTAGTGAAACCACTTTTCTCTTTAGCGAAACCACTTGTGACCACTAACAAAGTTCCAGTTTAGGATACTCCAGCTTCTCTTAACCATGAAACCACTCTACAGGATGATAATCAAATCTCTTCCCAAAGGGGATGAGAGAGAGAGAGGCACGACAAGTTTGAAGCCAGGGAACTGGGCACAGAATACTCCAAGAGAATATAGACATCCATGATAGAAGTGGCAGCTATAAATCACAATCATAACTGTAGAGGAGCAGATCATGCCATAAGGTCATCCGCAATGGTTGTCAAATAGCTAGCGATTTGAACACCATTGCAGATTGCGGACACCCTAAGGCCTCGCACCTCACTGCCTCAAATAAAAATATAGGAATTCGTGAAATGTATAGAGGCTCTTGGAGTTGCTCTTATAAACCATGTATTTTTCAATGATGGTAGAATTTCATTAAAAAAAACACGGCATACATATCATTTTCAGAACTCAGAAGAGATTTTGAACACAGATGACAAAAAGAGCTCTTAGCATTAATATCATTATCATTACATGCTGAATGCACAATTGAAATTGAAAATGCACGTGCTCCTCAAGATCTGTTGGTGCTCAGAGTAAATGCTGATGCTCTAGTCCTGGCAGTGGCCTCGCGCACATTCTCTAGCTACGGGGAAAGCATGGAAATCAATATCGTGGCAAGAGAAGGGCATTGCAGACTGTTATATCCCTGTGTTGTCATGTCCTGAACCCACATTTAGCTGTCAGAAAGGTCAGCTCCAAATGTGTCAAACTGCCAATATCCTGCAAAGATAAATAAAGCAATAATAATAGCTTCAAGTGGCTATGATAAATTCATATTCACATGAACAAAAAAAATGCAAAGGAAAGAATCATCTAGACTTTAAAGAACACCATTTATTGGAATCTATGCAGTACGAAAGAACTAGAGGCTACCATCACCATCAGCAGCGGTGCGGACGGTGATGGCACTGCTGGCAGCGTCCCAACAGAAGAGAGGGTAGTTGAACAAAGGGAGTAGTTTTCTTATGTATGAGTTTCTGATGTATGAGCTTCTGATGTATGAGTGTTGTTTGCATTGAACTACGACGTCATCATACTGAGACATTAAAAAACAGACTGGAAATATGTTTGGATTAACCATAACTGCATTTCAGTGGCCTTACTTTCAACCTATTTAAAATACAAATCCAAATCGTACACATTCATCATGTTGGAAGCAAGAACACCAGAACATAATAAACATATCTTTAGACCCCTAACGGTTACATAAAAGCATCAAACTTCCATAGTGACATTCTTATTTTTGCCACAATGAATTGATAGGAAAAGCAACAGGCATAGTGCAGATAATAGAAGCTCATGTGTTTTACAAGCGAGCAAATCCAGCCAGTATATGCCACACATACATATGGACTAGATGACTAACATTAGTGAACGGGGACACTGAACATCGATAAAATTTACATGGTAAAGAACTTAACGCTAACATCACAGAATTTTTCAGACAGTTTCTTCAAAGTTCAGAATTTGTCAGATAGTTTCTTCAAAGTTCAAACAATTTGTGAAGAGTTTCTTCAACGTTTAAAGAAAGCAGACCAAATATCATGGCCAGTAAATCAGATAGAGCAGGAAACGGATACAATCAGTCAAACAAAATTGCACGTTACATCAAGATGCGTCAGTAAACTAGTTTGCGAACACAGCTACGAGATGGTTGAAGGCGACATAACCGAGGCAGGGCCTGTCATGGGTAAAGCAATTCGCCAAACAGGTCGCGTGCGCGTGGCCGAGGCTCAGTGAGGCCTACCAACCTCTCGCGCTGCAGCTGTTCGACGAATTGCTTCCCACGGCAGGCCAGCTCCGGGAGCATCGGTCGCAGGCGTCGACCGCTCGCTCTCTCGCGGCGGGACACGCATGTCCACGGGGGCGGATGGCTGGATCTGGATCTGGATCTGGATCGGCGGGACATGTGCGCTAGCTGGCTGAAGGGGGGTATCGCCGAGGCAGGGCCTGGCATGGCGAAGCAATTCGGCAAACAGCTGAGGTGCGGCTTGGCCGGTCGAGGCTCAGGAGGCCTAGCAACCTCGCGCTGCAGCGGTTCGACGTATTGCTTCCCCATGGCAGGCCAGCTCCGGGAGCATCGGTCTCGGTCGCGGGCGGGCGGGCTGGCGGGCGGCGCTCGCGAGATAAAAGCTTAGGTGTACCGTCGCCAGCAGTTGCTTGCGATTAGCAGCTGGCGGCGGCGGCGGCTGAGAGGATTATAGGAATGGGAATGGTGGTTTAGCTTAGGGTTACGGACCTGCGTTGCGTCGGTATAAATAGAGGAGGAGCCGGAGGGAGGGGAGGCGCAACAGGATCTGGGCTGGGCCTGCTGCCCGATTGATCAAGCCCTTTGCTTGGGCTCGAAGACGTTACTCTCTTTGGGCTGGGCCTGATTTGATTGAAGTGGTCAAACCAACGTCTTCTGATCTTTCTCGCTGGGCAACGTTCTTTTCAGTGAAACCACCTGTGGTTTGGGGACATGATGCTCGGGCATGCATGTCTGAAATGAGTAACTTACATCGAGTTACATTACATGGACTATGCATGTACTTTTACCCTGACGACGCACCCAATAGTATATGTACGTAAAAGCCAAAATATATTATCTACTGATGATCACCAGACGATGACAGTCGACAGAGGATCCTCCGCCGCCTCCGCGACGAGGACCAAGGCGTTGACGGAGACGATGAGGCCGCAGTAGGAGTGGACGCTGCTCCGCAGATCACGCATCGCCGTGGCCGTGCCCCTCCCGCTGCCTCTCCGGAGACGCGCCAACAGCGCGCTCCCGTAGTACGATTCCACGAGGCCGTGCGCGTCCCTGAGTGCAGTGGTCAGCAGCTGCCCCCGCCGCTGCATGACCCAGTAGCCGCCGGGCGAGTGCAGGAGCAGGCGGAGCATCCGCACGCGGTCCTCCAGCTTCCTGCACTCCCTGTTCATCTCGTGGAACCTCATCAAGCTCGCGGCGATGGCGACGAGGGTGACGGCGTCCACACCCAACAGCTGGAACAGGTTGGCAGCTTTTCCGACGGTGTCCCAGAACGCAGCCATTTTTGTTGCTGCTGTATTGTGTGTGTACTTAAGTGGTGGTCAGTGGTGCCCTGAATACCTGATGCAGGCTAGCTGTTCTGCACACACAGTACAGTGACTGACTAGTGAGTGTTAGAATTATATGGGCTTGGCCCATTAACAAATTCTGAAATTCATAATAAATCTCCAAGGCCCATTCATGTGTGAGCAAAGAGGGGAAGTGGAACTCTTTAGTCCCACCTTGCTAGTGAAAGGGGAGGAGGACTTGCTTAAATATGGAAGTCCTCTCCACTTCCTCAAGTCTAGTGTGAGAAGGAGAAAAAGAAGTCCACACGCGCGCTCGCTCGCCGCGCCGCGCGGGGCGGCACCTGCGTGAATGGTCCGCCGAAATCCGGCTCCTCGTCTTGCGGGAGCGCGGTCTCCTTTTGCAGTTTTAGTTTTTGGTTTCTTGGCCTTCAAGTTGCAGAGTCCTAAACGGTTACAACTCAAGAGTCCTAAACCGATTTAGATCGTGATCGCGACACGAGGTCGGTTCAACAGGGCTATATAAGCAACCTATCGGTCACGCCAAAACGTATCTCAACACCTCTCGAGCTAGGGTTTGCCTCATATCGCTTTTGCGCTGCCGTCTAGTCGTCTCCAGTCCGTTCATTGCGTGCACCAGCGACCGGGCGAGCAGGTCTCCGGAACCCTCGTCTTTGCGATCCTGCACCGGGAGAAGGCGAATAAGGTTTTTGGGAAGCGCTCGTCGCGCGACTGCTCTCGTCTTCAACAACGGGTCGTCTACCGTCCAAGTCAGGCGGCGCTGCGTCAAGACGTACTCGTCGTCAACTGCTCCGAGCTCTTCCTCCAGCGCTCATCGAGGATCGTCCAGCGCTGACTCCGCCACCGTCTTCTCCAGCGTCAGAAAGGTACGCCGTTCGTGATTTAATTTCTATGCTTATATCAGGTCTTATGCCTTTGTTCTTGCTTTTTAATCTATCTGGTGTACGAGCTATGTTTACATCGGATGTCATGTATGAGATCATGTTATGCATGTTTTGCTATGCTAGTAAACAATACAATCCGAGATATCTAGATCATCATTTTATCATGATTTATATTCTGGTTTTAATCTGGAAATTGCCTATTCCTTTAACAGTGAGGCCGAATGATTATGATCTCGAGCGATATGATGCCACTGCATGGAGGTGGACTCTATATATATGTTCATTCAAATTCAGGCCGGAGCAGAGCAAAAGCAATGCTTGATGTTTCGGACAACAGTGAACTAGCTAGCTAGCTAGTTTTTGCCTAGACAGGCAAGAGATGGATCGGAGTCGCTCTGAAGCCTGACCGGCATGCTTCGGAGGTTGACGACGGTTTCTCTAGCCAGCTCACATGCCTTTCGACGACATTGCAAAGGGAGCTGCAACGGAGTCATCAGTGGTGTACGAGCTATGTTTACATCGGATGTCATGTATGAGATCATGTTATGCATGTTTTGCTATGCTAGTAAACAATACAATCCGAGATATCTAGATCATCATTTTATCATGATTTATATTCTGGTTTTAATCTGGAAATTGCCTATTCCTTTAACAATCCAAAAACCTTACTATAGGTTTTCAGAATTAACTTTGGCTAGTTTTGTTGATGCGCTGAAGCCAGAAAAATTTTCTGGAGACCACTTTAAGAGATGGCAAGTTAAGGTCACCAATTGGTTGACGGCCATGAAAGTGTTCTGGGTGAGTGCTGGTATGCCGGAGGGAAATATCTCTGAGGAGGATCAGAGAGCTTTCCAGGATGCCAACCAAATCTTTGTGGGAGTTGTGCAGAATGTCCTTGCTGATCATATCTTTGATACAATTTTGCACATTAAAGACGCAAAGACTTTGTGGGATTATCTGGCAGCTACCTTTGGTGCTTCAGATGCTGGCAAAGAGTTGTACATCATGGAGATTTTTCATGACTACAAGATTGTTGCGAACAAATCTATAGTCGAGCAAGCTCATGAGATACACCGTCTGGCAAAAGAGCTTGAACTCCTCAACTGTGTTATACCCGATGAGTTTGTGGCTGGGTGCATTATTGCAAAGCTACCTTCCTCTTGGAGGAATTTCGCCACAAGCCTTAAACACAAGAGACAGAAAATATCAGTTGAAAACCTGATAGCATCTCTTGATGTTGAAGAGAAGGCTCGGGCTAAAGATAACACTGAGAAGGGGAACGAGGAAAGAGCTAGCGCCCACTTCGTCCAGAAAAACCATGACAAGTACAAAGGAAAGCCTAAGTCTTTCAATGCCAAAACTACTACTACATTTAAGAAGAAGAAGAAGAACAAAGCAGAGTTGCCGTGCTTCACTTGTGGAGAGCTTGGGCATTTTTCCAAAGAGTGTCCGGAGCGAGCGGACCGCAAAGGGAAAAAGAAGAATGTCAACCTTGTGACTACTAGCGATGCTGATGACGGGTATGGTAATTTTCCTACTGTACTATCAGTATTTCAATCACCAAATTGGTGGGTTGATACAGGTGCTAATATTCACGTGTGTGCTGATATCTCTCTGTTTTCTTCTTATCAGGGGCTCCAAGGTTCCTCCGTCCTAATGGGGAATGGATCACATGCTTCTGTTCGTGGTGTTGGCACGGTAGATCTGAAGTTTACTTCAGGGAAGATCGTGCAACTGAAGAACGTGCAGCATGTCCCTACTATACGCAAGAACCTTGTTAGCGTATCTCTTCTTTTGAGAGATGGTTTTAAAGTAGTTTTAGAGTCCAATAAAGTAGTTTTGTCTAAGCATGGACAATTTATTGGTAAAGGCTATGATTGCGGAGGCTTGTTCCGCCTATCTTTGGCAGATTTTTGTAATAAGTCAGTAAATCATATTTGTGGCACAATTAATGATAGTTCTAATATTTGGCATTCTCATTTATGTCATGTGAACTTTGGTTTAATGTCACGTTTGTCTAGCCTGAGTTTAATTCCAGATTTCACTATTGCCAAAGGTTCTAAGTGCCATAGTTGTGTGCAATCAAAGCAACCTCGCAAGCCTCACAAGGCAGCGGAGGAGAGAAACTTGGCACCTCTAGAACTCATACATTCTGATCTTTGTGAGATGAATGGTGTGTTGACAAAAGGTGGAAAGAGATATTTCATGACTTTAATTGATGATGCAACTAGATATTGTTATGTTTACTTGCTTAAAACTAAAGATGAAACGCTAGACTACTTTCAAATCTATAAGGCTGAAGTTGAGAATCAACTAGAGAGAAAGATTAAACGTCTAAGGTCAGATCGTGGTGGTGAGTATTTTCCTATGCTTTTTGATGATTTCTGTACGAAACGTGGTATTATTCATGAGAGGACAGCTCCCTATTCTCCTGAATCAAACGGGATTGCCGAGAGGAAAAACCGCACGTTGACTGACTTGGTGAACGCCATGTTAGATACTGCTGGTCTTTCTAAGGCATGGTGGGGGAAGGCTTTATTGACTGCGAGTCATGTCCTGAATAGAGTTCCAAACAGAAATAAAGAGACAACTCCATACGAGTATTGGGTTGGAAGGAAACCATCACTTACATACTTACGCACGTGGGGATGTTTGGCGAAAGTCAATGTTCCAATTTCTAAGAAGCGTAAGCTTGGACCAAAGACCGTGGATTGCATCTTTCTAGGATATGCACATCATAGCATTGCCTATAGATTTTTAGTAGTAAAATCTGAAGTACCTGATATGCATGTGGATACGATCTTTGAATCTCGTGATGCTACATTCTTTGAGAACATTTTTCCTGTGAAAGATATGCGTAGCAATGCTAAGTTTTCCTCTGAATTAACTCCTGATTTTACTACACCTATTGAGTCTCCGTTTAAGTCATTTGAACAACCACTTAATGAAGTCCTTGAGGAGGATGACAATGAAATTCCTTTGAGGAACAAGAGACGAAGGATTGCAAAATCCTTTGGTGATGATTTCATTGTGTACCTTGTGGATGATACTCCTACTTCTATTACAGAAGCATATGCATCTCCAGATGCAGATGATTGGAAAGAAGCTGTTCGTAGTGAGATGGACTCGATTCTTTCTAATGGTACTTGGGAGTTATCTGAGTTGCCTTTTGGTTGCAAACCTGTGGGCTGTAAGTGGGTGTTCAAGAAGAAGCTTAGACCTGATGGTACTATTGACAAGTACAAGGCTCGACTTGTGGCTAAGGGTTATACTCAAAAAGAAGGCGAGGATTTCTTTGATACTTATTCACCTGTTGCTAGATTAACCACTATTCGAGTATTACTTTCCCTGGCTGCCTCATATGGTTTTATCATTCATCAAATGGATGTGAAGACAGCTTTTCTTAATGGAGAGTTGGATGAGGAGATCTATATGGATCAGCCTGATGGGTTTGTAGTAAAAGGTGAAGAGCAAAAAGTGTGTAAGTTATTGAAATCTTTGTATGGCTTGAAACAAGCACCTAAACAATGGCATGAGAAGTTTGACACTACTTTAATTAGTGCAGGCTTTGCTGTTAATGAAGCTGATAGGTGTGTGTATTATCGACATGGTGGGGGTCAATCTGTTATTTTATGTTTATATGTTGATGATATTCTTATTTTTGGAACAAATATTGATGTTATTAATGAGGTCAAGTCTTTCCTATCAAAGAGTTTTGATATGAAAGATCTGGGTGAAGCTAATGTTATTTTGAACATTAAGCTGATTAAGGATGAGAGTGGGATTACTTTATTGCAATCTCACTATGTTGAGAAGGTTTTGAGTCGCTTTGGCTTTATGGATAGTAAACCTTCTCCAACACCTTATGATCCCAGTGTGACTTTGAGAAAGAACAAAAAGATTGCTAGAGACCAACTAAGATACTCTCAGATTATTGGTTCACTCATGTATCTAGCGAGCGCAACTAGACCAGATATCTCATTTGCTGTGAGCAAGTTGAGTAGGTACATGTCCAACCCGGGTGATAATCATTGGCATGCACTTGAAAGAGTTTTGCGTTATGTCAAAGGTACAATGAGTTTTGGAATTCACTATTCTGGGCACCCAGCTGTGCTAGAGGGATATAGTGATGCAAACTGGATTTCTGATATTGATCAGATCTACGCCACTAGTGGGTATGTTTTTACCCTTGGAGGTGGTGCAGTGTCATGGAGGTCTTGTAAACAGACTATATTGACTAAATCAACCATGGAAGCAGAACTTGCTGCTTTGGATACAGCTTCTGCAGAGGCAGAGTGGCTGCGTGAGCTCTTGTCTGACTTACCGGTGGTTGAAAAACCAATACCGGCTATCCTTATGAACTGTGATAATCAAACAGTGATCACGAAAGTGAACAGTGCTAGGGATAATGCGAAGTCAACAAGACACGTTAAAAGACGTTTGAAGTCTGTCAGGAAGTTGAGAAACTCCGGAGTAATAGCTGTGACTTATGTGCAAACAGACAAAAACCTGGCAGATCCCTTTACAAAAGGGTTATCACGGAATGTGATAGAAATCGCATCAAGGGAGATGGGTATGAGACCCATATGAGTTTACAGTAGTAGCAACCCAACCTTTTTGATCGGAGATCCCGTGACTAAGGATCTGGGAAGAACAAGCTATTGGTAAACTGAGGAGAGTAACCTCTAAACCCTCTCTATGTGAAACATGCAATACTCTCATTGCTATGAGGCACTGTATGGAAGGTTGGCAAAAGCCTTAATATGTTCTATTGGCTTTTAAAAGCAAAGATGTTGTCCTACAGAGTATTCTTGAAAGAACATACCTATATGAGCCATGACTGTTAAACGTCGCAGTCTATGAGATTAGGGTGATCTCTAGTAAGCTCATGAAGAGACCATGGAGTATGACGTATATGCTCCACCCACGGAGAAAGGCTATTGGCAGCCAGGTACTAGTTTAACCTTGAGTAAAACTTGCTTCACGCAAAACTTGCAATTCAAGGCATAGTCCATTGTTCAAGTTGTGAATAAGTGTAACTTAAGGTTATAGGCGGAAGTTCAACTTAACAGTCTCTGCTAAACACTAGTATATCAAACAGTAGCGGGAACAGGCAAAACTCTAAATGGGAATTTGAGATCTGGTGGGGGATTGTTAGAATTATATGGGCTTGGCCCATTAACAAATTCTGAAATTCATAATAAATCTCAAAGGCCCATTCATGTGTGAGCAAAGAGGGGAAGTGAAACTCTTTAGTCCCACCTTGCTAGTGGAAGGGGAGAAGGACTTGCTTAAATATGGAAGTCCTCTCCACTTCCTCAAGTCTAGTGTGAGAAGGAGAAAGAGAAGTCCACACGCGCGCTCGCTCGCCGCGCCGGGCCGGGCGGGGCGGGGCGGGGCGAGGCGAGGCGAGGCGAGGCGACTTGCGCGGGTGCGCGGCACCTGCGTGAATGGTCCGCCGAAATCCGGCTCCTCGCCTTGCGGGAGCGCGGTCTCCTTTTGCAGTTTTAGTTTTTGGTTTCTTGGCCTTCAAGTTGCAGAGTCCTAAACGGTTACAACTCAAGAGTCCTAAACCGATTTAGATCGTGATCGCGACACGAGGTCGGTTCAACAGGGCTATATAAGCAACCTATCGGCCACGCCAAAACGTATCTCAACACCTCTCGAGCTAGGGTTTGCCTCATATCGCTTTTGCGCTGCCGTCTAGTCGTCTCCAGTCCGTTCGCTTGCGTGCACCAGCGACCGGGCGAGCAGGTCTCCGGAACCCTCGTCTTTGCGATCCTGCACCGGGAGAAGGCGAATAAGGTTTTTGGGAAGCGCTCGTCGCGCGACTGCTCTCGTCTTCAACAACGGGTCGTCTACCGTCCAAGTCAGGCGGCGCTGCGTCAAGACGTACTCGTCGTCAACTGCTCCGAGCTCTTCCTCCAGCGCTCATCGAGGATCGTCCAGCGCTGACTCCGCCACCGTCTTCTCCAGCGTCAGAAAGGTACGCCGTTCGTGATTTAATTTCTATGCTTATATCAGGTCTTATGCCTTTGTTCTTGCTTTTTAATCTATCTGGTGTACGAGCTATGTTTACATCGGATGTCATGTATGAGATCATGTTATGCATGTTTTGCTATGCTAGTAAACAATACAATCCGAGATATCTAGATCATCATTTTATCATGATTTATATTCTGGTTTTAATCTGGAAATTGCCTATTCCTTTAACAGTGAGGCCGAATGATTATGATCTCGAGCGATATGATGCCACTGCATGGAGGTGGACTCTATATATATGTTCATTCAAATTCAGGCCGGAGCAGAGCAAAAGCAATGCTTGATGTTTCGGACAACAGTGAACTAGCTAGCTAGCTAGTTTTTGCCTAGACAGGCAAGAGATGGATCGGAGTCGCTCTGAAGCCTGACCGGCATGCTTCGGAGGTTGACGACGGTTTCTCTAGCCAGCTCACATGCCTTTCGACGACATTGCAAAGGGAGCTGCAACGGAGTCATCAGTGGTGAGCACAGGGAGCAGAGCAGCCTCGGTTTCCTTGTCTTAACACCTACTGCCTGTCTTGTTGACTGGCTGTTCACAATCACCCCCCCAACCCCCTGGAGTTGAGATGGAGGTCTTAGACTATCTCCAACAAAGAAGACCCAAACAAGAGACCTATTCTATGATTTAGGTCACACACAGTGAAAGAATTGCTTACCCAAATTTTAGCTCCTCCAACAACGAACCCAAAAAAAAATTCGTACTGCAAGCTCCAGCCACCGGCGACTTCGACCGTGGCCGCGCCGGCGCCACGGGAGTGCCTAGCCGCGCCCCGCCGGAGCCGCGGGCCCGCGCGGCGTGCCGCGGCGCCTCGCCGGAGCCACAGGCCCGCCTGGCCGCTGGAGCCGCGCCTGGCCGGAGCCGGAGCCGCGCCGCCGCACCTCGTCGGAGCCGCGGCCCCGCTTGGCCGCGCCGCCCTGCCTCGCCGGAGCCGTGGGCCCGCTTGACGCGCCGCCGTGCCTCGCCGGAGCCGCGCCCCGTCGGGCACCTCCGCCGCCGCCGCCGCCGTGGCACCCCGCGCAGCGAACAGGAAGCGCGGCCGACCCCGGTCCCGTCGGGCGCCTCCGCCGCCGCGCTGCCGCTTGCGTCTCGCCGGAGCCGCGACCCGCCGCTGCCGCGGTGGTCCCGCTTGGCCACGCCGTCTCCTCCCCTCCCTCTCCTCTGACCTTCGAAGCCGGATTTTGCGTCGCGTGGACAAGGGACGCTTATTTGCGTACTCGCTGGCTGGGTTCCCAAAATGCGTATTGCATTTGCGTCTCTTGTTGGAGCGCTTTTTTCGCCGTCGGAGAACGCATTTTCGGTTTGCGTCTCCCTTTGCCAACTCCGTTGGAGACAGCCTTAGGGACTCTGCCGGGACTTCCCCAGCTTTCTATTCCGACTCAGGAGTCAGGACAACAAATGTCTGAATGTTGACCAAAAAACCTTGTCTCTGATGCCCTGACTATTCTCTGTTCCAAACCAGATGTATCAACCAATCCATTCTGCTTCTCTCCATTGAAATAAGGGCAACGTTCATTTCACTAGTACAGAAAGATACTGCACAGACGGTTGTAGACCTATTTATACAAGCGTTTTTCTCAACCGCCTGCGCTGAGGGCCAGTAGAAATATGACCACACCACAGGCGGTTGCTTGTGAACCGTCTGTGGAAAGGATTTTCACAGGCGGTTGACTTAGCAAACCGCCTGTGAAAATGAGCATTTCTACAAGCGGTTGTCATAGCGAACCGGCTGTGGATTTTTTTTTTGAAAAAAGCCAAAAATAAATAGGAAAAAATATTTTAATTACGGCGACGACCTCACCGCCAAGCGCCCAAGTCTCAGCATTTTTTCGCGCAAAATCCGCGGTTAACGCGGCCGGTGGGATTCGAACCCACGACCTCGGCCTTGCGTGGAGCCTCCTCTACCACAACACCACACACTCACATGTGTCCAAATACCCCTTCGGTTCCCCACATATTATACAAATCAGAGTATAATTTGCTTGTTTGAGGTCCTAAACGATTTCAAATCAAAAAATTATCAACTACAAAGTTTCATAACTTTTCGAGACGAACAACTTTTGTATTGGTTATTTTCCCATCCGAGGTCATTTACAAAATTTGAATTTCAAATTTGAGACCATTCAAACATATTTTTCATTGACAAGATGACTTCAAATTAAAAAGTTGTAATTTACAAAGTTTTATAACTTTTTGAGATGAACAACTTTTATTTTGGGTGTTTTCTCATCCGAGAAAGTTTGAAAAAATCAAATTTTAAAAAACACGTGTATTTTTAGTGGCGGTTTGTTAAGACAACCGTATGTAGAAATAAGACATTTCTACAGACGGTTATCTTAACAAACCGCCTGTAAAAATCCATTTCTAGAGCCGGTTCTAGACTTGAGGTCCACTGGTTCATTTCTACAGACGCGTGGTAACTCAAACCGCCAGTAAAAAAAAATTTGAGGCGCTAGGAAAAATCATCTTTCTACTAGTGTTTGCATTTGGCATTTGCATTTGCATTTTGCAATGATAAAGAAAAACTACTTTGCTGGATCGGACACACCCTATGCATATGCCATGGTAGAAGAACTGATCGAGACCGGCCTTAGTAGACATTATACAATATACTAATGATCATATAATAATTTGTTTATGTTTACTGTCTCCGTTGAAAATGACAATACATACTGAGTCCATAGAAGTTTTTTTTTTAAAAAAAATTCTAATATTTCAAAAGAGGATATATTTGTCATGGAAGATCCTAGAACTAATATAAAGTCATAGCAAAGGAAGAAAAGACTAGTTTAGACATGGTAATCTTACTACTATACTAATTAAAAGACCCAACGAAATCTCTACATTAATTTCACCAGACACACTAGAAAAGAGATAAACCATGCAAATTCTCAAAGTAATCATAAACATTTGGCCTTATCATTGACAACAGTAGCCATTGGATCGTTTTTGTTATAGAAAAATATCCACATCTGTTATTATGAAAATACATAAAGGAAGTCATAATTTTGCATCCAAATTACCCACCTCAGCCATATGATGTAGGGTTAATTAGAACCATGACCTTACAAATTCGACGTTTATGAGAAACACCACTATTTCTCACCTAATATGGGCTAGTGCCATTACAAATTCACTCAAAAACTGAAATATGCCACTTTTTTTTTGGTACGTTTATGGGCTACTTGGATCATATAGAGAAAAGTGCCCCTGCTTTCTAGGTGAGTTTGGTCGAGTGGCGGCAACACGCTGACGAGCATGGATGGTGGCCTCTACGAGTAGGAGTCATGTGGTGGGGCAGCGCTGGCCTGGCCACACTAGTCCAAATGCACACGTCTAAGACGAAATTTCATGTAATTGAAGAAAAATCGTATCACATAACGACAGTATCTTCGTCGATCAGCTTAACCCCTCCCACGCCGAGGCAATGCGATAGCTTTTTCCGGACGCACAGGGAGGCACACAAGGCGCGCGGAAAAGGCGTCGCGCAAGCCAGCGCGTCTGATCGCCGTAGGTGGCTTAGTAGAGTATGATTAGCGAGTAATAGCTTTTCATATTCTTAGGCTATGGAGGGAGGAGTTGATTGTGTTTGGTTAAACCCCCTAGTGTGCTACGTTCGTGGCACGTCGTTGTAACGTTCAACACTTCTCGATCTTAATATAATGATACACAAATCTTTTGCGTATTCGAGAAAAAAAATAACAACACATGACTAGGACAAAATTTTGTGTTTCGTCGTCATGGATCATTGGTGATAAATCTCTGGCTTTGAATATTAATGTTAAAAAGCTTGAAAGGCCACCTCGAGTAGTAGGTGCAGATAATTTTTTTATATTTACAAAAATGTGGTGAGTGGTGTGAGAAAGGAGACTTCAAGTTTAGAAAGGCTAAACCAGTCAGAAAAGGACGATGTACACTTTCACACACCGCTCGCACGTTTGATCGCACCGCTGCAGCGCACTAGTGATGTCCGAGACTCCGAGCTAGTAAAATTAGGAGCGTTCGAACTTTCTTGTACATACTCCCTCCGTCCCTAAATATTTGTCTCTAGAAATCTATGTTTCCCTCACAGACACGCTTTCCGGACGACACACATTAAGAGACGGAGGAAGTATGTGTCTATTATTTAGGAAAAATATTGTTTCTCCGGATAAATTTAGATCTGCACCGAGGCCTAATTGTTGTTAGCTAGCTACCTCAAAAACTAGTCATAGCCAATCCAAACAGGAGGCTAATAAGTGAACTAACTTTAATTTTTAGCCAAATCTTGAACTAGTTGTTGGTCAATTATTAGTTAGCCAACTTTAATCAATTGGATTAATTTTTAGCTCTAACTAATAACTAGTCTTAACTTATCTAAACAGACCTGACCCTGTTCGGATATCAACTTATTATTATAATAATCAAATTATATAATCAAAATTTGATTCAAAAAGATCAGTTATACAAAGGATCATTAGAATCAAGACCCTTGATGACCAGGTTTTAGGGGATATGATTATAGTCGATAGAAAGTTCAACTTGCCTTCCAACCTATTGCCCTGACTCGCCAAACTAAAGTATAAATCTCACTTTAACCAACCATAATCAATTATCATAATCTGGGGATCATCCAAACACTCTAATTATTATAATTCATAATCTTGATTATAATAAACCTATGTATAATTTAAGTTATAATAATTGTTATGCAAATAGACAATAAGCCTCTGTTTAGATTCATTATCCGCTAATTGTTACCTGGCTAATAGCTCATATCTAATACTAGTAGCTAACTATTAGAGCATGTTTGGTTCTCATATGGATGGAGCCTGGCTCATATCCCAGAGCCAGGCTACCTAGGGCTAGGTCTAACACATGCAGAGACCTCATGTTTGGCTTTCTGGATCATTTCAGCTTCGTTACATGGAGCTGTCGTTTGGTTACGACTAGAGGAGACTAAACGTTACATTTTAGTCGCTTTGGAGCCAAACACCCTGACTAAATGAGACTAGAAGGTCTCTTTTAGTCACCAAAACGAAAACACCTAGTTTAGGTCTCTTTTCGTCTTTTTAAGAGGAGGAAACCAAACAGTGCCTAAACCAGTAAAAAGACATCCATACCCCAAATTAACGCTTGTGCCCGGTTCTCCGTGCCTTCCTCGAGACAGACCCACCTAGCTCGCCACGGTCATCCCACCTAGCGCTCAGAGAAGCCACCGTCGTCACCGTGCGTGCGCTCATCGGCCGGATTCACCCGCTGTTGCACCGGTTGGATCCATGGCGCCGTGTTGCGCTTGATCAAGGAGCTCACCACTGCCACTCGGAGTGCCCGCCGCCTACTAGTAGAGAAGTGACATTTCATCCCATCTGATTTTTGGCTTTGGTCCCGACAAGAGTTTATGTTCGGGACTAATGACATTTAGTCTCGGTTGGTGTTACCAACCGGGAATAAAAGTCTGGCACCCGGGACTAAAGGTCTCTATGGATCAATTCAAAAGGAGAGTGTACAAGACTCTGTCATATGTCGTGTATAACTGAGTTGGTAAGGATTTTATGCACGAGGCGAGAGATACTGAGTTCGAATCACACATACCGTAAGAGAGGTCTCCCTATGATTTCGTTTATTTGTTCTTCTGAGATGGGCTTTAGTCCCGGTTGTGTACCCGGAACTAAAGACCGGGGGTCTCAGATTCTTAGTCTCGGTTGGGAAAATCAGGACTAAACCCGTGAGTTGACCGGCTTCTGTTTCTAGAGAGGAAAGAAAAATAGTTGAAAGGACACCAGTGGAGTTGCCGCGGATTCTCATGAGATGTTGACAAATCAATACGGTTAGTGAGGACTGTCGAATTGCCAAATCATAATAATATATGCTTTGTGGCTGTTGTCTCCGGCTGGCTGACTAACAGGATAGAGGAGTGAACCACAAGGAGGCCGGAGAGACGCCATGGCCAAGAAATTGAAGCGTTGCGTGGAGGACCAGGATTCAAGCTCCAGCTACGCGAGGTATATAATACAAACCTTCCAAGTCCAGAGATAACGATACAATTTGAAGTTTCTTGATTTGCTTGCTTGAAATCCTCGCCTTATTGCCTTATCGATCTTGCTGGGTACAGAAGCTCCACTGATGAGGACATGTCTCCGGACGAAAATAAACGGAGAAGACGAAGATCTGAAGCGCGAATAAAAACTGCTAGTAGGAAAAAACAGGTACGCGTACTTCTCATGCTTGTTCTCAGTTCAGTTTTAGTGTAAGCTGTTCACTGGCTAGCTGTAAAAATCTCGATCTGCGTTTTGGGCTATAATTTGTCCCAGCTGTTCACAAACTGCATGATTTTGCACTGATGTACATCAATAGCTCTGTCTGTTCTAAATTCTGAGTTGTTTTCGACTTTGCACTGCATGATTAATTTTCGACATAGTATATATCTAAGAAAAGTTATAATCTTATTTCAACATCACTGATCTGAAGGTATGTCTTCCTTTTTCTGTCATCAACCGGCAGTGGGCACCCCCCACCCCCCCACCCCTCTGCTCTGCCTCGAGTACCACCCGCCCTCTGCTGCACTCTCAGGTCTTAGTTGGGGGGGGGGGGGGGGCTGTAATCCTAGTAGAACAAAAAGTTGAAGGGTCTGTTTGGTTTACCGCGTAGTGTGGCGTGCCACAACCATGGCATTCAAAAAGTTTGTCACACTCGCCACAATCCCGCCACAATTACCACATGCTGAACGATAAGCACCGGGAGCAAAACGACAGGAGGAAAATCTACGACGACCAAAGTTTACACAGGAACCAAACAACAACTTTCTCGTTGTGGCTGCCGCAGTTTAGGCGTTGTGTGTGGTGTGTGGTGGCCGTAAACCAACACGCCTGAAATAAACATGTAGGCATGGATTCTAGGTAAGATAGGAGGCATTATAGCTGATTGCCTTGATCAAGACCAAGGTGTGTTATTACTAGTAGTGCAGTTTCTTTATGGTGGCCAATACTTTGGTAAGGTCTACCGTGTGATTCCACACAGGATTAAAAGAACCAAGATTCTCAACAGGGATTTTTACAATCCAGATTTTAGATAACAAAAAAAACCCCTCTAGTTTGGATCCTGGATTTTACACTACTAGTAGTTATTTAATTATTTAATAAATCTTTGAAAAATCAATGGCTATTACCTACTAATTGATATCTAGAGTACCATATAAAGTCCCTGTCTGGACAGAATTTTGTATTCTACAAAATAATCACGCTAACAGGTAACATGTTCTCAGGGAAAAGTGATTATACAGATACTGTCAGAAATAAAGGAGGAGATACATAAACAATCGAAGCTGCTGCTAACTGAAAGTAAGGAAGACATTAATAAATTGTGCAAACAGTTGGACAAGCTTACTAAAAGTCACAATGATCAAACCCGAAAGTTGGAGAAGCTTACTGAAAGCCACAACGATCTATGCAAACAATTGAAGCTTCATACTAACAGCGCAAGTGGTGATGATTCTCATGCTCCAAGGTATTGTTTGCTATGCACCTTCATATAACCTTTTTGAGGCCACCGTGCCAGGAGTAAATTAGTGAAGCTATTATTAGATTTGTTAATAATATATACTAGAAATAGAATCAGTATACTCTATTAGCTTTTTTGACAGTTCCAGGGAAACCCCTGGTCCATTAGAATTCCATTAAGGACCAAATACATATCAAAGAGTGTTTTACAGTTCATATCGTCACCATATATGACTTGGCCAAATCTGTCGCACATAGTAAATCTATTAGCTTTACTATGTTGTTTTACTACTTCTCAAGATAGTGTCCTCTGCTTTTGTAGATCACAACCGAGTCAAATGAAGTCACCAAGCTACCGATTGGTATTCAGATCTCCGGTGGCTGACAAAATTGAAAAGGGGCAATCCATAGAGATAAGTGTAGCTCTAGTTGATAGTAATAATAGTGATCAAACCGTAGAAAATGGACCCCTTGGTTCAGCAACAGTTGAGGTTGTTGTCGTTAATGCAGAGTTCAATCAACATGATAATCAGTACAATTGGTCCAGAGAGGATTTTGAGAGCAACATAAAGAAAGCGCGACAAGGAAATCCAACAATGGGAGATGTGGATCAGCCAGTAAAATCAATAGTGAGTAACGGCCGATTTAACCTTGTTCATGGAGCTAAACTTCACAGCGGTTCTACAATATTCAGTAACTCCAGTAACAAGAAGGTTAGGCTTGGTGTGATGGTAGTGTCGCCAACAGAAGAACGAGTTCTAGAAGGATTATCAAATCCTTTCTATGTGCGGGGCCATGACAGGCCAGCAAGACAAAGCAACTTGCGCCATAATAACAGGTCAAACAGACAAAGTAAGTACTACTATTCTTTCCCAGATTCTTTTTGCGGATCCTTTCTTTCCCAGATTGTACGGTACATTTTCAGTTGTTCTGAATTTGAATTTTTTGTTAACTTCCAGTTCATTGGAACCTTTTCTACTTCATACTGTTAGAATCTGTAAACTCCACACAGTTACTACGCTCATGTAATTTTAAAAATCTATACTTATAATTGGAACATAAATTACAAATTTAATATGTGAAGCTGGTACCTAAAATAATGTTTCCTGTTTTCACCAGAAATATAGTTTGTGAAAATAATAACTCTGTTTGTGTGTTTGAGATGCGCGCGAGAAATAGAGAGAGAGAGAATTTTGCTGACCCGCTTTTGGCATAAAAAGTTTCATGCGCTTAGTTTTGGTATTTTCTAAGGATGAAATTTCAATTGGATTTGTAACCAGCAACATTTTTGTAGGGCAATGTCAAGAAGAAAATGGCGAAATGCCTAATGTGGAAAATCCATCATGCCCAAATTCAACTCAAACCGAGGGAACCAGTTAAGGCTTGGAGTTCTTTTCTTTTTCTCCTGTTCTAACTTTTCAAAGAGTGCAAGGAGATTTGCACGTTCTATTGCACACATACGTATACATAAATAAAGATGGCAACGGGGCGGGTCTAGACCCGAAACCCGTGGGTTTCAGACCCGGCGGGGGCGGGTCTAGTTTTGGCCCCACGGGTTTGCGGGTTCGGGGACTCCAAACGAGGCGGATCGGGTTCGGGTTTTAGATCTCCCCAGTGGGTGCCCGTCGGAGATCCGAAATGTTGTTGTTGTATTGCAGTGTATGTCATATGTTGATCGCACAATATTTTTATTAATCAAAAGACTGTATATTTTGGGTTCCTGATCTTGTATTTTGATTGTTATTTGCATGGTACAAATATACTTATATAGTGCAAATATTAATTATATAATGTTATTATGTTGTCGAAACCCGGGGTTCGGGTCCCCCATCGGGTTTCGGGTCCCCGTCGGGTTCGGGGGTGGGGGCGGGGGCGCATTCTGACCCGAATCGAGGTTCGGGTGTGGGGCGGATTTTCTTGGCGGGTTTCGGGTGCGGGTCCGTGGATGCTCCACCCACCCCGAACCCGACCCGTTGCCATCTCACATAAAAACAGTAGATATTGACGATCAGTACATTGCTTGAACTCTAATAGTACACAAGATGCACCACGCCAGCCTTATTTCCGCCTCGTTATTTTGTCCCCTATATTATCAATGATGCAGATCATAATGTTTTCTCCTCCCTTTTCAGGACAAGATATAATTGGAGGGCAATCCCAGGTTCCATTTCTAGGAAAGACTACTATGCTTTCTACAGAACGACCTACCAATGTAAGTAATAATATAAATAAATGAAAAAGGTCTAGTTAACCCCCAACTTATTGAGGATAGTGTATTTCACCCCATAAACTATGAAACAGTCTATTTTACTCCCTGAACTTTGCAAAACCGATTAAATTACCCTCTCAGTCGGTTTGGGACGACGGTTTTGTATAGTATAGTGGTTTTGCTAAATGGCAGTGGTTTTGTTTTTTTCTTTTTATTTATTTCGACTGAATCTTTAAAAATCATAGTAAATCATAGAAAAATCATAAAATAAAAAAGTTCAACTTTTTTGGACTCCACATGACTAGATCTACACAGTGAACATATAACATCATATGCTTTAGTACAAAGTTTTTTCTGTAGATTTAGATATATTCTTTTCTGTAATTAAATGGAATAACTCGTAACTGCAGTTTCTATGGTCGAATTATAGTGAAATTTTTATAGTGATCTAGTTGTTGTATACTTAAACTGTAGTAAAATATTCATACTCATTGGATCATGTATAACTTAGTTATAGATTTATTTATCCAATTAGTATAAAATTTTTACTACAGTTCAAGCTTACAATAACTAGCCCACCATAAAAATTTCACCATAATTTGACCATAGAAACTACAGTTATGAATTATTCTAATTAAGTACCAAAAAGAATAGGTCTAAATCAACAACAAAAAATATACTAAACCATATAATATTATATATTTACTATGTATACCTACTCATGTGGAGTCCAACAAAATTAGATTTTCTATTTTATGATTTTTCTATGATTTACTATGTTTTTTCAAAGATTCAGGCAAAATAAATAAAAAAGAAAAGGACAAAAGCACTATTACTATAGCAAAACCACTATCCAAAGCTGCTCGGTGCTAATTTGACCAGTTTTGCAAAGTTTAGGGGAAGGTAAAGCAGACCGTTTCATAGTTTTGGGGGTGAAGTAGACCACCCTAAATAGGTTGGGGGGGGGGTTAAGTAGATTTTTTCCTAAAATAAATTAACCCACTATTTATATCTAGGGTACATAATGATTGTTCCAAATTTTCACTATTTTTCACAAATTTTACTTCACTCCATAGTGATGTACACTAATTTTATTTGCCAAATGCTTGTTATTTCCAGCAAGAACAACAGGCTCTGCTACTGCAATACCAAGTTTCTCATCTGCCAATGTTGGTCCAAACTATGGACAGCCAAACCGGTACCACACTTCTGTCAATTGGATGATGTCCTATTTTTATGCCTAGTATTGGGTCGACTGGTTAACTTTATGTAGATTTATCTTCCATAGTTTTCTACAATTTTACCACATACAACGTAACATGAAATTTTTATACTATTATAAACACAAGAGCAAGAAGAGTAATTACGATTTCTCTGATACACTAGATATTACATGCTTATAGCCATATCTGATAAACTAAATAATGCTTATTTAATGTCTTTTATTTCTAATGTTGAGTTTGTTTTATTGTATAGCTTGTTAGTGTTAATTTGAAGTTAAGTGTACTTAAAATAACATGTTAATTTTGTTGTTTTGGTTTCTATAGTGTAGACTTGTGTTTTGTAAGATTAGGCACAAAGGAATAATAGATTAATTATAGTAGATGTGGTGTTACACATATATAGGCAAGGACGATGATTGAGGGTTTGTAGAAACAGAAACAATCAATGGTGATCCTTGTCTAATAGAGATCAAATTTATGTATCCTAACCATATATATAGGCACTAGGCCTATATATAGACGTGCAAGCCCAATAAGGGACTGTCGCACCCTCAGTCTAACATTTTTAAACTATGATTAAAAATGACCACATTTTTCATGAATCACATTCACACAAATACATATATGTAGATGATGATGACTTATAAAAATACCGTCAAAATAGACTATCCATACATCCATCATCAAATAGAATGTCTTCAATGATAGTTCACACTTACCATCAATAAAAAACATTTTAGAGCTAGGTACAGATCTTAAGCCTCTGTGTGATTGGGTTTACTTCCATTTCTACTTCATCAACTGCTATATACACCATCACAAACGGTTTAGAATAACATCTTATATAGTTTCTAGATTTTTTAGAATTTATCATAAGTTATAATGTTTCATTATAAGGTCCTGAGGAACCAAAATGGAGAGGGGGAGGGGGTGAGAGGGCGTGAATTGTCGAGTGCCCATATATCTATCTGGATTCACTTAATAATCTCTCTTTACACATACACAACTTCATTGTTGCCACGCTTAGATTCATCCCATTAACAAGAAGTGCAATCATATCTTTAGCAGCGAACACAATAGACCTGATTTACTATTTTTTTTTTGTAGTTAAGGAATTTGGCGTTATAGGCTTATTACCCTATATTTGTACCATAGCGAACAATCCTAAGAGAAATACTCCCTCTGTCCATTAAAAAAATCAATTCCTAGAATTTGTGTCAGTCAAACCTTTTTAACTTTGACTAACTTTATAGAAAAGAGTAATAACATATATGATATAAAATAGACACATTATGAAAATATATTCGAAGATATATCTAATGATGTAAATTTGGTACCATCAATCTTGATTGTTTTTTTCTTCTAGAAATTCGCTCAAAGTTTAAAAAGTTTGTGTCACACCCAATTTTAAGAACAAAATTGAATGTATAAACTTATGTGCGCCCAGGAAACAGTCGCACACATAAGGGACAAATTACAACGAAGGCATCATCACTGTGCTCAATACATAGCGTTATTAATACAACTCATCAAAAGAACTAAACACAAACAAGCGGAAGATAAATAACTCTCGACGAAGCTCCACTCCACAGGGACGTCGACTGGTGATCCGCAAGACTAGAAATCCTCTGGGAACTTATCTTGCTCATACTCAAATCCATCTGTTACCCATCCGGGATTTTTATCCAAAAAGAAGAAAATATAACAAGCGTAAGTACATCTCGTACTCAGCAAGCAACATGGAGTTATGCAGCTCAAAAGGCTTGACACCGGTTTACTGCGGTTAGCATTTTTAGTTGGTCAAGGTTTTAGCTTTAGATAATTATCAAGTTGTGCTTGCAAACCCAATTATACCACATGAATAATAATATGGCAACACCTTCAGAGTCACAAATATGATAGTAACGTGAACAAAAGTAAATTTTGTTTAAGTGGTTAGCCTGCAAGTTTTCCGAGCTGCTCGTGACCGTGAGCACGGCTGATATATCAGTTTATTACTCTGCAGAGTTTGTACAACTTTACCCGTGAGCCGTGATCCCCATATGCCAGGGGTTGCAAATCCCATATCACCTCTTCCAAGGAGGTGCGGCAGGGTACACTATGAAGTCTTTCGAGGTTCCCCTAACAAGATAGTGGCCACTAGGTTTCCAATCGGCAAGCAGATATAGGAACACCCCTTTCCGATGGCACATTCCTTCCCGGCTATACACATGAGACCAGGCGGCCGTCCTATACCCGAGTCGTCGAGCCCCTTTTGTGCCCTTTCAGGTAACCACCATCAAGCGAGGAGAGATCCTCGAACCAACTAAAACCAGAGCCATGTAGCCCTCACGGTTGTACTGTATGTCCCAGCTTTTGCCCGCAGAAGATCATTTAAGGGGGCCAAGAGCACGAAGGCTCCCACGCCCGGGTTCACATTACCAAGAACAAGATAAGATCAGAAGTTGCGCATATCATTAGTCAGATTATCAGATCTTATTTGAAGATTTACAGCACTAGCAGATCTTCCCACATGCACATATCCCACGGTAACAAGGTACAGGTTGAACATCTAGGTAATTCCTATGGTTATCATTTTGACACATGCACATGATTGGTAGATTAAAATGCGTAGGTAACAAGGATGATCCCATGTATACTTGCCTTGATCCGCGTACTCCTGGTTCTGGTCCTCCTGCTGGTCATAGTAGATCTGATCTTGGTCACCCACGTACTGCTCACCGTCTGAACTCGAATACAACGCAACATACAAGCATCCACGCACACACATGCATTGCAAACAGATCTAACATTAGAACAGTACACCAACAGATTTAAATAAATAAATAAAAGTTGTAAAATTGATCTATTCGTCACTACGATCACATAGACGTTTGGATCACCGAAATCGGATTTAAAACACGAAAGATTCGGCCTAAACAAGATTATAAAAGGCCTAAACGAGACTGACTTAAACGTGAAATAAAACTTTTGCAACTCTAATCTACAGTGATACTACTGCATAGAGCACGAAATTACGAAACTAACGCAATTTGAATGGATCAAAACGGAGTTAAATTGAGCAAGATATAGACAAAATGGTGCAATGGCAGTTCTGTAAATAGATCAAACTATTTTTGAAATAAAATAAATCGGAAATTCGGATTTAACCGCGTCTGCAGGGACTGCGGGTGGATTAGATGGAAACTAAGGGGCTCTTTTGCATATTTGCCCGCGAAAGGGTATCGACCTCTCTTGGCCGTCCGATCTGATCTGGGCGATCCAGATTAAATCTGGGAGAGGGTTCGGCGGCGCCGCCAGCTTGCTCACGGCGGGCGCCAGGCTTGCGCGGCGGCGAGCTCGCCGGAGTTGGCCCGCCCGGCGATCCCGGCCACCAGACACGAAGTGGAAAAGACCGGGAGAAAGAGGAAGGGATGGCGAGCTCACCCAACCACAAATCGGAGTCGGAGATCGATCGAGGTTGGCGCTAGGCGGAGCTTGGCGGTCGGCGGAAACCCGGCAAGTCCGGCGACCAATTAACTAGCCGACAGAGCACGACAAGGAAATTGAGAGGTTCCCGAGATTCCTTACGGCACGGCGAAGCTTCGGATGTGGACCAATTCGATGGTCAACCGTCGAATCGCGGAGAGGAGCTCGGCGGCGGCGGCGGCGGCTAGGGTTTCGTCGGCACAGAGCTCTGTGCGGCGGCGTTGTGGCTAGTAGATGGGAAACCGGAAGCGACTGCTGCGCGGGGCTCTATATAGAGCTCGAGCACGCCCGGGATAAGGCCTCCCCCGAGGTCTTTGGGCGACGCGGAGCAACGAGCGCGGAGCGGAAGTTTCGGGCGGAGGTTGGGGACGCTACTGACAAGCGGGCCCCACCTGTCAGTGAGAGCGAGCACGGGTCCCAGCTGGCAGCGAGACAGCGCGCGAGTGCAGCGGCAGAGCGGTGCGGCGGTGCGGCTTGCGCGCGCTAACTGGGCCGGCCCAGCAGCTTGGGCCGCACGGCAGGGAGAAGGGAGGCAGGCCGAAAGAGAGGGAGGGAGAGGGCCTTCGGGCCAGATTTGGAAGAAAGGAGGGAAAAACAATGTTTTGCCTTTTCTTTTCATTTGCAAATGTTTTTCCAAATCCTTTCCAAAACAAATTTTGAATTCCAGTTTTCAAATTTGAACTTCACTCAAACAAAAGAATGCAGCAGCATGTATGCATCAACTTGTTACTAAACTAGGATAAATTTTATTTCCCCAACATTTATTTATTTTGCCTATGTTATAATGCCACAATAAACTTAAATAAATCATATTAATCTATTTTGAACTAAAGAAAAATTTAGGGTGTTATAGTTTGACTTAAGACAACTCTAGAAATTGATTCTTTCGTGGACGGAGGGAGTACAAAATAGATCAACAACAACATCGAGACGATTCACCTTTTTTGTGTTTACATTTGTTCCCTTTACCTCCATAAATGCAGCAAGTCACTAATAATATAACTAGTTCTCTTCAATTAATACATCCATGTTTCATTTTGTGCTTTTGCATCTTCCTAATACAATTCAGTTGCAGACGAACTATCATCGGCATTGGATGGCTATGTCATGAATCCAAATTTTGTGGACAATGACTATGTTCCTGACCATTCAATCGGTGGGTTGAGACTGGTTATTTATGTTGATTTTGAGGTCTTAACATTTTGGCTATTTTAAATATATTATCGTAGCCAATTGGCCCCAGAGTACAGAGAGAAAGGAAAACTGAAATCATTTTGCCAATCTGAAACTGGAGTAGAAAATAAAATTTCAACCCACCGTAAAAACTTTCCCATAGTAGTAAATCTCTAACCATCAGTTACACATCGTAATCGTAATGGTCCATGCCTGACGCCCTGAACTGTAAAATCGCCTAACCCATGTTTTCTCTCAGATGCAGATCTGTGGCTGGAGACCGGGGCTCCCCATCAGCAACGACACATGGGAGCCGGCGCACGGTGCATCAGGCCGGGCGTGGGCGGTGGCCTCCCAACCACCGGCGGGCCTGCGGCGCCTCTCCCCTCCGCGATGGCCTCCCAACCAGCAGAGACGGAGCCCCCTCCCCCACCGGCGACTCCGACGAGGTGGACGGGCCCGTGAGGGTGCTCCTTGGCGTGCCGGCGCCCGGCGGAGGAGGACCTGCTGCAGAAGATCAAGCTAGCCGTGGGCCCGTGGCCACCAAGGCGATAGAGGACACACTCCAGGTGCACGGGGCAACAGATATCCCGTTGCCGTGATGCATCCATTTGCAGCCAGGGATCCCGGTGGTCTATGTTGTACCGATACGAGATACAGATACGCCGATATCGATATGGCAATACGGTGATACGATATTTTCTAAAAACAAGGATACATCAATACGGTAAATATATAAATATATCAAAAAAATTAGAATACACATGAGAACAATTTTTACTCTAGTAGAACAATCAACAATTAAAATATACTACGAATGTGTAACTATTAGAGTTCGAGGGTTGTGCAAATGGGCCTCTAAAATGGGCTACTGAGACGATGGACTTTAATTTGAGGGGTTATGAGCTGTGCGCTAAGTATCGGTTAATTATCGAGATTTTATTTATTTATTTTCTGATACTTCCCCGATACCGTTTCGGTGGCGTAGACGCATCACCGTATTGGATACATATCGCGATACCCATAGGGCAATTTAAACAAGTACTCCCTCCGTATAGGAAAATTAAGGAAGTTGTTTTGGACAATGACACTGTCTCCAAAGTATAACTTTGACTCCTTATTTTTATAAAAAATATTTATTAAAAAATAATATATGTATACTTTTATGAAAATATTTATCAATACAAATCTATTCATATAGCTTTTACATTTTAAAACCCAATAACTTAGAAGTTATTTATAATCTATATTTCTAATGTTTGACTGAAATCTTGTCCAAAACGACTTCTTTTTTTTCTACACGGAGTGAGTATTAGGGTAACTTAGCCGGTGGCAGCAACAACGGCAGGTACGCTCCTCCGCTGGTCAGCTGCGAGGCCTGGTGTGCCCATCCATGTCCATGCATGCCGATGCCAATCAAGGTTTGTTTCTTGTGGATTCCAAGGTGTTGTGGCTGATCCTGGGCAGGTCTGTTGGTGGTGGATAATTTGTTTGGCCACCTGCCCGTTGCCCCGAATGGGATTTGGCCATTTATAATCTTATTATTATACTCTTTTTTTTTTCTATGGAAGGAAACCGGAGCTTCATATAGTATCAATCATGCGTGTAAATACAATCAATGGCTATGATCTCCCGTCCAAAAGACAGGCGGTGGGGTTACAAGCCACTCCTTCAACTTTTTTTTAAGACCAAAGAAAAATTGTATTAGATTATAGCTGAGTATATCATCACGTTACAAGTACTATAGAAAAACATGTATCTAGAAACTGATTTTCATCTATATTGTACTCGCACTGTGAGTGACTCTAACTTTCAAATCAAAACCTGTTTGACGCTTCATATGACGCTTTGTATGGATGACCTCACAACTTTTCTACAGGCGGAGCTGAGGAACTTCTTCTTCCTTATATCTTCCTCCCTCTTCTTTCTGCCGGCGAAGAATGAGGAAGACTGAACTAAAAATTATTCTCTGTAGTCCTTCATCGTGGCTAGAGCCAACCACAACAAAACGAAGAAGAGATCGAAAAAAATTATTCCATGGTGGCGACATCGTATCCGTCTTGATACTCGTTGTCCGGAAACAAAAGTCTCCATGTCGTCATGTTGATGAAGATGCTGACGCTGAAATTGTCATTGTCATCTTCAACAGAGCCACTATGGAGAAATCGGATCCACACTACCTTCTCGCCATCGCCGGGAAGGATGATGAAGAAATAAAACCCCAATACCAAGAACCTTGCCATGCAGAAATCCTAACACTAGACGACTCGATCTACTAGAAAATTTATTAAAACGATGGATCCCCACTCTTTCCGGCCTTCGGCGAGATACCGAAAGGGGAGGAAGGCAGTGGTGGTGAGGGCAGCGATGATGAGGGCGGTAGTGGCTGCTTCTCAGGCCCTAGAAGGCGGCGGCTAGCCACTCCTCCACTTGAGCACTACTACTGGCTTGCACTAATCAAATTACATGTAGTACGTTAAATGCTCTATGTACGTACTTGGACCACCCTGACAACCCAAGCCAATAATATATATCTGTAGATGATCACCTAATAACAAGCAACGACGACGCCGTAGAGTCTCCCTCCAAGACGAGGACCAAGGCGTTGACGGAGACGATGAGGCCGCAGTACGAGTCGATGCTGCTCCGCAGATCACGCATCGCCGTGGCCATGCCCCTGCCTCTCCGGAGACGCGCCAACAGCGTGCTCCGGTCGTACGACTCCACCAGTTTGTGCGCGTCTCTGAGTGCACTGGCCAGCAGACGCCCCAGCTCCTCCAAGTGACCCTGCTGCTGCATGATCCAGCACCCGGCCGGCGAGTGCAGCAGCGCCCCCAGCATCCGCATGCTCTCCTCGAGCTTCCTGCATTCCTTGTTCATCTCATGGAACCTCAGGAAGCTCGCGGCGATGGCGACGAGGGTGATGGCGTCCACCCCGAACAGCTGGAACAGGTTGGCAGCTTTTCCGACCATGTCCCAAAATTCTGCCATACGAAATGGAAATCAGGAATTCAGGACATGAGAGTGGAAGTGTGAAAATTAAGCTGCTGATGGTCGAGTGCTGGATGTAGAGGTATGCTAGCTAGTAGCCAGATGATGAAAGTATCTAAGGCTCTAATAAGCAAGGATCGATCGATATGATATGATGGCAAAGCACGCCAACAGGCTGTGTGTGTATATGTATAGATTATTCAATCCAGCCGGAGCAAAGCATTGTTTCATATACAGTGAAACGATGCGTACGTCTACTGAGAAGAGCTAGATGGGTTCATGGTTTACACAGACTTCGTTGTCACGCCCCCGGGACTTGAGATGGAGGTCTCAGCAACCTCCACCGGACTTCCCCGCAGCAGGGCGCTTTGTTCTTGAGGGCCCCGCTGCCTTCTGTGGCAAGCGCCGAGCAGTAGTATTTCGACATCGTTCATCCAAAAGGAGCGAAACAGTAGGAAACTATCGGATACACCGACATAGCACTATCCAAAAACAGCTCTTTACCCAGTGTCTGGCATAGAATACTTGACAAAGCCACCGTCACTGTGATCCATCCGTCCGTGTAGTATTTTTTTTTTTGCTGAGGGTCATTTCGACACTTTTTTTTTATCAGGTACAATTTGGACGTACACAACCCACACACTCCACACTCACACTACACACACGCGTGCGCGTCCGTACACACGCAAAGAGAGATTGAGAAGCTCGCCGCCTCCAGTGTGCGGGAAACGTGCAGTACCACCGAACACGCACGTGTGCATATACCTGCAAAATTCTGAAAAAAAATCCAGAAAAAGATGCGAACGCGCGTTACGGTGAAACATGGAACGGAGTTTACACAGACTTCGTTGTCACGCCCTCGGGACTTGAGATGGAGGTCTCATCAATCTCCACCGGACTTCCCCGCAGCAGGGCGCTTTGTTCTTGAGGGCCCCGCTGCCTTCTGTGGCAAGCGCGCCGAGCAGTAGTATTTCGACAGCATTCATCCCAAAGAAGCGAAACAGTAGGAAACTATCGAATACACCGACATAGCACTATCGAAAACCAGCTCTTTAACGAGTGCCTGACACAAGGTACTCGACAAAGCCAGCGTCACTGTGATCCGTCCGTCCGTGTAGTGTTTTTTTTTGTTTTGTTTTTTTTGCTGAGGGTCGTTTGGACACTTGGCAAACGCGCATTGCGGTGAAACATCCCACACGCGTGGCAATGCACAGTCGTCCGGAACATCCGAGGGAGCTCCACCGGACATTGCATACTCTCCGCGGACGCCCCAAAGTGCAGGCAAATGTTTAACAAATAATCCCCTCTTGTCTTTCCAGCCAACTGATGGTCCTACTAATCATATAATAGTAAACTATATATAAGTACATACTGTTAATGCCTATTGTCACCAGTTAGATCATCAATACCAAGAACTCGTGATCGGAGCGGCGAGCCAACTTCTACGAGGAGGAGCTGCATCAAAAGGAGGAGGAGGAGGGGGCGGCCATGTCCAAGAAAATGAAGCGGTGGACAGAGGAGTCAAGCTCCGGCAAGCGCAGCGACAGGTATATGCTTTTTTTTGGAGGTAAAAATACTTTTGAGATTTTGATTGCTTCAAATCTGTGACGACTATGGGAACACGTTTATATTATATAAACAGCTCATCTGATGACATGTCTCTGGAGGAAACTAGACCTCCAAGAAGACCCTCACAATCCCGAAGAAATACTAGGAGAAAAGAGGTAACTTATTCCCATGCTTTATCAGTTTTGGTATTTCAGCAAACTACCTTGAGTTGTAATGTTTCGATCGGCCTGTTGGGCTTTCACTACCGGATTCAGGCAGTTTGCTAACAGCAAAAGCACTCGGCAAAGACTTTGCCGAGTGCTGTAAAGAGCACACGATAACGCCTTATTTGACAAAGGGCTCTTTGCTGAGGACAATTTTTTTTTGCTTTGTCAAGTGTTTTCCAGACTCTCGGCAAACTTAAGTGAACTGACGGCACCGTCCACTTGACGGAGTCTTTGCCGAGTGCTAAGACCAGCTACACTCGGGGAAGCTTTTCTAAAAAAAAGTTTATTTCCTTTGAATTTTCAACAAAAAAAATTTAAATTCTTTGTCAAGAGCATTCTTTGTCGAGAGCAGCACTCGGCAAAGATTTTTTGAAAAAAATGAAATTCTTTGCCGAGCGCCTTTACTCCGGCACTCGGTAAAGATTTTTCAGAAAAAATGAAATTCTTTGTCGAGCGCCTTTGCTACGGCACTCGACAAAGCAACCAAATACGAGCATAGGAATGGTCGCTTTGCTGAGTGTTTGGGCTTTGGCGCTCGGCAAAGCGACCATACAGTGCACATGAATGGTCGCTTTGCTGAGTGCCTGGTCTCTGGCGCTCGTCAAAGCGACAAAAATAGAAATTTTTATTTTTATTTTTTATATTCCAGCCACACAAACAAATCATATATAGCACAAACATCACATATATCCCACAATATATCACCAACTCAGCCTAGGCGTTCGGTCTTAACCGAAAATTTGGTTCGGGTTTTTCAGGCTTTTTTAATTTCGGTTTTTTAGATCCCAAACCGAAGTGATGCCCGAGAATTGACAGACCGACGATTCTGTTTTTGGGTTTCTGTTCGGTCGGTTCGGGTTTACCCGAAAAAGAACTGACTCTTGCGCAGAAGCGATGCTCCTTCTTCTGTCATAGCTCGGCAGCAGCACCGCGGAAGCACAGAGCCTCGACTCGTCGCTCGCTGCGTAGGGGCTCGACAATAGACACCGGTGATCATATCGATGGTGGTGGATCTGCAGCAACTAACCAGCAGACGGTGAGATGACAGGCTGACGACAAGCTAACCAGCGGACGAACGAGTTAACATGCGACGAGCTGACAAGCAGAAGCCGGACCATATGAAGAGCATAGGGTACGTTGACTTGCGGCGGCGGCTGGTGCCTGCATGCCTGGCCGATAGGGTTCCAATGAAGAGCATTCAATTTGTATATATATGGACACACCGCACACTTGTTGGGTTGGGGCAGTTCACGTTGGGCCAGATCTAGTGGGCTGCAGACTTCGGTAATATCGGTTACCAGAGCTAATTGGCTGATTACCCGATGTACAGCTCGGTTTCTAGCACATGGCAACCGAACATGAAACCGAGAACCGAATTTTGGGTCTTTTCGGGTTCGGGTTCGGTCTTTTCGGGTCCGGGCTTCGATCTCGGGTTATTTTGCCTAGCCCGATCACCAACATCACAATATATTACAAGGGCACAAATAATCCAACAAAAGTGCATAAACAATCACACGTCTCGGTATGACAGCCATCTCAGCGGAGGATTCTTATATGTCAGGGATATGTTGGGGACGAAGTCCTACCCATGTGCCTCTTCCAGTATTGATGGCGTTTGCATATGTCAATATCCTTCCCGAAGGCTTCGTTGGAGCGCCTCTGCAGCCCATCTCTCGTTGCTCGCGCCAGAGTTGCTCCTTCCGTGTTGTGCCTCAAGGTCCTCTTCATAATGGTTTGTCTAGCCCACTTGGTGTTGCGACAATCGTCTAGTTCTCCGCATTGGATGCTTTGTTGATGACATTGTTGTTGGACGGATGCTTTATCGTCGTTGCTTCTCGAGCGGATACTTTACTGCTAAAGTTGTCACTTCGGGATCCTCCCTCATGCAGCTCTTGCTGAGTGTGTGATGCCTCTACTCTTGCGAATGCTTTGCCATGTCAACTCTAGCAGATGCTTGGCCGCCTTGCTGTTGTATGTTCAAGCTCGGGCAGATACTTGCCGCCATGGTCCCTTCTCTAGCGGATGCTTTTGCCACTGTTGTCCTACTAGTTTTCTTGGCGGATGCTTTGCCGTCGAGGTCACTTCATCTTTTTTGGGTGGATACTTTCTTGCTAAAATTGTTGGAAGCTCGTCTCGTCACCTTTGCAGTTTCAATATGATGTAGACTATCATTGTGTTGCTGTATTCTTTTAATAGGCTTAGTCGGTTGAGGTTTTGAGGTGGAGGATCCTCTCATGTTTTCTTGTTGTTTCTTTTGTGTCTGTAGGAGTTCGCTAGTAATCTTTGGATTACTTGCAATTTTTGGGTAACCTTAAAATTCCACTTGTGCTTAATAAAAAATGTGGCTTAGTGTACGAGTGGGCTTCAATATTTCCAGTTAGAGATGGTAATGGACACTAATAGAAAATAGAACTTTAGAGATATCCAAAATCTAATTTTAGAGGCATTGATTCTATCTCACTGTCTTTGTAAATAACACCTGCCTCTCTTAATTAGAGGGGAAAACACCCCACTATACTGTCACAGGGTCCTGACCTAAACTTGCTCACACGCCCGTCATGCGCATCATGGAGATCCACTAGCCATTGATCTGTCCACCCCATCATCGAGCTTGCAAACCCCTCTTGTAGGCCAACCACAACAGTGACAAACTAAAGAGCTTTGAGTTAGTTCTACCGATTCTCCTTGTACCTACACACACGACAACTCATGTTAGGAAGATCTTGTGAAAAAAAACAGATCGGAGCATGCAAATTTTGTAGTATCTCCGTCCCAAAAAGAAAAACATTGTAGGATTCAAATGTATCCCTACAAAACATGTCATTTGATAACTTAGAGAGTCAGTGAGGCCATGTATATATCGAATCAACCATCTCACATATCCAATGCTAGCCTCCATGGTCCTTGAAAAGTAAAACAACCCTTAATTAATAGGGACATCTATGGTCATTTCATATCTCTTAATCTTTCCTAAAAAAATCCTAAAACACTAAGTTTCCTTTGTGACGAGGAAGTATCACAAAAGTTATATAATGAAACAAAATAGGCCTTACATTCACATGACAGAGGGAGTATTTTACATGCTTGGCATACAAATAGGGGTGTAATTCTGTGTGTGCTTGGGCCTACAGAAAAATATGTGCTTGGGCCTGCACAAAAATACTTGCTACTTTTGTGACTTAGAAAGAAATGACAAGAAAAGTGTAAAAACCAGGCATTATGAAATATAAAGTACTCCCACGATTCCAAATTTGTAACATATTTTGACTTTTCTAGATACATTATTTTTATTATGTATCTAGATATAATGTATATATAAGCACATATAGTAAAAACTACATATCCGAAAAAGCCAAAATGTCTTATAATTTGAAATGAAGGGAGTAGCAAATACAAAAACAAAGGTCCTTTAGCAGCAATCCCCAATTATTTGGAATCCTACTTAGTATCTTCATAGCATTCAGTGTGGTAAAGTTTTGTGTTCCAAATTTGAGCCTCGTCGTAGAATTTGAAACTTCTAACAATAAACTGAATCATGTTTGGATTCTTCTTATCGTATCATCATAAATTTCTTTCTGGATAGAGTTTTAGATACCAATGATACTACCACAATAATAATCGTACCAACAACTAATATGCTCACAGGACAAAGCAATCATAATGATGTTGTCAGAGCTTCACACGGAAATGCGCAAACAATCAAAGCAACTTGCTGGAAGCAAGGATGAGACAAGTGAAATGCGCAAACAGTTGGAGAAGCTCAATGAAAGTCACAATGATCAAACCAAAAAGTTGGAGAAGCTTAGTGAAAATCTCAATGATCTATGTAAACAAATGCAGCTTCATACTAATGGCAAAAGTGGTGATGACTCTGCGGCTCCAAGGTATTGTTTGCTATTTACAATCATATCATTTGTTTTCAGCGTGGTACCAGAGAGAATTGATTAGTGAAGCTATTATTAGAATTTGTTAGTCTTACGTACACACTAGGAATGGAAAGAAACAATACTCCATTAGCTTCAGTCTGTTGTTTTAATTATGGCTTCATTAGTTGGCATCCTTTTCCTTCTTTTTTTCTTCTTCTTTAGCAGGTCACAACTGAATCAAGTGGAGCCACCGATATACCGACTAGTATTTACATCTGGGGAGATTGACAAAATTGAAAAAGGGAAAATCGTGGAGATAGGTGTAGCTCTAGTTGGTAATGATGACCAAATTGTAGTAAACGGACCCCTTGCTTCTGCAACAGTTGAGTTGGTTGTAGTAAATGCAGAGTTTAATCAACATGATAATGAATACAATTGGTCCAGAGAGGATTTCGAAAGAAATATAAGGAAAGTGCGACAAGGAAATTCAGCAACGGGAGATACAGATCAATCAGTAAAATCAATAGTGAGTAATGGACGATTTAACCTTGTTTATGGGGTTAAATACCATAGTGGTTCTACAATAGTCATTAACTCCGGTAACAAGAAAGTTAGGTTTGGGGTGATGGTGGTGTCGCCAATGGAAGCACGAGTTCTAGAAGGATTGTCAAATTCTTTCTTTGTACGGGGCCATGACAGGCCAGCAAGACAAAATACCATACGCCGTAATAGGTCAAACACACAAAGTAAGTACTATTATTATTTCTAAGATTCTATGATAAACTTTACTTGTTCTATACTTGAAACTTCGTTGTCTTTCGTGTACTACTTGGTTCTTAGTCTCATATTTGTTAGAGTTTGTATACTCCACACAACAATTGCTCCTAAAATTTTACAAACCTATATTTTTATTGGAACTTAACTGAAAAGTGTAATTTTGTTAAGCTGCTGACTAAACATGATAATTTTCACCAAAACTACCAATAAGAATTAGTATTATAATGTTTTACCGATGAGAATAAATTCCATTTTAAACTCTATATCTAATTTTGTAAAAAGTTGTACTTATATATATATATATATATGTGTGTGTGTGTGTGTGTGTGTGTGTGTGTGTGTGTGTGTGTGTGTGTGTGTGTGTGTGTGTGTGTGTGTGTGTGTGTGTGTGCACTTTTGGTATAAAAGTTTAATACACTTACTTTATGTGTTATTTTTTCTTTAGACTACAAGTTTCAGACATTAAGTTGCTCTAATGAGTACCATTTTGTAGGACAAACTTCGGTTGAAAATGGTTATCAGGAACAAAATGGTCTAATTCCTAACATGGAAAACTCATCATGGTCAAATCCAACTTCATCTGAAGGAATGAGTTAAGTCTCGAAGCTGCTTTCTTTTTCTGCTCTTGTTTTTAAGAGAGTGCAAGGAGATGCAGGTTCTACTTCATATATTAATACTTTGAAATTAGTGAACATTATAACAATTATTATACTGCTTCAATCCTAGTACACAAGATGCACCACTACACCCTTAGGTGCACCAATCTTCTTTTGTCCCATGTATTCTGAATGATTCAGTTGGTCATGTTTCCTTCTCATTTCAGGATTTCATACAACTGGAGAACAACCACATCTTCCATTTGTAGGTAACACCGTTGTGTCTTCTTCAGGATTTAATATAATTAGAGGACACCCACAACTTCCATTTCTAGGAAACACTACTATGCCTTCGACACAATCACCTACCAATGTAAGTATATGCAAAAAAATAAGCCATGATTTATATGTAATATGTTTAGTCCCGCATAAAAAAAATGATATAAGGCTATTCTTTTTAGTTGAGTAGACACATTGTTTTGGTTTGTTGTGTGCTATGGACCTAGGTCTGTTTAGGCATTGATAATGCATTTAACAAGTCATGTTAGAAACCAACATTAGACATATATATATAAAGTTGGACTCAAGGTCCTAGGGTAACCTAGAGACCACTTGTAGAGTAGACACAACTTTATATGGGAAAAGTTTGGCCCAATGTGTACAGAGGAAGATGGAAGATTATTAAGTTTAGTCCAACATCGAAACACCCTAGAGACCACTTCTATAGTAGGCACAACTCTATATGGGAAAAGTTTCGCCCAATGTGTATAAAGGAAAATGGAAGATTTTTAAATTTAGTCCAACATCGAAAAATGATGGTTGGGAGTACACATAAGGTGAGGGCAGAGCTTACTTATAAAACTTGTATTTTAGGTTGATCATACCTAAAGCCTTGGTTGCTCATAGGTTCTAGTAGACATAGGTCTGATCAAGCATAGTTTGGTAGGTATGGCATGCAAGTTGGGCCAAATATGTTGTGAACTCTAGCTAACAAGTTAAAGATTGTCAATGAGTTTTCCTTCAATTTCAATGAGCAACATGTACTTCGATTAGTAGATGGAGTAGCTTCTACGTGCTTGGCACAAAAAACTCGTAGATTCAATATTGCTTCTGTTGGTGGAGATTAGAAGGAAGTGTGTTGCTGCAAGGGCCAATTCTCTAACAAGATTCATAACACATGGTTTTGATAAACCTATTTATCCTACTCCAAGTTTTCACTAGGTTTAAATGAGAGTATGCTTAATAATAAGAATATATACGGAGGGCTTTGTTTACTTTCACTTCATAATGGGGTACACTATGTTTATTTCCACTTGTTATTTTGTCTAGCTAGATCAACATGCTTCAATACAACAATATCATATTCGTCAGTGGCCGATGTTGGCCCAAGCTATGAACAACCAAACTGGTATGTTACTTCTTTTTGTTTTGATGATAATCCTATTTTTATACACAAGGTTTATTTGATGATAACCAAACTAATATATGCTTATCTCTACTTTGTAGAGGTTTGAACATTGATCCTATCCATTATCTAAAAGGTTGCATACTAATCAACACAATACATTACTAGTACTTATTATCTTAACTCACAACGATTGAGAGGAAAATAGGTTATTTTACCCCTCGGCTCAATTCTTCTATGTAAATCTAGATGGACATGTAGTGTATATAGTATTAAAACAATGACTTGTGACCTTACAGTGCGTTATCCTACAGGTATGCAATTTAATACAAGCCAAATAACACTTCCAGTGCAACTCATATGGGATAGGCCTAATGTGGAGCCGAGAAAGCATCACTTGGACCTTTTGGAAAAGTTCATGCCACGATATATTTTTAATAGGTGCGGTTTACCTATGCACCTTATGCACCAACACTTTGGCTCACTGACCGTCATACCAAAGGAAGTCATGCAGACTCGTTGGAAGAATGTGTTCATCGAACCACTTGAACCTGAAGATTTAGATGAAGAGTGTGTTCCTCATCGATCCTTCCTCATTTAGATATATACATCTATATATATGCATATATAATCAATAGATCATACATGCATTTCTTCCTATTTTATTTCAATTAGAATAACTATATATGTTGATGCTGTCAAAAAAACTATATATGTTGCTAGCATTTACTCATTTGTCACCATTTTTGTTAGGCGACCACTAAAGAGGAAGTTGCACAACAAATATCAATTGCGATTTGTGAATAAGTTGTGCAAGGCATACTACACATGGAATCAGATAAAAGCGCATGACAATAGTCTTGTTAAGGTTGCTTTGTTCAATGAGAACAACACCAGGATCATATCTGGTCCCCTATCTTCAGCTTCTGTTGAGGTTGTTGCTCTCCATGGCGACTTCAATGTCAATGCTGGTCGGGATTACTGGACTTCAGAGGAGTTCAATGACTCCATAGTGTATCCACCACCTGGAGAAGAAGCATCGCCAGGTTCAGTCTTAGGAGGTGATCACATCTTAGTTCTTACTAATGGAGAGGCATGTCTCTGTGATTTCTTTTTTCAGAGAACATCCATTTGTGCTAGAACTGGAATGTTTAAGATGGGCGTAATGCTGGCCAGTGCCCAAGATGAGAGAGTTCAAGAAGGCATATCAGAACCATTCCGGGTGACGGATAACCATGTCAAAGGTACTCTTTTTATATGTTGTTTATTTTTAAATGAGAAAAAGGCATGTCTACACATACAACTTAAAATGGAGTTTTCTAAAGCTTTAAAATTTGTCACTTAACTCACAGTCTTTGAAATATATTCTAGTTGTTCTGTAATAAATGTATGTATTCAAACATACATAAGATATGTGTGTGCATTCATGTTTCATATGTCCAAAATTTCAAAATGACATCCTTTTGTGGAAAAAATAATAATATTTTTTATCGATTGAGTGTTTGCAGAGTTGTATGCACAAGATGGGCCTACCCAAGGTAACGTTAGGTCGGCTACTCCTTTTTTCACATTGTATTCCCGATGCTGATAATGTTTCCTTTCAGGATTTAATCCAGCAGTAACACTACAACTTTCAAGAAACAATGTCACAGATGCTATAGTAAGTTATACCCACTACAGAAAATTAGGACAAGTTTTGTATCTTGGCCGGAAAAAACCATGACTAGACCATAACACAAGCTAGGTTAATTTTTAAAGTTTTTGATGTACATAAATAAACCTAACCGTAGAAAAACATACTTAAAGATTAAGGTCGATCACAATATATTAATTTTTTTGAAGTGCATTAATTATTTTACCTTCAGTACATGGTATAAATTTTAACTAACTCTGTTTGATATCTGGTTCATATTTTTTCAGCAACCACAGGCTTTGATACCACATCAATTTTCTCGTCTAAAGACCAAAAGTGCACTATGTATGAGTATCCTACCTGGTATAACACTTGTATTGACATGATTTTATTAATTAATTTCTAGTTGGTTCCCTATAAATATATTAAAAGGTCATTTAATAGGGTAATTAGTGTGGATTTTCTTACAGATGTGACCACTACTAGCAGTGTGATGGAAGCCATGCTCATCCTCTTCCAAAGCTCAAATAAATAACACAAAACAAAACTCATTCGAGCTTCATTCTAGCAACAAACATCAAACAAATATCATCACACATCTTAGATATCCACACTAGTGCCAAATATTTCATATTAATACAGTAGTGGTAAAAGAAGTTATACCATGTTCGTCTAAAGAACTTAGAAATTACAAGGTTAATTGAGAAAATGAAAAGAATATTCACCATTAATGTTAATGATCATTTATCAGTCTATATTTAGACTAAGATTGATATTGTCCTGGACTCAAAGTTATAATTTTTTAATCACCTATTATAAAAATTTGCACCTAAGAAGAGATACAACACACTCTCCCATCAGATCATGTATACCCGTTTCTTCACGCACTTCACGTCAACATACAAAATGGATTAGTGACTACTTGAGGCATTAGTACTTGGCCCCATAACACATGGCATAATAAGGCAACTGAATTTGCAAGAGAATTTATAGGATCATTAAAAAAATAAAATTTAAAAGAGGGCCAATGAACTGAATATTTGAGAAATTTGAATAGTAGTTTTGTTGAGGAATGGAGCTCTCAAAGAAGAAGTTGAAGGCAGTCTTAATTTGACCGACAACCTTAATTTGGCCTCGAGAGGAATCCACAACCACCAAATAGGAGAGGGGAAAATGAGGAGCATAGGAAAATCTTTAAACTAAGAACATCTGCAAGAGTCCACACAAAATTAGATCTCCTATTATTATGTCCATTCTAAACATAAATCCTAGGTCCGTAAATCGTTTTATCAACATCAATTCTGAGAACCCCAACCTCCCATTTTTTAAGATGATAGGCTTGACGGGGAGTGAATCAAATTTGAGTTAGAAGGATAATTTAGGATCACACTAAATTTAGAAAGTTATATAGGAGTACTATTGGAGATTTTTTTGTATACACTATATCTTTTATTATGGGATATCGAATTTGATGGTGCTTTCAGAAATTGGTTGATGATAGCTATATGTATTTCATACCGCTAGGACTCACGGCCGGAGAGAGGTCAATTATAATAAAAAGCAAAAACTATCTGTATAAGATATTTTTGAGTAAAAAAATCAAAATGATAATGTGAAAAGAAAAACCTAGTACCTAAGTTCATTGGCCCTCTTTTAACTTAGGTCATTCTCAATACAAGTTTCGTATTCCAGTTTTCAACACACTCAGATTTTGGAAACAGTGTAGAAAAGTTACAACCCCATAAAACTCTCTCTATTTCCATGAAACTCATATCAACTCTCTCTCTTTATTAATATAGTGACATGTTAGCATATTTAATGCCCATGAAATTCTATGAAACCCCCTATTAAGATTGACCTTAAAGCAAAGCTAACGACTTAAAGCTTGGAATGTACAAAGAGTAAAACAACACATATATACCCGAGTGCTAATAATCACAACAACAATTTTTGTAGCTGCACAACACACGACAGCAGGCTTAGGTGTCCTGAAGGCAACGACGGCGCAGCAAAAGCGACAGCTGCTACGACCCACAGAAGTAGCAGCAAGCAGAACACCGTCTCTAGTGAGAAGAAGAGCGTACAGCAAGAAGACTCACAAGCTGCACCAGCTTGCTCCCATGTTGGATGCGAGTATCTCGAGCTGCTCGTCGTTCCTGCACCGTTGCTTCCTCTGTAAAAGGGAGCTCACCGACGGCATGGACATCTACATGTACAAGTCAGTTCAATTTCAACATACAAGGCACTCGTGCATGCATTGTTGGTGTGATCTCCATGAGGGGCCCACCAGCCATATGAGCGGTTGAGCGCCCCCATCAGGGCGCGAATCAAGGATTGAGATGGCCATTGAGCCACTCGTGGAGATCACACCAACATGCATGTGTCATTTATGTAGGAAAATTCTGGTTTCTGACGATGGCATACGGTTGTTATGCATGCATGTAACAGAGGCGACAGGGCGTTCTGCAACGAGAGCTGTCGATTTCGGCATATGATGGATGACGGCAGCTCCGCCATTGATAGCGGCCGAGTCACGGCGTCAGACCGCTTCCACCGCTCTGGCAGCTGCTACAAGGCCACCTCCAGCGTTTGCTTTTTCTTGGAAGGCAGGCAGGTACTACAGGGATGACCCGTCGACCAGGGAGGCCAGCCGGCGGCGTCCCGGTAGTAGGGAAGAAGAAAGGACATGTGAATTGGGATGGGTGTGTGATACTGAGGTCATGTTTAGTTCTCTAAATTTCCCAAATTTTGTCCATATTCCTAGTCACATCAATCTTCAGATGCATACATGGAACATCAAATGTAGGTAAAAAAATAACTAATTGTACTTTTAGTTTTTAATATGTACATGTCGAGACGAATCTTTTGAGTCTAGTTAGTCCATATTTAGATAAAGTTTGTCAAATAACAACGACTGTGCTATAGTACTTTTCACAAAAACTTCTGGGAACTAAACACAAACGGAATTGGGATGGGTGGTATGCCACCTGCTGCAGTGTTGTAATGGATGATATCTGTCTTTTTGACTTTATAGTTGAAAGACTCCTAAAACTCTAAAAAATGATCCAATTCATGCACATGCAAAGAAATAAGAATCTTGCTTTCCCAGACAAGAGAACCTGATTGAGGGAAAATGAGCTTCATGTCAAGGTGTGCCACCAAGGCTCTTGCAGGAAATTAGACGAGAAAACATCAATATTGACTGATACTACAAATCTGGCCTGGCAACAGTACAAGCACACCTGCCATTGCCGATAATGAACAGATCCTGAAGAGACCATAACCAAAATTTTCTATTTCAGGGTGTTGGCACGCATGCAATATTGTACAGTGTCATCCATGGTTGCCTGCACAGTGAAAATACGCAAATGCTTTATTGCATCTTCAGGATGCCTGGAATCCTGGATATCATTCGCCAAGTTGCCAAAACCAGATACGCTTTGACTGTGTGCGCATCATTTCAGCAGCCCCTGAGGTAAGCTGGATGTTGAGGCGTGGCAAGCGCAAAAATGTGGCTGCTTAACATCAGAACAACCTCCTGCATGGTGGGTCGGTTTGCAGGGTTCTCTTCCACGCACAACAGTGCTAGCTGTATGCACCTTAGTATCTCCATCCTCTCAGATTCACCGCTTGGGGCTGAACCAACAAACTTGATCAGTCTACCTGCTCTCCATAACTGCCACGCCTGAGGTGAGGAAACAAAAGTAAAATAAAAATGACATCGTAGATTGCCATTTTAGTGGCAGTTGGTGGTGCATTTAACTAAAAGGTCCATGCTTGATGTTTATATTATTGAAAAATATGGAGATAGTATGAAAGTTCTACGCACCCTCTTATTCAGAAATCCATGGTCATCACCAGATCCTCCACTTGCAAGTGAAAAGCACCGTTGTCCACTTATTATCTCGAGAAGCAATGCTCCAAAGCCATTGTTTTGATTTGGGGAGAACTCTAGCTGGCTCGATGTCCAGCTCCCACTCTCTGTTATTATCTTCTCAGTTTTACATACAAGCCCGCTTACATTTTACTATTTACACCAACACTCCCCCTCAAGATGGGCTAAAGATATCTAACATGCCCATCTTGTTACAACTCAACTCGTTCTCATTAAGTCCTAGACCTTTTGTGAAACAGTCCGCTAATTGACTACGTGATTTTACATAACTCAGCTTTAGGACCCCACTATCAAGCTTCTCCTTAATAAAGAATCTATCAATTTCCACATGCTTGGTACGGTCAAATTGAACCGGATTGTTTGCAATATTAATTGCAGCAACGTTGTCACAATGAAGCATCATGTTCTCATTTCTCAACAGCCGCAGCTCTTTCAACAGACGCTTTAACCACAACATCTCACACAGGCTCAACGCCATTGCCCTATATTCAGCCTCTGCAGTAGATCGAGCCACAACTGCTTGTTTTTTGCTTCGCCATGAGACAAGATTGCCTCCCACAAATATACAATAACCCGAGGTTGACCTCCTATCATCCTTGCAGCTTGCCCAATCCGCATCACAATATCCCTCCAAATCTAGGTGCCCATTCTTCTTAAACCATAATCCCCTCCCAGGAGTTCTCTTCAAATACCTCAAGATTCTGTAGACCGCCTCCATATGCCCTGTTCTTGGGTCATGCATATACCTGCTTACCACACTCACTGCATAAGAAATATCAGGTCTTGTGTGACACAAGTATATCAGTCTCCCAACCAATCTTTGATATGTTTCTCTATCAACAGAATCTCCAGACTGGGCACTAATTTGATGATTTTTGTCAATAGGAGTACTACATGGTCGACATCCGAGCATTCCGGTTTCTGCTAACAAATCAAGTACATATTTCCTCTGAGAGAGGACAATTCCCTTAGGTGATCTAGCAATCTCAATCCCAAGAAAATAACGAAGCAGTCCTAGATCTTTCACCTCAAAGGCTCTTCCCAGATTCTCCTTCAAACATTTGATTTCCTCATCATCATCTCCAGTAATCACTATGTCATCCACATACACTGCTATAATGGTGATGAATGTCCCTCTATGCTTATAGAAGACTGTATGATCACCATTGCATTGAGTGTATCCCATATCACAAACTGCCCTCCTGAACCTATCAAACCATGCCCGAGGTGATTGCTTTAGTCCATAAAGTGACTTCTTAAGTCTGCACACCTTCCCAACGGTTTGACTATTTGCAAACCCCGGTGGAATTTCCATATAAACCTCTTCCTGTAGATCTCCATGAAGAAATGCATTCTTTACATCCATTTGATGAAGAGGCCAACCAAAGTTGACTGCACAAGAGATCAGGGTCCTAACAGTTCCCATTTTTGCCACAGGAGCAAAAGTCTCATCATAGTCAATACCATATGTTTGACTATAGCCTTTTGCAACCAATCTTGCCTTGTATCTGTCCACCTCACCTTTTGGGTTTTGCTTCACAGTGAAAACCCACTTACACCCTACTGCTTTCTTCCCTTTTGGAAGTGGGACCAATTCCCATGTCTTGTTCTTCTGAAGAGCATGCATCTCTTCTTTCATTGCTGCATTCCACTTGGGGTCCTGTTTTGCACACTTCCAGTCCTTTGGAATAGACACTGTTTGTAAAGATGCAACAAATGCTCTATGTGCGGGTGAAAGACGAGAGTATGAGAGGAAATTGGCAATGTCATGATTTATACTAGGATGCTCAAAACCATAGCGAATAGGAGGTTTTCCAAAATTGGGTCTAGTATCTCTACGTTGTGCAAGAGGTAAATCTACATGCTTAGGAGTAGGAGAGACATTACCACTTGACCCAGATTGGGTCGAGGAGCTCGATGGAGAGAGATCCGAGGAGAGGTTTGGGACTGGTGAAACAGGCTGCTGTGGTTGTGGTACACTCACTTGCTCCTCCTGGCTCCTGAACCGCCTCCTCTGGTACACTATTGGCTCCTTGGCAACTGTTTGCTCCCCCTGACTCCTGAACCGCCTCCTTTGGTACACTATTGTTTCCTTGGCAATTGGTTCCTCATTGTCCGTCAAACATGGGTTTGTCCCAACAATCACCACTTCACTCCCTTCATCAACCGCCTCCTCATTCTCATCACCAATTATCTCTTCATTCTCATGGCCACTATTCCTCATATCCATAACATTATCCTGATCAACCACCCCCTGAGTTTTAGGCTCATCCACTGAACATGGGATAGCACCAACAATCACTTCCTTTTGAGCAGCATCTCTTCCATTCTCCCCCTCTCTACTGTCACTCTCAGTGACTGAAGAGAATTCCTCCAAGAGCGGATCAAGATCCCAAGGTTTTGTGTAGTATGGTTCAAACTCACGAAACGTCACATCCATACTCACAAACAATTTCTTCCCAATAGGGTCCCAACACTTGTAACCCTTTTGTGTAGAAGAATATCCAACAAAAACACACTTCACCGCCTGAGGATCCAACTTTCCAACTGAAGGTCTATGGTCTCTGACAAAACAAACACAACCAAATACCTTGGGAGGCACTTTAAACTCTCGTTGTCCCAACAGAAGCTCAGTGGGCGACTTCATCCCAAGAATCCTGGATGGCATTCGGTTGATTAAATATGCTGCTGTTAGCACCGCTTCACTCCAGAGATATTTAGGCACATTCATCTGAAACATCATTGACCTTGCTACCTCCAGCAAGTGTCGATTCTTCCTCTCAGCTACACCATTTTGTGGTGGGGTATTAGGGCAGGTAGTTTGATGTATAATTCCATGACCCGAAAGATATGCCATAAAATCATTGTTCACATACTCCTTTCCATTATCTGTTCAGATAATCCGAATCTTGACATTAAATTGATTTTCAACCAACTTATGAAAGTCTTGAAAACATTGAAGGACCTCATGCTTACCCCTAAGCATGTAAATCCATGTCATACGAGTATAGCAATCAATAAAGGTGACAAATCACTTAAATCCACTCAAAGATGTAACTGAGCAGGGACCCCAAACATCATAGTGTATTAACATAAAAGGTTCACAACTACGAAGACCAATACTAGGATATGTTGATCTTGTATGCTTCCCAAGCTCACAAGCATCACACATAAGTTTGGTCTTATCCACATCCTTAAAAGCATCATGATACAATTTATTCAAGCTTTCAAAAGGCATATGTCCTAACCGACGATGAAGCAAGAAGATCTCCCTTTCCTGAGCTCCAACATCTACTGCCAATGCTGACTCTGCTTGGTTGATAAACCACAACCCATTACGCCTGACTCCAGTCCCAATCACTCTCCCCGTCCTCTTCTCCTGAAAGGTACAAAGATTTTCATCAAATGTAACAATGCATTTGAACTGATCAACAAGGGAACTAACAGAGAGGAGATTGACTGGGAATGAAGGAACATGCAAAACAGATGATAAACAAAGGAACGGAGTGCACTCTATAGATCCTACACCATGAATGGGTTGAGAGGTGCCATCAGCAGTTTGAATTGTTTCAGAATAGGGATGTGGAGTGTAAGTTTTAAAAGAACTAGATATGCCAGTGACATGTTTGGAAGCTCCTGAATCAATGACCCACTCTATATTATGCCTATATGTGGATGCAAGTGCCTGTGCCTGAGTACCTTTGCCCAAGTGGGCATAGTTGGCAAAGTTACCAAAGTGACTGGTAGTGGCCATTACAGAACCAGCTGGAGTGGTTTTGGAACTCTCAGATGCCTTGCTCTTCTGCCATTGTTCCCACTGCTTAACCTGCTCTCCAGTCAAGGTAATAGATGCAACCTCCTCTGTGGTAGCAGCATTGACTTGAGAACCACTCTCCATGGTGGCAGCATTGGCTTGAGAACCACCACGGCCTCTGCCGCGACCCCCTGCACGACCTCCTCCACGGCCACCACGTCCACCTCCTTGATCACCACGAGCACCACCACGACCTCCATGAGTTCCACTCCTACCACCATAATTTTTAGGAAGAGGACAATTGTAGCTCAAGTGTCCCTTCTCTCCACAGTTGTAGCAAATCCTTTCTGCCACTGTGGTGTAGGCTGACTTTACAGAATTGTCATTATTCATTAGTCTAAGTCTGCTCTCCTCAATGACCATGGCTGACACTGCCTCCTCCATGGTGGGTAGACTATCCTGGTGACAAAAGGCAGCCCTCCTGCTCTCGAACTCAGGATCCAAGTTTCTTAGGAAATGAGTTACCCTCCTGTCCTCTACCCACTTTTGAACATCCTGTGCATCCTGCGGATCTCTCATATGAAGCGGAGCATAGTGGTCCAGCTCTCCCCACAAGTACTGCAACTCACTAGCGTATTGCTCCACCGGTCGCCCTGCTTGCTTCACTGCATCAGCCTTGTTTTGAATCTCCATCATCACCATCACATTCCCTCGCTTGGAATACATATTACTGAGAGTCTTCCATATTTGTGCTGCAGTGTGCATAGCTTCCACCATCTTACTAACTGATGGTGACATGGATGCCAATAACCATGCTACTATAGTAGAGTTTGTTGTATGCCAAACTCTCCACTCAGGGCTAAGCTTGTTAGCCGGCTCAATACAATCCCCCTCCAGATAGTGCTGCACCCCTTTTCCTCCTAGGAGCACTTGTACTCTTCTAGACCAACTCAGATAATTTTTGCTTCCCTCTAACTTCACATCATTTGGCATGAGTTCTAGTTTCAGTTCCGGCACCGCAACAACCATCCTGGAACCAATCATACCCATCTCCAAGAGTTCTTGAATCATAGATCTCATCTCACTTCTCATCTCACTTTTGGTAATTGGTGGATCACCTCCCCCATTACCACCACCACCTGATGCCTTTCCTGCTTCCTCTTCTGCTTTCTTCTTTCCTTCCTCGTGTGGATTCATCTCCTCTTCGAATCAGACCTCTCACCAAGCACAGAGACAACACTATCAACTAGTCTCCACAACACACTCACAAGCAGCAAGCTTCCACCATCACCAAATCCCAGCTCCTCAAGACCCAAACGGTAGCACCACGCAGCAGCAACAGAAGCCCCAAATCCTTACCTTCTCTGCTCTCCAACCCCAATCAACAAGCACGACACAGCAATCAGCCTCAAATCCCCACCTTCTCTGCTCTGCTTCACGCAGCAGCTTAGCTGGGCTCAAAAGCCAGCAACCACACCAACACGCACGCCCACACACCACTTGCCTGTGCGTGCAGCAAGCTGCTCACCCGTGCTGCACCTGCTCGCCCGTGGGGCGCTCCCACGCGCGACGCGTCCCCGTGCACTCGCGGGCCGCGCCGAGCACGCTCGCCGGGAGCCTCGCCCGTGTTGTCGAGTGCCTGCAGGTCCGAGTGCGCCCGAGCACCCACGTGCTGCTCCACCCGTGTACCAGCACCGGAGCAGGCGCCGCCACCACCGCCGCGCCCGTCCGCGAGCTCGTGCAGTCCGCACGTGCTGCCCACACGAGCAGGCCGTGAGCTGCACCGCCGCAACGTCCGTACGCCTGCGCCACCTACGCCGCGCCACCGCCGGTCGCTGCGCCGCCACCGGTGGAAGCCCTAGCACTGGCTCCGATACCATGTTTTGATTTGGGGAGAACTCTAGCTGGCTCGATGTCCAGCTCCCACTCTCTGTTATTATCTTCTCAGTTTTACATACAAGCCCTCTTACATTTTACTATTTACACCAACAGCCATATACGTCAGACTTGATGGAGAAAACACGTCTTTCTCGACATTCGGGGGCAGTAAAACCACTACAACAGGGAAATAAAAATGAAGTTCTCGAAAAATAAGAAGGAAAGAGCCTCTTGCGCTTGTGTCGACCCATAACAGTTGTGATACCAATCTGATAACATCTTACATTGAGCCCACTATGCGGTCAGCATACTCTTCATCTACTCCCGGATTATATGTTCTAGACAAGCCAAAATCAGAAATCTTGGGCTTCATGTTGGTATCCAACAGAATGTTACTTGGCTTTAAATCTCCATGTATCATATGTAGTCCACAAAGCTTATGAAGATAAAGCATCCCTTCAGCTATTCCTTTAATTATCTGAAAGCGTGTAGGCCAGTCCAGATGCAACCTTCTTGTCCTTGCACCTAAGCGCAGAATGATATGCTTACTCTAATGAGCTCACTGCAGCACATTATATTTTGTATAAAATTGACATGAGCTAAAAAATAGTGAACACATGCCAAAGATGAAGGAGTCGAGGCTTCCATTTGACATATATTCATAGACCAAAATCCTCTCTCTTTCCTGCATAGTGTCTCCCAGAAGCTTAATTATATTGGTATGCTGAAGCCTTGGAAGAAAGCAAATCTCATTTTGAAATTCATAATCTTGGACATCCAGTTGGTTAGGTGAAGAAGGTAACTCAAAACATCTTTTAACAGCAACCTCAAGTCCATCATGCAGTTGACCCTGAATGCAAACATAAAATTCAAGTGATGATCAATATTTTTGCACAAACTGGTTGGGTTACTCAATGAAGAGTTCTAGTGTTTTTTTCTCTCAAACGCACATGAGAGTTGCGTATCATTTGATTATGAAGAGAGTGTACCAAAGAGTACAATACTGCAACCTCGCACGTACAATGCACCCCACCACACCTTTCTATAGTGATGAAGTTTTATTGTGGCACCTAATAAAGAGTTCGATTACATGATAGTGGAGATTTTAATCTAATGTGAAATTGCAATGCTATATATTTGATAATTATGACCTTTTCCACTATTGCAAATTAGCACAGTTGAAATAGAATACAAGATTATAGAAGGCACCTCATCAATAGCAGTGCTGCAGCGGGATGACCGTATCAAAGTCTAGAAGTTCAAACTTATATCAGTAAGTGATGACCATATCAAAGTGTAGGGGGGCAAACTTATATCCGTAATTTAATATGACACCATTTTTACTTTTCAAATTCTTAGATTCATATATGCTCGTATGTATTTAGTTGAAATCTGATGCCACTTTGGTGACTGACTTTCTTTGTCATATATTCATCAATGAAGTAGATAAAGAAATTCTTCTGAAAAATTTAGTCATGCTATTTACATGTATCCAAATTATATATTGTACCTATACCTTGGTCAAAATTCAATGAGAGTTTGTTAAATGCATTCTAGGGCGTCATTTTGTTTACCCTGTTTTGGCAAGTGTTGGGGGGTTGGGGACACCCACCTTGTAAACACAGCCAAAGCTACCTTTGCCAATTAGATTCCTGTCGGAGAAGTTGTTTGTAGCATCAACCAACTGGGGCAAACTGAACTTGAGTGCCTCTGTTATGACAGGAGAAAGATCTTTGAGACCCTTAAAATCAATCTATTTGGCACTCCAAAACATTGCAACTTTCCAGAAGCATACTGATGTATATAGTTTCTGATCACCATTTCTATATTTAATGGGCCATACCTGTGCAATTCAATTGGAGGGAGCACCTTTTAACTTCACCATACACTCCAGTCCTGCCACTAACAAAGGTGAGTAAATTCTATCGTCTATGTAAGGAAGAAGAAAAAAATGGTATCCTTGCATCTTACATATCAGTATAAAAAAGATTCAAAATTCTATAATGTGTACAGTACAGGACTTTTCATGAAACTCTCTCTCTAAAGTAGAAAACCGCTTAACAAAACCATGTAGACAGACTTCATTCTTGTGGCAGTGTGCAAGAACGTAACCAAATAACTAAAGAATCTCAAGACTCAATATCATTGAGGATGCAAAGTACCATAACCGCTGCCAATTCAAGGAATCCCACATCTCATTGAGAAACATGCCAATACAAGAAATCCCAGATGCAAACTAGTAGCAAAACCACAGGTTACTAAATGTTAGTTATTGAACTATGAATGATGAAAGCACAAGGGAGCTAACATGTCAAGCCAACTAATGAGGTTATTTATTGAAGTCTCCAGAATGTGCAACAAAAATTACGCTGGGAAATATGTTGTTAACATTTATGGAACTTATCCATTATGTATTTTTAGCATGTACAAATAGATTAACATCATTGTCTAATCTAGAAATTAAAATGAAACTCAAATCTTTTTTTTACCTGACATTGGGCTCAGGTCAGGTTCGAGCCAGCCAAAAAAGTATGGGTACACTAAAATAATTGCACATTCTAACCTGGTGTCACAAGATGAGCAACCTGCAAGCAGTCTTGGCACATCTCTTACAACCTGAAATGGTAAAATAGGTGTCTGATGAGAACCAAAAATCTGGAAAGAAGACGTTTCTCGAAATAAAATAATTTGTGACATGGATAATTTGAATCCTACTATAGTACTGCATGATGCTTCATAGGAAGTCTACAACATGAGAAAGAATTTCCATGTAAATGTGGTCATGCCATATTTATACAGATTTGTATTCCCCCCAGTACGTGCACTTTGTTTCTCATATTCACTATTATCTAGAAATAACAAAGACCGTCAGTTTGGTGAACAGGAATCATGGAGCCAATTAGGTTCCAAGATTCAAGTTTCAACAATGTCTCAAGAATATTTTTGGAGAAAAACAGCTTAAAGAAGCTTTCATTGTTGCCAAGCTTGCACACGACCAGTCTACAATTCTTATTTCTTATTAACCCATACCAATTTAGAGGTGCTCCATATTTATTTTCAACACAAGACCTTCAAGAAACAAACTAACTAGACTATTTCTAACTACTTATGATTGATGCAATTATAACAAATTACTTTTTTATCTTACTAATTACCATACCTGTGAGCATGGAGGCCGTATAATTTCTAGAATTTTGTCCAAGCGGTCTGTGGTGTCGATGTGGCTGATGAGTGGGAAAACTTGCAGACACGAGTTCATCCTATTCTGCAGAATACGGAGCTGGTCTGCCTGCTTCTTCCCTGTGAAGAGGTGGTATACATAGTTGTTGTTTTGGCAGGATGTGACAAGCATGTACACCTCGCGAAGAATCTCTTCGAGATCGTTAAGACCATTCCTAGTCTCTGGATGTTGCATCATCTCTGGAGTCTGCAGCTTTTTCAGAAGGTCACCGATTATCTGCACATGGTGGACAAGCTGCTGGCAGGTCTTCTTGTTATGGCGAACAGTCTGAGCTGCCTGCACAATCATCACGACAAGCTTGAAGGCATCAACCCCTGCGAGCTTCGCGATGTCCATTTTCTCCCTGCTTTACTGCTTGCTTGCAGTACAAGTGATGAGATTGGACTGCTTCTGCTACAGAGTTATCATCCAAATAGAACAAGAACAATCTTTTTGCAAACAAATCTTTTGCCAACAAGGTGGATGAAAGTTCTGAGGAAGCAAGGTAGATGGTAACAACCATGGTCTAATGGTGGACTAGTCCAGTGAAAGACAAAGAGAAGCAATAATGTTGGCACGTACACGGTACACCAGTCATCATAGACAAAAGGTAAATAGAGTGGTCATACGCGTAGTAGCAGTTGTCGACAAGGGGTCCCACATGGGCAAGATTTCCAACTTCCGTGCTACTACAGTGACCATTTTGGAACTAGTATATAAACCATGGATAGATCAGTGGTGGCAGTGTGAGTGATACTGCACTCGAAAGTGAGTGTGTTTTGACTCATCAATGATGGTGCAATTACCTGAATATCTTACATGCAATGCAGTACAATACAACTCATCAGATGTTTGATACCTGAGAGACCTTGTCTTTGATCCTCTTACATGTTGGACGGCTTTTAGCCTCTGATCTTTGCTGCGTGAACTGTCCTTTTCTGATCCAAGGCTGCGTGGCATTTCCACGAACACCTTGTGCTCGCCTGCACGCACACGGATGATTGTGATGAACACCCTCGACGGAAAACCCCCCACACAAAATCTTCAGGAATCAGGATCAGAGGCTTGGGTTTGCACCAGACAGCGGAACGCCATGACAGAAAAATCTCCCTTTTTCTCGATTTCCGTCAAGAGCGAGCTCCGCGGCGACGACTAGAGGAGTCAACGCCTGACAGCTGCCTGACACGTCCCGCTCAACCCTCCTCCAGATCCAGGTGGCAGGTGCCGTGCCGACGCCGATCCATCAGCGGAGAAGAGACGGGACGCGTCCCAGCATTTCCACGAACAACATGGTCACAGTCTCACGGAGTTAGAGGAGCGCGCCGCGGGCCGGGCACCTCCGGTCCTCCGCTCTACCGCCTTTCCGTGGTTCCCGGAGTGGTCCAATCCCATCGCGGGGACACCGTCGTGGCTGCCTGACTGTCGAGCTAGCACGTCCTGGATTGCTTGCACGGTGGCTAGCTGCTCGCCGGGCGGCGAGACGGCGAGGTCCATTAGCTAGCACAGCAGCACCTGCGGCTAGTCGGCTACGAACGGTCAACACAGGGCCCAGCAGATTAATCTGTACCGATTGATTGGTAAGCCCACGAGGCCGATAAATAGTGGGCTGGAAGGGAGTGAGCGTTCAAAGAAGGAAATAAATTTTAAGGAAGTTTTATCGGCCCAGACACAGCTCGCCGTGCACATCCAGCAGGCACAGCCCATAAGTGTATTTTTCAATAGTGCTGAATAAAATTTTATTATTTTAAAAGGGAACATATACTATGGAAATCAATCTCCTGTGCAAACTATAGAAACTCTAATCAAGATCACATAAATTTATTCTGATAGTTAGATTGAAGGTGAGTTATTTTAGCACTTAACCCCCCACTGTGCCTATGCCTGTTTGAATTAGGATGAGATGAGTGGAGGGGTTTAAGTGTGCTAAAATAACCCATCATACGCCCCCCTTAGACCGCGTACTAATCGGGGACATCCAGCCCAACAGCAGGTTGGTGGGCACTGTCAGCGGCGGCAAGCGCCACCCGCGTCTCCACACTGATCCTACTGCCTCACCGTCACCACAGGAGCATCATCATCTTATCCTGCAATGCTCCTACACTGTGACTGGATGGACTGGACCTCACCTCTCTCTCGGCAACAAGTTATCCACCCATCTGAACTAAGTTTTTTCCTTAATCTACTCCTAATTGATCCTAAAATGCAACAAACCACCCCCCACCCCCACCCCCACACACATGTAGAACAAAGTTAGGTCTTGTTCAGTTCGCGAAATATTTGGTGAAAAGTTATTGTAGCACTTTCGTTGTTATTTGACAAACTTTATCCAAACATGATCTAACTAGGCTCAAAAGAGTCATCTCGACATGAACAGACTAAAAGTACAATTAGTTATTTTTTTACCTACATTTAGTGCTTTATGTATGTGTCTAAAACGGGTACTGCGCAAAATATTTAGGAACATTTCACGAACTGAACGTGGCCTTACTTCAACAACGAATCATAAATTGTTGCAATAGACTGACAGCAGCGTGTCATCGTCATAGCCAGTCTGCTTGTTGACGTTGTACGGCAGTCTTCTTGTCCACGGCGAGAAAAGGACCGTCAGTGGCGTGTAACAGGAAAAGAGAAAAAGACGCCGCAAACGGTAGACTTCGCGCAATTTTTTTTTCTATTCACATCGAATATTGCGGCCCCTAGTTTGTCCTATTAAAAATATAGTAATTAAAAAACTAATTTATCAGCCGGAGACTATTTCAAGAGATGAATCTATTAATAAACTTAATTAGTTCATGATTTGACAACGTGGTGCTACAGTAAACATTCGTTAATGATAGATTAATTTGCCTTAATAGATTCGTCTTAGTAATTAGCCTATGGCCCTGTAATTAGTTTTATAATTAATTTATTTTTAATAGACTAAACTAGTGCCACAATGTCCGATGTGACAGGCAAAATTTTTTTGCCACAGAAACGAACACCCCCCAAGTCGTGGAACCTTCCCACCAGTTCCCACCTTCACTAGCTACAGCGCCCCTGTGTCTGTCTCTGTCTCTGTCTCTGTCTCCCATGTGTATCTCGAATATCGTCCGATCCTATCGAAACTCGCACGTGGATCGCTGGATTTAAATCCGATGGCTATGGTTAATAGTGGAGATTAGCAATTAACCTCTCTCATTTATCTCTCCCTAATATATATAGCCAACACAGGTACAACACAGGTGCACAACACTATTAGCCATAGCCATCAGATTTAGATCCAACGATCCACGTGCGAGTTTCCATAGTTTCCACGGGAACCTGGTTTCCATAGCATACGTTCCCTATATATATATATATATATATATATATATACCCCCCTAGCTAGCTAGCTAGCTATTCCTTACCACAGCTACAGCTCGCTCGATCGCAAGCTCCTCTCTCACGCCATGGCACACAGGTGTTCATCATCGTGTTCATGCCATAGCGGCCAGAGAAGGGTGGATCTTCGGCCAGCCGCCGCAGCACCAATAATCGTCGTTCAAAACAACTATTACGTTCAAAACAACTATTATCATCCACAGCCACAGCAGGTGCCGCTGGTTGGGCCAAACCAGCTGTCTCCGCAGATCATCCCTGTGGCGAAGACGATGATACCGGCGCCATCTGCTGCATCTGGTAAAGATCAAAACCTCTCGCTAGCTTTTTCCCTTCTCCTCCTAGCTGCTAGTACGTCCTAGATCGATCTTCGATCTCTTCCCCGGCCCCCGGCCCTATATACATCTCGATCTCTCTCTCTCTCTACCGATCCATATCCATGTGGCTCGATCAGGATGCATGCATGTCGATTATTCATAGCGTGGAGTAGCAAAACCAAGTATTAGCAAATTATGTGTATTTGTTGCATCTTGCAAATAATTCCCTGTTCTTCGGCTCATTTCGGTTGACTCAGTAGTATTCTGTATGTGACAGATGATAATCCAAAACAAGCTGAAAGTAGTTCAAATTAAATGTAATATATATGAAGTACGTTGCAGTCTGCCGTCTGCAAGCTAGCTAGAGTAATCCAGATAAAAAAAAAATACGTAATTTAGTTTACTGATTAGTGGTGGCCGGGCTTCATTCTGTTTCAGCAAAACCCAAACTTCATCCTGCTGGGAGCGCCAATAGGCATGATGCTATCAAGAATAATGACAAGTTGGGGGGCATCAAGCACGGCGAGCCGAGGCCAATTGCAGACGACAAGCATCTTAGGTGTGCAGGTACGAAGAATGCTAATAAGTCAGGGGAGAAGCACAAATCATCAGACGCAAGGCCAATTGCCGGTGGTGCAGCAAAGGATAAGAAGGCAGCAAGCAAGGAGATCCATCACAAAGTGAAGGGAGAGCCCAACAAGCAGCAAGTGCAGGTCCATCATGCAAAGCCTAGTGTGAAGTGTGCCAGCGGTGGGACCCACCACAAACACTAAGATTGAGAAAATGAAGGGGAATACGGCTCGTGAATGCAAGAATAATAATCAGAGATAATGAAGGGGACAGTCGATCGGTACCTTAGGAAATATAAAGGAAGCTAGAGTTGTCATCATCAGTGATATACATCCCAAAGACAATCATGTGCGCAATTCTACGACAACCATTATATATATTATATGCTGACTGGAAAGGTTGTTTTATTTAGTACTTTGCTCTTTAAGCATTATTATAAGCTTTGTACTATATATATGAATATATAATGCAACTACAGTAATAAGTATGGGTCATATGCATATCTACATGTGTGTTGTAGGTGTAAAAGCTGTGATATGTTTTTTATTATCCATCATCTAAAAAGATTCCATGTACCTTCGAATATGATTATATATATATATATATGCCTATGTACTTTATTAGAATGATATTGTATTATTATGATTCTAAATTTATATACATTTGTATTGATCAACATTCAACAATGTTAGTGCAAATGGATCGAGGGCGGCCAGCGGAACAAAACAGGAAGCAAGCTAAAAGGTAACACCCCAAAACAAATGGCTAGCTCATAAGCGTGGAAGCTCTGCATTGCAGAAGTTGTGTGTGGAAGTGCAGAACTTAAAATCAGCACACCACCACAATCCACACACGCGAAACTCGCTGACCAGGAGCTTGGTTCATGACGCGTTGGGGCTACAAATTAAATTTGCATGCAACCTTTACAAATTGAGGTAGGGATGAAAAGGAATTTGGATGAAACAAAGCTCGATCTGCGGAAGAAAGGTACTCCGTAGATGGTAATAAACAACCATCGTCGTCTAATATAATGGTGGTGGACGAGTCCTGTGAAAGACACATAATGAAGCGACGTTGATGGACATAGATTTCCAATCTCCAAGACGACTATGATGGTGACCCTTTTTGCATTGGAACTAGTATATAGTATAATAAACCATGGATATATATATATATATATATATATATATATATTACTGTATTGTGACTCATCAATGACGGTACCTCGACGCGGACGATCCCTTCACAGACAAGAAAGGGGTGCTTTATTCCGAGTATTTCCCCGAACAACTTGTGGCGGTCACGCTTGCCAACCCGGTTTTTCTAATAGTGGGTGGCTGCCTAACTTATCTAGCGCCATTCGTTTCTTCAATATTCAAGGCAATCAACGTGTTGTGTGCTCCATTTGTTTCCTAGGTTCCACTCCAGCTGGCGTTCCATTCTCGTCCGTGCCGACGCCGGCGATCCCTTTGTAGACAAGAAAGGGGCGCTTCATTCTAAGCATTTGCCCAAAAAACTTGCGGTCACGCTTGCCAACCCGGTTTTTCCACAACGATGGGCGGCCGCCTATCTTATCTAGTGACATTCGTTTCTTCAAGATTCATGACAGTCAACTCATTGTGTGCACCATTTGTTTCTCAAGTTCCATTCTAGCTGGCGTTTCATTCCCGTCTGTGGTTCTCGTTCTTTTTCTCCATTCTTTTGCTTGCATTCCGGTCTACTTTGATTCCATTCCTTTGTTACCACTTCACCTCTCTAGACCGGTCTTCTCTCGATCTTTTCCATCAGATCACTTCACTCGTCTCTCTCTCACACAGACTCTTCTCTCAGATTTAACACTTGTCGCTCTCTACCTCTCTCCCTCTCCCTCTAAATCTTTCCCAGTCTCCACCCTTCTCCTTTTAGATCTGACACTCTCCTCTCTTTCTCCTTTGTCTAATTCATTTATTACATTTATTTTTCTTAAATTTGTAGCCTGCTTTTAGTTCATACGGTTGGTGTTTTTTATTAGTTTCTAGATCTGTTTTATACCATTTTTGGTCCACTGTGATTGATATAGGTAGGCTCTAAGCCTGCTTTTGTATGCCTGGTTGGTTTTGAATCTGCACCGACAACTCTTAGATATCTCCTCTCTCATTCCCTCTTAAATATCATGGAAATTGAAATAAAGAAAAAAAAGAATGCATAAAATAAAAGAGCGAAGCAAGATGTAGTTATGTACTAATTAAGAATAAAATTAAAAACAATTGAAAAAATATTCAAAAGTTCAGAAAACCTAAAAATAATACATAATACATAATCGGTAAAAAGAAAGAGCGGACTTGTTTAGTTAGAAAGCAAGGTGTACTTATGTACTAATTAAGAAAAGAAATTAAGTAAACAAAAAGAAAAGCTGCTCAAAAAGGTGGAAATATCAAAAAAGCGCCAAACTACATAATCGGTTGAAGACAGAGCAAACTCGTGAGAAGGAGTAATAAAAAAGGTTAATTAAAAAATACAGAATCGGTTGCAGAGAGAACTAACTCGTCGGAAAGAGTAATTGAAAGGATAGCTAACAATATATAATTGCTATATTACGAAAACTCTAAAGATACATTTATATGGACAGGAAAGGGCAAGAAGTGCAGCATGTGAGTGGGGTCAAATATAGTACAGAGAATGCTACAGTTGAAAGCCCTAGTTTGGTTTTGGTTAATTGATGAAACCTATTTTGGTCTGATCCTTTTGTGAAGCATGTGTGTAGCTAATAAAAAAGGATTATGACCAAGCCATTGGTGGAGCTAGCAAGGTGGCAACCATGGAGGATGGTGACGGCCACAAGCACTCATGTGATCAAATGCTCTATCATTGGTGAAATGAACACTACTAGAGAACAGGCCTTTGGACGATTTGCAAAATCAGCATTAGTCACGGAAAAATTTGCGTCCGGGACTAGAAAGGTCTTTAGCCCCGGTTAGCCCCGGTTGGTAACACCAACCGGGACTAAACGCCCCTCTGACAATTGAGCCGTTGGGCTGGGGAACTTTAGCCCCGGTTGGTAACACCAACCGGGACTAAAGGTTTTGCCCCGGTTGGTGTATCCAGCCGGGGCTAAATGTTGGCATCTTTAGCCCCGGTTGGTAACACCAACTGGGACTAAAAGGTTTTGCCCCGGTTGGTGTACCCAGCCGGGGCTAAATGCCAACATTTAGCCCCGGCTGGGAATAAGGACCGGGGCTAAATGTCCCTCCCTATATTTGAACTGTTCTTCCACCTCAAGCCGTGCCCGAGCTCCTGTCTTTATTTTTTTTTTTCATTCAGTCACTTGCTTGCTTGTTTGCTCTCTTCTCCGGTGATTTTTGTTTGTTAACACATCTCCGGCGATTGATTTATTTCATTACATCTACACCGCCATCGACTCCTTGAAAGGTTACTAGCTTAAGTTTTTCATTTTTGTAGCTATTTTGAGTTCATTGACTTGATAGTTTAATTAGTTTATTTTAATCTTTTAGAGAAACAGAGATCATTTAAATCATTTGTTGACAAAAAATAGAAATATATAATACTTTAGTTTACAAAATGTGACCGGTTTAATTAGTTTTTTTTTGAGAAATAGAGATCAGTTAAATTATTTGTTTACAGAAATTAGAAATATATAATACTTTAGTTTACAAAATGTGACCGGTTTAATTAGTTTATTTTATTATTTTGGAGAAATAGAGATCAGTTAAATTATTTGTTTACAAAAATTAGAAATATATAACACTTTAGTTTACAAAATGTGACCGGTTTAATTAGTTTATTTTAATTTTTTGGAGAAATAGAGATCAGTTAAATCATTTGTTTACAGAAATTAGAAATATATAATACTTTAGTTTACAAAATGCAGCAGGATGTCTGCTTGGTATGTTGTTTTCGAGGGCACCAAGCCAGGTATTTACACCAGCTGGGCCGAGTGCAGTCAGTATATCCTCAAAGTTAAGGGAGCTGTGCATAAAAAGTACAAGTCTTTTGAGGAAGCTTCTGCAGCTCTAGAGGCTTTCAACTCAAGAATCAACTCAATTCCTACTGCACCTACCCCTACCTTACCTTCCTATCAGGTTGGAGTGGCAGGCAGTCCATCTTGTTGGACTGTGATGTGGGAAAAATGTGCAGGTGTTGTTAGTTGCTTTGGTTGTGGCCAAGTGGATTAGGCTGCACTGTTATCTTGATGTAATAATTAATTAGACAAGTTCAACTGCTACTACTTTTATGCCACCAGTAAGAATCACTAAATTTGGGTGTAATGAACTTGTTTATAAATTTGAGCTAGAAAATTAAATTTGCTGATAAGAATGAGAGATATAATCACGTTATATGTCATTTTATAATTTCATTTGTTTATAAGAATGAGAGATATAATTATGTGATATGTCATATAATGCAGACGATGACACGTCACTGGATGTACAATGCCGATCGTCGCTCAAAAGAGTTCATTGATGGCGTGCATTATTTTTTAAGAGTGGCCGAGGCAAACAAGCGGAATGGTTTTATGTGCTGCCCATGTGCCCTTTGTAATAATTCAAAGGAATATTCTAGCTCAAGGAGTCTTCACTCACACTTGTTCAAGTCGGGTTTCATGCCAAACTATAGTTGTTGGACGAAGCATGGAGAAACTGGGGTTATGATGGAAGAAGGTGAAGAAGAACAATTGGACCCTGACGATTACATTATTGCTCAATACGGTGACTTTGGTGATACTGCAATGGGGGAAGGTGAAGAAGAGGCAAGTGCAGAAGACACACTCGCTGAAGATGATGCTCTTGGTGATGTCATTCGTGATGCACAAAGAGATTGTGAAAGTGAAAAGGAGAAGGCTAAGTTTGACTGTATGCTAGAGGATCACAGGAAATTACTATACCCGTCTGCTGCAGATGGACAAAAAAAGTTGGGTACAACACTTGAGTTGCTACAATAGAAGGCACAGAATGGTGTATCTGACAAGGCATTTGGACAATTATTGAAGATTATAAAACAAAATATGCTTCCGAAACCTAACGAATTGCCCGACACTACGTACGAAGCAAAACAAGTCGTCTGTCCTTTGGGTTTAGAAATCCAGAAGATACATGCATGTCCTAATGACTGCATCCTGTACCGTGGCAAGGAATACAAGAATTTGGATGAATGCCCTGTATGTAACGCGTCACGATATAAGATCAGGCGAGATGACCCTGGCGATGTTGAGGGTGAAGAACGTCCCCGGAAGAAAATTCCTGCCAAGGTTATGTGGTACACTCCTATAATACCACGCCTGAAACGTCTATTCAGAAATAAGGACCATGCAAAGTTGGTGCGATGGCACAAAGAAGACCGTAAGGTAGACAACATGTTGAGACACCCTGCTGATGGGTCCCAGTGGAGAGCAATACACAGAGAATTCCCGGAATTTGCAAAAGACGCTAGAAACTTAAGGTTTGGTTTAAGTACCGACGGGATGAATCCTTATGGGGAACAGAGCAGTAGTCATAGCACGTGGCATGTTACTCTATGTATCTACAACCTTCCTCCATGGTTATGCATGAAGCGGAAGTTCATTATGATGCCAGTGCTCATCCAAGGCCCGAGACAACCTGGCAACGACATCGATGTCTACTTGAGGCCATTAGTTGAGGAACTCCTACTTTTGTGGAGTAAATCAGGTGTACGTGTGTGGGATGATTACAAATAGGAACACTTTGACCTGCGAGCATTGTTGTTCGTAACAATCAATGATTGGCCTGCTCTAAGTAATCTTTCAGGACAGACAAACAAGGGATATAATGCATGCACACATTGTTTTGATGACATGGATAGTATATATTTGAAAAAATGTAGAAAGGTAGTGTACCTTGGCCATCGTCGATTTCTTTCCGTGAATCACCAGGTTAGAAAGAAAGGCAAACATTTTAAAGGTGAGACAGACCACCGGAGCAAGCCTCGCAACAGAACTGAGGAAGATATACTTGAGATGATCAAGGATGTGAAAGTAGTCTTTGGAAAGGGGACGGGCAGTGAACCTGTTTCGAAAGACGCTTCGGGACACGCACCCATGTGGAAGAAGAAATCAATATTTTGGGAGCTACCCTATTGGCATGTACTAGAGGTCCACCACGCGATTGACGTGATGCACCTGACAAAGAATCTTTGTGTCAACCTTCTAGGATTCATGGGTGTGTATGGAAAGTCTAAGGATACACTTGAAGCACGACAAGACTTGCAGCGCATGAAAGAACGAGACAACCTACATCCAGAGAAGACAGATGATGGACGCCATTACTTAAGACCTGCTAGCTATACTCTTAGCAATGAAGAGAAGGAAATCATGTTTGAATGCCTAAATAGCATCAAGGTCCCATCTGGATTCTCCTCCAATATAAAGGGAATAATAAATATGCAAGAGAAGAAATTCCTAAACTTAAAGTCGCATGACTGCCACATGCTTATGACGCAATTGCTTCCGGTTGCTTTAAGAGGAATTCTACCTCCACATGTACGTCTGGCCACTGTGAAGCTATGTGCATTCCTCGATGCAATTTCTCAGAAGGCAATTAATCCACTAGAACTAGCTACTCTACAGAATGATGTGGTTCAATGTCTTGTGAGCTTTGAGTTGGTGTTCCCTCCATCCTTCTTTAATATCATGACACACCTCCTAGTTCACCTGGTCAAGGAGATTCATATTCTCGGTCCTGTGTTCCTACACAACATGTTCCCCTTCGAGAGGTTCATGGGAGTACTGAAAAAATATGTTCACCAACGTGCTCGGCCAGAAGGAAGCATCGCCAAGGGCTATGGGACAGAGGAGGTCATAGAGTTCTGTGTTGACTTTATTCCTGACCTTGACCCGATTGGTGTTCCTGAATCACGACACGAGGGGAGGCTGTGTGGAAAGGGGACACTAGGGAAGAAAACATATATCGGTACGGGGAATGATTATTTCAATAAAGCGCACTACACAGTTCTTCAAAACTCATCAGTGGTGGATCCATATATCGAGGTACACAAGGAGTTCCTACGATCCCAATTTCCTGGGAAGAATGAAGTTTGGATTACACGTGAGCACATGAATATTTTTAGCACTTGGTTGCGAAAAGAATGTCTGGGTGATAACAATATTGATGAGCAACTATATTTGTTGGCTAGGCAACCATCATGGCACATCCTCACGTACAAAGGATATGAGATAAATGGAAACACATTTTACACCATTGCCCAAGATAAAAGGAGCACAAACCAAAACAATGGTGTTCGCGTAGATGCCACAGACCCAAATGGGAATAGACAAACATATTACGGCCGCATAGAGGAGATTTGGGAACTAGACTACGGACCTAATTTTACAGTCCCTTTGTTTCGATGCCAATGGGTCAAGACGACCGGAGGCGGAGTAACAGTTGACAAGGAGTATGGAATGACAACAGTGGATCTCAACAATATTGGATACAAAGGTGAACCATTCGTCCTTGCTGCTGATGTGAATCAGGTGTTCTACGTGAAAGACATGTCTACAAAACCCAAGAGAGGGAAAAATGATGAAAAATCAACCAAAGAGCCAAAACGCCACATAGTTCTTTTAGGAAGAAGAAACATCGTGGGAATTGAGGACAAGTCAGACATGTCAGAAGATTATGAAAGGGATGACCGAATACCGCCCTTCAGTGTGACCAAAGACCCAAGCATCCTGCTAAATGCTGAGGAGACTCCATGGTTACGACATGATCATAACCAAGGGACATACGTCAAGAAGAAGATCACCAGTGTACCCACTTGATATATAGTGATGTTTTAACTAATATTATGTATTACAGTTTTTGTGTAATTAATAATGATTATGGATAGTCATGGTTCGTTGATGTTTTATCTTTTTAAATTATATTGCAATTTAACAGTGAATTTCTCTACCGTGTATTTGGACAATGAAAGATGAACAACCCAAAATTTAACGTTCAGATAATGCAAAAACAATTTTCCTATCGAGAACCAGTTGTTTTAGATATTTAAATTTAACATTATATTTTTGCATTAACAAAATATGAATTGTTATTTACATTTATATTCGTTATTATAAGAAAATAAAAGAATTTATGTTACATAATGTTCTACTACAAAATAAGGTAAAAGGAAATACAACTGTTATTTTTAAGTAATTTTATGCCTAATATTGAATTTACTATGCAATTAACAAGTATTACAACATATTAATATAGCCAAAACTTAATTCAAAACCCAAAATACAGAAAACCCAAAACAAAGGCGGGAGAAACCCCTTTAGTCCCGGGCCGTGGCACCACCCGGGACTAAAGGATCCTTTAGTCCCGGGGCGTAAGCCCGCCCGGGGCTAAAGGTCCACCCCTTTAGCCCCGGGCGGGCTTACGCCCCGGGACTAAAGGTCTTTTAGTCCCAGGTGGTGCCACCGCCCGGGACTAAAGGTGCCCCGCGTATATAGGGCACAGGGCCCTCCTCCTTCCTTAGATCGACGTCAGAGTTTGCGTCGCCGCCTCCGTCTTCGCCGCCGTCTCGTCCTCCCGCTCGCCGTCGTCCTCGGTGCCCTCGGCCTCCCTCGCCGTCCTCCGCGGTGCCCTCGGCCTCCCTTCTGCGCACGCGGCGCCCTCGGCCTCCCTCGTGTCGCCACCGCCATCGGCCTTAGAGAGCTCCGGCCCTCACCGTCGTCCGCGCGGTCCCTCGGCCTCCCTCGCCGTCGTTCGCGGCGCCCTCTGCCGTCGAGCTCGCTTTTGCCGCGCGCTGCCATCGTGACATCCTCGCCGTTCGTCGCCGGCCGTTGCTCCCCTTGTGCCGTCGTGTCTCGTCCTCGCCGTCGTCTCGCGGCCGCTCCGGCCGTGTGCCTCGTCCTCGCGCTGCCGGTGAGGAGTGCCACCGCGCGTGCGTGTGTGTGTGAAGTGTTTGTGCGTGTGCGTGTGTGTGTGCACTGTGTGCAGTGTATGTGTGTGTGCAGTGTGTAAAGTGTGTGTGCACTGTGTGTAAGGAAAAAGAAAATAGAAATCCATATGAATTGAAAATAGAAAATAGTTTTTACCCTAACAAAATATTATGTTTACACATGTAGATAAAAAGAGATTGGCCGCGTTGACCGCACCGTCCGCCGTCATCCTCACCGTGTGATCCTCACCACAACGTGATCTTCGTCGTCGTCCGTTGTCGTCCTCACCGCGACATCATCCTCGCCGTCGTCCGTCGTCGTCCTCTCATCAACGATGTGTCCTTTGTGTTAGATGGAGGAGGAATAATCACTTAGATAATTTGGTCTTTAGATATGTAAACATTTATTTATATCGGTCGTGTATATGTTTATGAAATAATCACTTGGATATGTTTATGGAATAATCACTTGGATATGTTTATGGAATAATCACTTGGATATGTTTATGGAATAATCACTTGGATATGTTTATGGAATAATCACTTGGATATGTTATTTTTAATGTTGTCAAAACCTAGACCCGAAACCCCCTAAACCCAAACCCGAAACCTTAAACCCAAAACCCGAAACCCTAAACCCCAAACCCGAAACCCTAAACCTGAAACCTAAACACTAAACCCGAAACCCTAAACCCGAAACCTAAACACTAAACCCTAAACCCTAATCCCGAAACCCGAAACCTAAACCCTAAACCCTAAACCCGAAACCCAAAACCCAAAACCCTAAACCCGAAACCCTAAACCCTAAACCCTAAACCTAAACCCTAAACCCTAAACACTAAACCCTAAACCCGAAACCTGAAACCCCAAACCCGAAACCCTAAACCCGAAACCTAAACACTAAACCCGAAACCCGAAACCCTAAACCCGAAACCTAAACACTAAACCCTAAACCCCAAACCCGAAACCCTAAACCCGAAACCTAAACACTAAACCCGAAACCCAAAACCCGAAACCCTAAACCCGAAACCTAAACACTAAACCCTAAACCCTAAACCCGAAACCCGAAACCTAAACACTAAACCCTAAACCCGAAACCCTAAACCCGAAACCTAAACACTAAACCCTAAACCCGAAACCCTAAACCCCAAACCCAAAACCCTAAACCCGAACCCTAAACCCTAAACCCGAAACCCGAAACCCAAACCCAAAACCCTAAACCCTAAACATGGTGTTGAATAAAAATGAATATGGTCTTTATGAATATATATATATATATACGTTATTTGCAGAAATATGGTGTTTATTATCCTCCATGTTATTCGCAGAAATGGCCGACCCAGTTGACAACATGGAGGAGGAAATGTACGAATTAATCAACAGCGGCGCTAATCAAGATTTAGCAGGTGACGATAACAATAATCAAGAAGTAGATGACGACAGTCAATACTTTGCCGATTATGAAGAAATAATGCAAGAAAATACTGGCGAGGTATATACCTACAATAATCTCTATGTGCACATGAAATTCTAAACAATTTATAAATGTATTTATAATCTACTGTTCCTACATACGCAGCCCTCCGGATCGACAACGACTACCGGGAAGAGTAGGACCGTACGAGATCCGAAGAAGCCGTTGGATGGCCGGTACATTATCTCAGAATTCAACGAGGAAACAGGCCAAGTACTTGGAGAACATGCACAGAAATTTGTTGGCCACTGTGGGTACCTTGTAAGGGATAAGATCCCGATCAGTGCTCGTGAATGGAAGAAAAAGACAAGTGCTCCTCATATAAGTTTTGTCTCTGATCTTGATAAGGAACTAGTTTGGCAAGATGTCCTTGCACATTTCACACTTGAAACAGAAGATATAAATTTGAAGGCAAGAGTTCGGGACTGGGCTATGAAGAAAATGGCAACACTATTCTAGGGCTGGAAGAAGACCTTATACAACAAATTTATCAAGAACGACCTAACTCCGGATTTCAACACTAAGGCCTACGTCAAGTTGAGGCCATTTTGGGATGAGTTTGTAGAATTCAAGAAATCAGAAGAGGGCGAGGCACGGGTCAGAAGGAACCAACAGAATGCCCGACAAAAACAATACCACCATCACTTGGGATCAGGTGGCTACAAGAGTGCCATTCCTAAATGGGAAAGAATGGAACGAGAGTTGCTAGCCAAGGGCATTGAACCAGAATCGATAAACTGGCCTGAGCGCGCCAAGTATTGGTTTTTTGGTCATGGAGGAAGCCTGGACCTACAGACAGGAAGGATACAGTATGGCGAAAAACTCCATAGAGCAGCAGAAAGATTTGCTTATGCTAGAGAAATGGCTGCCAGTGGCAGGTGGCAGCCGAACAGAGACAAGGACGAGCTGACATACGCCCTGGAGAATCTTGAACATGGTGGGAGAACCAGAGGCTATGGGGAGGTGTCGTGGGAGCATGCCTTCCCTCGGGACATAGAGACCTATAGAAGCCGCGCGAGAAAGAAGGAGGAGGAGGCACATCGGTTGCAAAGGTTAGAGGAAATGGTTCTTCAGTCACAGGCCGTGGCTCTTGAAGCAGTTGAGCGAGAAAAAGCACTTGAAGGCAAAATGAACGAGGAAATAAAAAGGCAAGTGCAGTTAGCAGTAAGTTTGATGCAAAGGCAATCTGCATCAGAGCCGGGTGTCAACATTAGCCCCCCTGATCAAATGAAAAGCAGTTGCGCTTCCACAGAGGTCCCAGACGTAGCACTGCGCTTTCCCGTGGACGACATCACCGAGCCTCTCACGACATGTGAACTGCATATTCCACAGGGGAATGCCACAGTCATGGTGGCTATAGGTGTTGTATCTCCTATCGATCCTACAAACACACCAAGATGTCATGGGGCAATAATACCTCCTGGATATGCTAGCGTCTCGGTGGATAGGGTGGTGAAAGGTTACGACAATGTCGTACTTGACATTGAAGGAGGTGATGGCGAGAAGACATTAGGAGAAGCGGAGAAGACATTCATATGTTGGCGCAAGCGCTATATCATAATTCCTGGCGCATCACCTCCTCCTCCTCAACAACCTAACCCTAGGTGTGTATGAAATTAGTGAATGAAAGTTAATAGTATTGGTGAGCTAATAGTATAAATGGATACTCATACCATGTTGTTTTCGCAGCAGGACATCCCCCAACCTAAGTCCAATTATGCATTCACCACATGATCACAGTGTTGCGGGCGATGATGATCAAGATCAAACACGATGGGATCCATCACCGCCACTGGCCCCATCTCCTCCACGACGGGATCCAACACCGCCAACGGCCCCATCTCCCCCACGGCATGATCCAACACCGCCGCCACCTGCCCCATCTCCTCCACGACGGGATCCAACACCGCCACCGGCCCCATCTCCCCCATGACGTGATCCAACACCGCCACCGGCCCCACCATCTCCTCTAAAGCGGGCTCCGACACCGCCACCTGCCCCATCTCCACGGCGGGTTCCAACACCTCCACCGCCAACAAAGAAGAGGCCTGTCACACAAACAAAGGCGTCAGCCCCACCACCTCCGAAGAAGACAGCCTCTGTGAGAAAACCAGCTCCCAAGATGACAAAACTTGCATATGACATGACCGAGGAGGAGACTGAAGTTGCAGTGCAAAAAGACTTGAACAAGTTCTTCGACACTGCCATTGCTAGTGGTCGAGCAAAGCGAAACCCGGAGAAGCCGTACCTTTTTGTTCGTCCTGAAAAACTAAGGCAAACTGTGGACGCTCACTAAAAAAAGGTACGTGCTGCCCGTAAGGCTTCGCCAAAATCAGACTATGATCGCATGCTCAGCAAATCACTTGTGGAGGCCAAGAAGACAAAGAAGAGAGCAGGAAAGGGTGTCCCACAGCTCGGGGAACAAAAGCAGCAATCAGTGCCGGATCTAGTTGTTGGGAATGAATACGGTTCAAACATGGACGTCATACAACAAGCATATGGAGACGTTGATCCTGAGCATCTGCTCAAATTTTTGGAGGAAACTGGTTTAAATATGGAAAACATACTCGGAGAAGCAGGCATCAAAAGTGTTGCAGTTGTTGATAAATGGCAGAGGGCATATGTATATGGTCAAAGTCTATACAACCCAGCGGCCCTGAGGGATCTTGGTACACAAATGCACTTGCTAAATCAGTGGTACCTTACGGCGTGTGGCAGAAAAGCTGATGACTACATTTGCGTCAGAATTAGAGACCATGATTACTTTCGTGGTGATGACGTCATATATGTTCAGTTTAATGAGTTACATTAGCTCTGTCACATGGACGCTCTTGACAAATCTCTCGTCAGCTGCTTTTGACTGTAAGTTATTGTTTCTTTTAATAATCTCACTTTAGCTTATGTATATGTATAAGTAATTATCCTCACACTAGCAAGCGTTTGTAAACATGTGTAGAAACATGATGAGACAACTAAGGCGTAAAAATGACAAGGAGATTGGTTTCATCGATCCATATATCATCTTCAAGCACCCAAGCAATACTCCCTCGGATGCATGGAAAACTCAAATAGAGAGGAATTTGCGGAGGTTCTTCGTAAACCAAAGGGACAAAAGATATATACTATTCCCCTACAACTTTAGGTGAGTTTTGTTATCATATGCACATTTTATTATAGGTTGACATAAAGATATATGTGTTGACTATATAAATATAAATGCAGTTTTCACTGGATACTAATTGTGATCGATCTCCACGAGAGTCGTTTGCTAATCTATGACTCTCTGAGAAAACCACAAGAAGATTACCAAGATATGATAGATATTATCCGAGGGTAAATGTGATCTCTAAATATTGATTCCTGCTCTTTAACTCTGTAATAGTTAAGTACTGATCCAATTATATATATTGTGCAGGGTTTGGGCTTGGTTTGTTCAGAAATACCGTCCGGATCTGAAAGCGCAACTTCCTGATCCTCTACTACTAAATGTAAGTTGTACTACCTCCCTGCCTCTTTACCTTTATTAGCATCACTCAGCAGACGCATGCTCAACCGAGAGTAATCTTTTTATATCTTGTACAGTGGGTTCTACGGCAGTCACCGGGAAACAATTTATGTGCGTACTATGTTTGTGGGTTCCTGACGGTGTATGAAAAAAGAACTCCTCTACAGAGTCAGCAAGTACGTAACATGTAAATAAATTTATTTCATTTTTTGTTGCTTTTACATAAATATTATGTATGTTAATACTTTCTTTTTCTTTTAATCCAAATTGAAGGAGACATGGTTGAAGAACCAGGTGATGGATAAGGTCCGCCTCAAAGCAATTCAAGAGACCATCGCGGGCTTCCTTAATGACCATGTCCTTAAGTCTGGCACCGAGTATTGGTTTAACAAAGACGAACCAATGAAGCCAAACCAAGATGAACACTTGTATGACCTCTAAGTCAGGACAATATTTGTGTTGTAAATATCAAGTTAAGGATGCATGATGGATAATGTTGTATATTTTATGTATATATGTATAGATAGCTCTATAATATATATGTATATAGTTTCATATTCCATTTGCGTGTAATTGTAAATTTTATGTGTTTATATATATATTTATTAGCAGCGAAGAATACATATTTGAAACCGGCCTAATGGAATATATTAGCAGCGAAGAATATGTATTAGAAAACCTAATGTAATTGTAAAACCAAAAACAATAACCAATTGAAAAGAAAAGAAAAAGAAAAAAGAAAAAAGCATCGGCCTCTTTAGCCCCGGTTGGTAATACCAACCGGGACTAAAGAAGCCAGCCACCGTGGCTCGGCTGGAGACCTCTTTAGTCCCGGTTGGTATTACCAACCGGGGCTAAAGGTCCCCCCTTTAACCCTGGGGCGGGGAACCGGGGCTAAAGGTCGGGCCTTTAGTCCCGATTCCTTAGCCCCAGCTCCATGCCCGGGGCTAAAGGCCAAAATGGCTCGGGGCTAAAGGCCTGTTCTCTAGTAGTGGAAGAAGAGAAAAGATGTCTTGCTCAAGTGGTAGATTATTTCTTACTTTTAATCTTGAGTATAGGCAATCCGGACTATCAAGAGGGATATAAATTAGGCTAGCTAGATGTGGTGAAAGTGCTCATGACGTCTAACATCTAGTGCCACCTTGAGCGATCTAACTTTGCGTTGTTGCTAGGATCGAGTGGCGTGGTGAGTGAAGTGAAAAATCCTTTGAAAAATGATTGTGAAAATGCTAACACACATGCACATGATGGTGTACACTTGGTGGTGTTGGCACATTTGCAAAGGAGAAGGTGTTGAGTTGATTTGGATCAACTTGGAGAAGAGAAGGAAGTTTTTCGGTGTGTTCCGAACTCTTGATTGGGTCTTACATTGGATTTCTGTACTAATCCTTTGTGCTTTGGATCTTGTATTCATGTGGGTTGTGTAGCCCTCTGAATAAGCTTTCCAAAATGTCCAAGATCATTGAAATCGGAGTTCGGAGCTAAAAGTTATGGCCGTTTTAACGCGGAGGTAAGGATGGCAACGGGTCGGGTAAGGTGCGGGTAGAGCATTTGCCCGCCCGCGATCATACCCGCGATCTTAACTTTTACCCGCCCGCGAGCATGCCCGCGGGTAAGAATTCGTACCCATACCCGTGCCCGGCGGGTACCCGACGGGTATCGGGTATCCATCGGGTCTAACTAAAAGAGATCAAATAGTAAAATCATAGTTAAACAACATGAAAATATGTCAATCTCACTTACAGTTCAATATGACAATAAATGGAAGCTCACAAGCCACGGTAGATCATAGATTATGCATAATTCAAACATTCATGCTCATACAAATGACATAAAAAATTACACAAACTACAGTAATAAATTAATAGCTCACATAATCACTTTTATTTAGCCATCTATAAAAAATATTATCTTTACTACTCAACATGCTATGTATATGATACAATTTTATATTAAATGAGGTAGTTAACATGATATTTATATAACATAAATGACAAATATTTATATATATTTTTAAATTGCGGGTATCCATCGGGTACCCACGGGTAAAAGTTGATACCCGCACCCTACCCGCATATTTGCGGGTACCCTACCCTCATGTACCCGCGGGTAAACTTTCATGCCCAAACCCGCACCCATCGGGTACGAAACCCGTGGGTATTCGCACCCGCGGGTAAGATTGCCATCCTTACGCGGAGGTCATGTTTGGCCTAGAGGTAGTACCGACCCTGATGCCGGTAGTACCGACCCCTCCGCGAACAGATCGCATGCTCTCTGTGTTGGGCCGTTTTTGGCCTAGAGGTAGTACCGCAATAGGACCGGTACTACCGACCCTCGGTAGTACCGACCCCCGGTCGGTAGTACCGGCGATCGAAGTCGTTTTTCAGGCTCTGTGTGTAGATCTAGATTTGGCCTAGAGGTAGTACCGCTATAGGGCCGGTAGTACCGACCCTCTTCCGGATGTGTTTTTTTTGTCAATCTAACGGTCGTTGTTGATGTAGTCGGTACTACCGACCTTTGGGGTCGGTACTACCGACCGTGGCGCAGTTGACTTGTTTAAGTAGCCACTCGGCCGGCTTCTAACCGTTACCTCTCCCATTCTTTGCGCCCAAACTCAAGAAAGAGAGCTCCCAAGTGTTGACTAACCTCCTCTCTCCCCCCCTTTGATTCTAAAGTGAATCTCTTGCAAGCTTTGAGCTAGGGAAGTGAGATTAGAGAGTGAGACGCATCGATCTACGTCAAGAGCACTTGGATCCAACATCTCTTTGGCTTGATTTGTGTTCTTTACTCTTGGTTTCTTGGAACCCTAGCCGGTTAGGTGTTCTTCGGTTGTTGCCCGTGATTGATTCATTTGTGAGGGCACTCCGAAGTGTTTGTATTACCCTCTGATTCTTAGTGAAGAAACTCAACTAGCCTTTGTGGTTGCTTGAGTGAGGCAAGGAGGTGAAAGAGACTCCGACCTTCGTGGTCACCTCAACAACGGGGACGTAGGCGCTTCTTAGTGAAGTGGCCGAACCTCGGATTAAATCTCGTGTCTCGTGTGCTTGTTGATTTTGCTTCCTTGGATATTTTGTTTGCTCTCGTGTTCTTCGCGTTCTTCCTCCCTCCTCTCTCGTTCTTAGGTGTGGGAAGTCTCGATCTACACTTTGGGGAGGAGCCACTTCTTGGATAAGGTATAAACTTCATCTACATCTTCTAGGGAAACATTGGTATGTGCTAGATCCATTTTTGCATCTCCTCTATCTCGATTTCGTAGCAGTTTTTAGGTTGTCGGTAGTACCGACCTGTAGAGCCGGTAGTACCGACCTCGGTAGTACCGGCCCATATAGTCGGTAGTACCGACTGTGCAATCTGATACTCGTTTTTGAGCTTTGAGTTTCAGGTTTCTAGATTTTTGAATAGGCTATTCACCCCCCCTCTAGCCATTCGGACCTTTCAAGTGGTATCAAAGCCAGGTTACCATTTGTTTGAGGATTTACAACCTCCGGTGTTGCAATGGCTCAAATCAACTATATGGGGAAGCCACCACATTTTGACGGCACCAACTTCGATTGTTGGAAGCGGAAGATGTGCGCGTTCACAAGGGGCATGAATAGGAAGATATGGGATGTGATCGAGCATGACTTTGCAGTGATTGACTCCGCTGATCCAACTCCAAGAGAAGAAGAGAAGCTTAAATGGAATGATGTGGCAATCAACCTTTTCTATGAAGCATTCGACATCAAAGTTTTTGAGCAAATCAAGAATCTCGAGCGTGCAAGTGAGATATGGGAAAGATTAGAGGAGACCTATGAGGGCACCAAGGCCGTGAAGAGTGCCAAGCTCTACATTCTCAAAGACAAGCTTGCCACCTTCAAGATGCAAGATGATGAAAGCATACCAGAGATGTTTCACCGGTTGCAAGTCATTGTCAATGATTTGAAGGCATTGGGTGAGAAGGTGGATGACAAGGACTTTTCTCACAAGTTCTTGAGATGCTTGCCACCTAGGTTTGATACCTTGGTGACAATCCTTGTGAGAGAAGGGCTGGATACGGTAACCCCAAACCAAGTACTAGGTGATGTGGTCACTCAAGACACATACCGCGTGGAACGGGATGGGGGAGCCCAAGAGGAAGAGAAGAAGAAGAAGACCGTGGCGTTCAAGGCGTCATCCTCCAAGATCAAGAGCAAGGGCAAAGCAAAGAAGGAGGAAAGTGATGATGAAGCTAGCACAAGCGACAATGAGTTGGATGATGAAGAAATAGCTCTATTTGTCAAGAAGTTTGGCAAGTTTATGAAGAAGAAGGGCTTTGGAGCAAGAAAGAGAAGAGATACAACCAAGAGCTCAACTAGAAGATGCTATCGATGCAAGAGCAAAGATCATTTCATTGCGGATTGTCCACAATCAAGTGATGATGAAGATGATCACAAGAAGGACAAGAAGGAGAAGAAAGAGAAGAAGAAAGAAAAGAAGAAGGGTGGATCCTATGTGGTGACATGGGATAGTGATGCTTCCTCAAGCAATGATGGTGATTCTAGTGATGATGAGAGGAAGACCACCGAGAAGAAGGCTATGGCTAGTCTTGCTATCTCAAGCAAGCCTTTTATCTTCGACGCTCCATCGACATGCTTCATGGCTAAGGCCACTAATGTATCATCCGATGAGAGTGAGAGTGAGAGTGAGAGTGATGATGATGAGGAGTACTCAAAGGAGGACCTCATAAGCATGCTACGAGATGCTCACTCTTACATTGAGACTAAGAGGAAGGAGTGCAAAGAATTGCGCAAGGCCAACAAGGCTCTTGAGCAATCCTTTGATGAGCTCAAGTCTACTCATGAGAGGTTAGAGGAAGTCCATGAGAAGCTTGATCAAGCTCACACTAGGCTTAAGGAAGCCCACTCCTCCCTCCTTGATCAAAGTAAGAGTGGGGATGTTGTAAAGACATGCAATGTAGGAGTAACTTGTGATATACTTGATGAATCTTTTTACACTCCTATTATTTTTGCTCCTATCAATGCATCATCATCATCTAGCTCAACTAAAATGTCTACTTCTACTACATGCAACTCATCATTAGTAATAGAAAACAAGAACCTTAAGAACAAGGTTAATGAGCTCACTCATGCCTTAGGCAATGCCTATGGTGGAGATGCCCGCTTGCTTAAGTGCTTGGGTAGCCAAAGGTCTCCATTCAACAAGGAGGGACTTGGCTATACCCCCAAGAAGGGCAAGGCGGCTTTTGTTCCTCACAAGACTTGTTTTGTGAAGAGCAACGGTCGGTTTTGCCATAGTTGCAAGCAATCCGGGCATATAGAGCAACATTGCTTTAACAAGAATAAAAACAAGAAGCATGCTCATGTTACATCTATTTGCCTTGATTCTTGTTATATGCTTACTAAGGGCACTAATGGCGTGAAGGCTAAGTACATTGGTGCACCCATGGTTGGCCCAAAGAAGAAGGCAATTTGGGTGCCCAAGAGCTTGGTTACTAACCTTGGAGGACCCAAAAAGATTTGGGTACCTAAAAAGAATTGATCATTTTTGTAGGTTAATTATAAAGCCGGAGGAAGACATTGGGTGCTTGATAGTGGGTGCACTCAACACATGACCGGAGATGGTAGAATGTTCAAATCAATCAACACTAGTGGCAATGATCATGCGGATGCTATCACATTTGGTGACAACAAGAAAGGCAAGGTCAAAGGCTTGGGCAAGATTGCAATATCAAATGACTTGAGCATATCCAATGTGCTATTAGTGGAATCTCTCAACTTCAACTTGTTGTCAGTGGCACAATTGTGTGATTTGGGATTCAAATGCATATTTGGTGTTGATGATGTGGAGATTGTGAGTGTTGATGGAAGTGATGTGATCTTCAAAGGATTTAGATATGAGAACCTCTATTTGGTGGACTTTGATGCTAGTGAAGCTCAATTGACAACATGCTTATTCACCAAATCAAGTATGGGTTGGCTATGGCATAGGCGCTTGGGACATGTTGGAATGAAGCAACTAAAGAGGCTAGTGAAGCATGACATGGTGAGAGGGCTAAAAGATGTTCACTTTGAGAAGGACAAGCTTTGTAGTGCATGCCAAATGGGAAAGCAAGTTGGAAACACCCATCCAAACAAAGGAATGATGAGCACTACACATGCACTTGAGTTGTTGCACATGGACTTGTTTGGACCAACTACATATGCAAGTATTGGGGGAAACAAGTATGGCTTTGTGATAGTGGATGACTATACAAGATACACATGGGTCTTCTTTCTTGTTGACAAAAGTGAAGTGTTTGGGGTATTCAAAACCTTTGTCAAGAGAAGTCAAAATGAGTTTGATAGAAGAATCAAGAAAGTGAGAAGTGACAATGGAAGTGAGTTTAGAAACACAAGAGTTGATGAGCTATGTGATGAGTTTGGAATCAAGCATCAATTCTCGGCCAAGTATACACCTCAATCCAATGGGATGGTTGAAAGGAAGAATAGGACACTCATTGATATGTCAAGATCCATGCTTAGTGAATATAATGTGAGTGATTCTTTTTGGGCCGAAGCAATCAACACGGCAGGCTATTATAGCAACCGGCTCTATTGTCACCCTCTATTGAAGAAGACACCATATGAGCTCCTCAATGATAGAAAGCCCAACATTGCTTATTTCCGGGTCTTTGGGTGCAAATGCTACATATTGAAGAAAGGCACAAGACTTGGCAAGTTTGAGAAGAAGTGTGATGAAGGGTTTCTACTTGGTTACTCCACTACAAGCAAGGCATATAGAGTGTGGAACAACACAACAAGAATAGTTGAAGAAGTCCATGATGTTGAGTTTGATGAAACCAATGGCTCTCATGAAGAACAAGATAATCTAGATGATGTGAGAGGAACACAATTGGTGGAAGCTATGAAGAACATGGACATTGGTGATATAAGGCCAAAGCAAGTGATTGACATTGAAGATGACAAAGATCAAGTGCTCTCTCCTCCAACCGTGCATGGCAATGATGTTGCAAGCTCTAGTGGTTCTCATGATCAACAAGATGCTAGTAGCTCTCAAGTGGCTCATCCAAGTGCTAGTACAAGTGTCCAACCGCAACAAGTGCTCCAACCAACACATATTGCAAGAGATCATCCTTTGGATCAAATTGTTGGTGACATAAGAAGAGGTGTGCAAACAAGATCAAGATTGGCTTCATTTTGTGAACACTACTCATTTGTATCATCTATTGAGCCAACCAAGATTGATGAAGCTTTGATGGATGTTGATTGGGTAAATGCAATGCATGAAGAGTTGAACAACTTCACTCGCAATGATGTTTGGGAGTTAGTGGAAAGACCAAAGAATACAAATGTGATTGGCACAAGATGGGTCTTCCGGAACAAGCAAGATGAAGATGACATTGTTGTAAGGAACAAAGCAAGATTGGTAGCACAAGGGTACACTCAATTGGAAGGCATTGACTTTGGAGAAACCTATGCACCGGTTGCTAGATTGGAGGCCATTAGAATTCTACTTGCATATGCTTGTTCACACAACATCAAGCTCTATCAAATGGATGTTAAAAGTGCATTTCTCAATGGGTTCATAAATGAGTTAGTGTATGTTGAGCAACCTCCCGGATTTGAAGAATTGAAGAAGCCCAACCATGTGTACAAGCTCAAGAAGGCTTTATATGGGTTGAAGCAAGCACCAAGAGCATGGTATGAAAGATTAAGGGACTTCTTGCTAGCAAAAGGGTTCAAAATTGGGAAAGTTGACACCACTCTCTTCACCAAGAAAATTGGAAGTGACTTGTTTATGTTGCAAATCTATGTGGATGACATCATATTTGGATCAACCAACCAAGACTTTTGTGAAGAGTTTGGAGAGATGATGGCTAAAGAGTTTGAGATGTCTATGATTGGAGAACTTAGTTACTTTCTTGGACTACAAATCAAGCAAATGAAGAAAGGCACATTTGTTAGTCAAGGCAAGTACATCAAGGACATGCTCCAGAAGTTTGGGTTAGATGAAGCTAAAGCAATAACCACTCCAATGGGCACAAATGGACATTTGGACAGTGACTCTAGTGGTGACATGGTGGATCAAAAGTTATATCAGTCAATGATTGGAAGTTTACTCTATGTGACCGCATCAAGACCGGATGTCATGTTTAGTGTGTGCATGTGTGCAAGGTTCCAAGCTTCACCAAGGGAAAGTCATTTGAAGGCAACCAAAAGAATATTGAGATATTTGAAGCACACTCCAAATGTTGGACTATGGTATCCCAAGGGCTCTCAATTTGAATTGATTGGATACTCGAATTCCGATTATGCGGGATGCAAGGTGGATAGGAAGAGCACATCGGGCACTTGTCAGTTGTTTGGAAGATCACTTGTCTCATGGTCATCAAAGAAGCAAAATAGTGTTGCACTCTCTACTGCCGAAGCCGAATATATATCCGCGGGTAGTTGTTGTGCACAATTGCTATGGATGAAAGCAACCTTGCAAGATTATGGGGTCAAGTTCGGACAAGTCCCATTGCTTTGTGATAATGAGAGCACCGTCAAAATAGCCACCAACCCGGTTCAACATTCAAGAACAAAGCACATTGACATAAGGCATCACTTCATTAGAGATCATCAAGCAAAGAAAGACATATCTATTGAAAGTGTGGGCACCGATGATCAACTTGCCGATATCTTCACCAAGCCACTAGATGAGAGAAGATTTTGCAAGCTAAGGAATGAATTGAATATTCTTGATTTCTCCAATATGAGTTTAATGCACCCCCACATATGACATGCCTCTCCTCCGACAAAGCAAAGGTGAAATTGTTTGGCATGTGCATTCATTCTTATTAGGTTGTGCTCTAGTTCATATAGCCATCACATTGCTTATCTAGGTTCATTCATGGTAAATCAAATGACTTTGAAGTATCTATGGTACCACTATTGCTTCTATGTTTGACTTGATCTAGTGGTAGCATATAACTTGTTTGTGAGCTTGTAACTCTAGTGTTTGATCTAGTGAGTGAGCAAAATGTGTTTAACCAACGTGAGTAAGATAACCATTGCAAGATGTGTGAAGAAGCTTACTCTAGAGCAAACCGTGTTAAATACCTTATGTTCATGAGCTAGATTAAGCCACAACTTGACTTAGTTCGATCTCCTCACATGTATCTCATGCTAATAGTTGCTTCATTCCTTTAAAATTTTGTTCCACCTTTATGATAATTGTTGACAAAGGGGGAGAAAGAAAGTGCTACAAAGATATATGCTAGTGGAAGGGGGGAGTAACAAAGACAAAAGGGGATAAAAGCGTCAAGTGGTTCGAAGCTTGAACACTTAAAATTTGAGCATACAAATAGGGGGAGCAAGCTCATAAACATGTATGTTGCACTTGAAATGCGCATATTCATATGTTTGTTGCATTGCATAAGCTATTTATATTGATATTCATGCTTATGTGATGAATGCTAGTGATAAGACTTGATTGATGAATTGTTTAATTAGTATGTATAGGATTGCAACTAGACATATTGTTGTTTCAAGTGGTTCAAGAATCTTATTATAAATGTTGATCTCACGGGGTTCTTGAGTTTTGATGTATGTCTAGTGAATAATGATGCTAAGGATGGTATAACATGTGCACTCCGATTGGTATCACGCTTCAAAGGTCCATTCTTATGCCTTAGCATCATCATTGATAGTGTTGCTCACCCATATTTCATATCCATACATATGTGCCAATTCTAGAACCAAACTCTATAGCACATATGTAGGGGGAGCTAATACTATCAATGTGGTTACTCAAATTTAAATTACATATCTTTGTATAGGTTGTCATCAATTACCAAAAAGGGGGAGATTGAAAGCCCTAGTTTGGTTTTGGTTAATTGATGAAACCTATTTTGGTCTGATCCTTTTGTGAAGCATGTGTGTAGCTAATGGAAAAGGATTATGCCCAAGCCATTGGTGGAGCTAGCAAGGTGGCAACCATGGAGGGTGGTGACGGCCACAAGCACTCATGTGATCAAGTGCTCTACCATTGGTGAAATGAAGAAGAGAAAAGATGTCTTGCTCAAGTGGTAGATTATTTCTTACTTTTAATCTTGAGTACAGGCAATCCGGACTATCAAGAGGGATATAAATTAGGCTAGCTAGATGTGGTGAAAAGTGCTCATGACGTCTAACATCTAGTGCCACCTTGAGCGATCTAACTTTGCGTTGTTGCTAGGATCGAGTGGCGTGGTGAGTGAAGTGAAAAATCCTTTGAAAAATGATTGTGAAAATGCTAACACACATGCACATGATGGTGTACACTTGGTGGTGTTGGCACATTTGCAAAGGAGAAGGTGTTGGAGTTGATTTGGATCAACTCGGAGAAGAGAAGGAAGTTTTTCGGTGTGTTCTGAACTCTTGATTGGGTCTTAGATTGGATTTCTGTACTAATCCTTTGTGCTTTGGATCTTGTATTCATGTGGGTTGTGTATCCCTCTGAATAAGCTTTCCAAAATATCCAAGATCATCGAAATCGGAGTTCAGAGCTAAAAGTTATGGCCGTTTTAACGCGAAGGTCATGTTTGGCCTAGAGGTAGTACCGACCCTGAGGCCGGTAGTACCGACCCCTCCGCGAACAGATCGCATGCTCTCTGTGTTGGGCCGTTTTTGGCCTAGAGGTAGTACCGCCATAGGGCCGGTACTACCGACCCTCGGTAGTACCGGCGATCGAAGTCGTTTTTCAGGCTCTCTGTGTAGATCTAGATTTGGCCTAGAGGTAGTACCGCTATAGGGCCGGTAGTACCGACCCTACTACCGACCCTCTTCCGGATGTGTTTTTTGGTCAATCTAATGGTCGTTGTTGATGTAGTCGGTACTACCGACCTTTGGGGTCGGTACTACCGACCGTGGCGCAGTTCACTTGTTTAAGTAGCCGCTCGGCCGGCTTCTAACCGTTACCTCTCCCATTCTTTGCGCCCAAACTCAAGAAAGAGAGCTCCCAAGTGTTGACTAACCTCCTCTCTCTCCCTCTTTGATTCTAAAGTGAATCTCTTGCAAGCTTTGAGCTAGGGAAGTGAGATTAGAGAGTGAGACGCATCGATCTACGTCGAGAGCACTTGGATCCAACATCTCTCCGGCTTGATTTGTGTTCTTTACTCTTGGGTTCTTGGAACCCTAGCCGGTTAGGTGTTCTTCGGTTGTTGCCCGTGATTGATTCATTTGTGAGGGCACTCCGAAGTGTTTGTATTACCCTCTGATTCTTAGTGAAGAAACTCAACTAGCCTTTGTGGTTGCTTGAGTGAGGCAAGGAGGTGAAAGAGACTCCGACCTTCGTGGTCACCTCAACAACGGGGACGTAGGCGCTTCTTAGTGAAGTGGCCGAACCTCGGATTAAATCTCGTGTCTCGTGTGCTTGTTGATTTTGCTTCCTTGGATATTTTGTTTGCTCTCGTGTTCTTCGCGTTCTTCCTCCCTCCTCTCTCGTTCTTAGGTGTGGGAAGTCTCGATCTACACTTTGGGGAGGAGCCACTTCTTGATAAGGTATAAACTTCATCTACATCTTCTAGGGAAACATTGGTATGTGCTAGATCCATTTTTGCATCTCCTCTATCTCGATTTCGTAGCAGTTTTTAGGTTGTCGGTAGTACCGACCTGTAGAGCCTGTAGTACCGACCTCGGTAGTATCGGCCCATATAGTCGGTAGTACCGACTGTGCAATCTGGTACTTGTTTTTGAGCTTTGAGTTTCAGGTTTCTAGATTTTTGAATAGGCTATTCACCCCCCCCTCTAGCCATTCGGACCTTTCAACAGTAAAAAGGTGGCAATAGACGAAAAGCAGTAGCACTATGATGCTAGGAATGGACTCAAAGACTTGGGAATCAAAGAACCAGGAGGAGGGAAAGGAAGCGGTGGGAAACAGGGTTGACTGCGCGCCCGAATCTTAAAGTAGCATAGATGATGGAAGTTAAGGTGGACGGCCGCATAGCATTGCGGTTTGGAGTTTCCGTTAGTTCCCAATTTTTTCACAATGGTGGATGACCGCCTACCTTATCTAGAGGCATTCACTTCTTAAAGATTCGCGGCAGTCAACACGCTTAAAGATTCGCGGCAGTCAACACGTTGTGTGCTCCATTTGTTTCCCAGGTTCCATTTCAGTTGGCGGCGTTCCATTCCCGTCTATGGTTCATGTTCTCTTTCTCCATTCCTTTGCTTGCATTCCATTCTACTTTGATTCCATTCCTTTGTTACCAGTTCACCTCTCTCTAGACCGGTCTTCTCTCTCGATCTTCTCCATCAGATCATTCGTCTCTCTCTCTCTCTCAAACTCCTCTCTCAGATTTTTGATACTTCTCTCTCTCCCTCTAAATCTTTCCCAATCTCCACCCCTCTCCTTCAGATCCGACACTCCTATCTTTCTCCTCTGTCTAATTCATTTATTACATTTATTTTCTTAAATTTTTAGCCTACTTTTAGTTCATATTGGTTGGTGATTTTGATTAGTTTCTAGATCTGTTTTATACTTTTCTTTAATGCACTGTGATTGATGTAGGCTCTAAGCCTGCTTTGTATGTCTGGTTGGTTTTTAATCTGCATAGCTCTTAGATATCTCCCCTCTCACTCCCTCTTAAATATCATATGAAATTGAAATTAAGGAAAAAACATAGAATGCATAAAATAAAAGAGTGAAGCGAGATGCAGTCACGTACTAATTAAGAAAAGAAAATTAAAAACAATTGAAAAATATTCAAAAGTTCAATAACCTTAAAAAAATTATACAATACATAATCTGTAAAAAGAAAGAGCGGACTTCTTTAGTTAGAAAGCGAGGTTATGCACTAATTAAGAAAAGAAATTAAGTTAACAAAAAGAAAAGCTGCTCAAAAAGGTGTAAATGTCAAAAAAAAAAAGTTGGACTACATAATCAGTTGAAGACAGAGCAAACTTGTGGGAAGGAGTAATCAAAAAGGTTAATTAAAAAAAATACAAAATCGGTTGTAGAGAGAGCTAACTCGTGGCAAAGAGTAATTGAAAGGATAGCAAAAAAAATATAATCGCTAGATTACGAAAACCCTAAAGATACATTTATATGAACCGAAAAGGGCAAGTAGTGCAGCACGTGAGTGGGGCCAAATATAGTACAGAGAATGAAAAGGTGAAAATGGACGAAAAACAGCACAATATAAGTGGGAATGGATTGAAAGACTTGGGAATCAAAGAACCAGGAGGAAGGAAATGAAGTGGTGGAAAACAGAGTTGACTGCGCGCCTAAATCTTAAAGTAACATGAATGATGGGAGATAAAGTGGGTGGCCGTATACTATTGCGGTTTAGAGTTTTCTCTTGCAGTCACAACACAGAGCTAGCTGGGGCTAGAAAGAAATTGAAGGAACTTAATTTATCGGCCCAAACATAGTACACCGTGCACGGCCCATGAGTTCGTGCAAAATCCCCCTCTTTTTTTTGTCTTTTGTCTAATCTACATCTACTATCTACATAAGTTTATATTATTTATTTATGATTTTATACGTTTCCTGTGCTGTGTCCATTTTTATTTGAATATAATAACCTTCTACATCATTGTTAAACCAAGACAAATATTTGAGGCTCTCATAATCTATCACTACAGTCGACCTGTACGGCTATACCTGAGGTTCAAGTTTGTGCACCATGCATGTCTCTTAAGCGAGTGCCTCCATCCTGCATTTTAATTTTAACATAGCACTTAGCATGAATTACCAAACACATTGGCTCTTTTTTTAGATAAAGGATAGTATTTTGTACCCAGCTTCATCTACCAATAGGTAGAATCCTCTTTTTTAGATAAAGGATAGTATTTTGTACCCCGCTTCATCTACCAATAGGTAGAATCAGACCAAATTATTACAACAGAGAAAACTAAAAACAAACTGACGGAGAGAAAAATATCTTAACAAGGAACTCTAGTAGTACTATGTGACAAATAACTTGCTCTGTGATGTCGACTCCACAAGAGTGACCACCAACGTTAAGACAATGCCGCCACACACGTCTGTTAGACCTAATAAGAGTACTGAAAGATCGTTGGACACCGACCACCTTAAAGACACTGGATGTTATATTCTGGCAACAACACGAAGCACCTAGTGTATATGCAAAGGAGTCATCATCTCGTTGCTGGCACCAAAGCTGACAACCCACAGAATCTTCCAAGAGCGATGTCTCCAACGAGAAAATGACATCCGCAAACGTCATCGTAACCCCGCCAGAGAACTGGACATGAGTTTTCACCTGGGAAGATCTGCATCAAAGATGACGCCTCCAGCAAGGAAAGTGGCGCTCACAGGCGTCACCGCCGTCGAAACATGATAGTACCGTCATTGCCCACCAATTGCGGAACTGTTACGCCATTGATTGTCGCCTCCGTCTTGATCTAGCCATCGTCGTACACGCCTAGGTCGGTTGCCACTGTTGCACGAGTAAGGCCGCCGATGCCCAGGCACGCGGCGACTCTGGCTCCGTCGAACCCGCCTTCAACGGCGGCACGGCGAGACGCCTACGAGTCGCGCGGTGGCTGATCTGATTTTTGCGGACTTCACCAGATCGGGTCACGAAGGGCCAAATCGGACGAGCCGCAAACGGATCCGCCGCCCACGCGGGCAAGCACCATCGCCGACCGCCCAGCTTCGCCCCTCCTTTGTCGCACCAGAAACAGGACGTTGTCGAGGCAAGGCCCCGCCGCCACCATCATCGTTTGCTGCTCAGGCCTCCTGGTGGCGCGCTCCGGCGGCAGCGAGGTGGAGAGAAAGGGATGTGGGGAGGTGACGGTGGCAGCTAGGGTTTCACCCCAAACCGTCCGCGAGTTTAGGTCACACATTGGCTCTTACAAAACAGAGATAATTCGCATGAGTCTCAAGGGGTGCTGTTCAAAAGAAAAACACATGTTTGATGAAAAACATGAAGATAAAAACACATTATATTTTTAAGAAATTATTCCGTACAAACAACTCATTATTTGATCTTTACAAGAGTCATCGGTCTCTTGTATGCATGTTGAATCTAGAAACTGACACTATAATAAAAGTGAAAAAGGGGCAAAAAAGGCGAGAAACCCTAAACATGTGTTTGGTTTAACGAATGACGTGATTGTTGACACCCAAATTGAGCCAATATCAGCTTAGGGTGAATTTAAAGGAAAACTCCATAAAACAACGTAATAATAGTACCACATTGGTTTTCCAACTGGATAAAACCACCCCTATGTTGGCACTTCTTAGCATTGCTACCAAGAATAGAGTTAACCCCTATTCCCGACAACGAGCCAAAAAACCAGTTGGTATGTGTAACGCATACAAATAAATCCGCAAGCGCACGAATACCGTTGTAGCTTTCACCCAGGAGTATTAATTTCGGGGTATCATATTTATATCCTCAGGGAAGCAATGTGTAAAGAGTTAATAACTGATGATCATGTATCTACTAACTTAGTGTGCCGACTGGATTAAAGTAGGGTTATGTGTAATTGATACACATGAGAACTCTATAGAAAGATAAAGAGTAGGCAAGCAAAGTTGGGATGTCATGGGAAGAGTTCAAGGTTCCTAATTACTTCTCCATTACTGTGGTTCTAATCTAGATCAAACCCAAGGGATTAACTAAAGCAAAGGTCAAGCATAATGATCACACCATGGTACTTTGGAGCAGCACTTCCTTTCCGGTTCTCGAAGAGACTAGGAAGGCTGAAAGGGATAACCAGGAGAAGGCTGCCAAAAGCTCTACGAAAACACCAACCCGAGCAAAGGTCAAGCATAATGATCACACCATGGTACTTTGGAGCAACAGTTCCTTTCCGGTTCTCAAAGAGACTAGGAAAAGGTAACTAGGAGAAGGCTGCCAAAAGCTCTACGAAAACACCAACCCGAACGTGGTGGAATACAAAGGCTTGGTCGGAGCTGTCACCCCCGGGGCTACCATAACTATCTGTGGGGTTGAGCCCAACCTCAGGTATCTATGGGGTTGAGCGCAACCTCAGGTAGCCGATAGTCTAGACACCACGTCCATACTACTGAATAAGGGAAAAAAGAAATATAAAGTTAGGAAATGAGAAGTGGGGCCAACACTGATAACCTACATGTTTCATAGCTCATCCGCAACTAGAGCTTTTGCATAGAAACATAGGAAATTTGTTGGGCGATTCCTAATCTTTGATGGGTAATTAAAGATTTTGGTGAAGAAACATGGGGAATTTGCACATCTCTAGCTCCCAACTCAATACAATATATTAAATAATAGATAACAAAGTTTTGTTATTTAAACTCTTAATCCATTTTATAATACAATATAAATAACTATTCTTTGAAATTATCAAATTAATGATTTAAGAAAAATCCTAATCATCTAGTCAGTATATGCCCTCATTAACCCTCCTACTACTCTAGGTTTTTTTATCCTTTACTCTAGGGATGTTGCCGGCCTCTGTGACTCAATCTTCCCTTGCATCATCATCACTGCCTAATTCCGTACCCACCATTTGAGGCAATAGTTGTTGCTGGGGCTGCATTTCCTGCATATGTTGTTGCTGATTCTTCTGATGATGTATTTGTTGCCTCAATTGTTGCATTTGTTGTCGTACCAGTTGCTGGTATCGAGGGTGTTGTTGATGTCGTTGTTGCAGCATTTGTTGCAACAATTGTTGTTGTTGTTCTTCTGACGTAAATGAAAGTAGTTCCTGGTGTTGAAGTTGTTGGTGTAGCTTCTGTTGTTGCATTCACAAATTTTGAGTTGAGACGTGATTTGAACACCAACATGTTTTTAAGTAAAGAGTAATATTTGAACAAATGGGAACAAGCATGTATAAATATATATACATATTTGACTACAATTAAGATTACCTGCATATGTTGTTGATGTTGCATTTGTCTCTGTTGATGTAGCATCTTTTGTTGAAGATGTATGTTTTGCTGTTGTTGTTGCTGTAGTTGTTGGTGATCTAGAAGCTCTTGCTGTTGTTGTAGCTTTTCCTGCTGCATTGGTGATGACCGGGTTAAGACCTCTGGTTTGAATATCACCATGTTCTAGGAAAAAGAGCAATATTTCAGTACATATATATAAGGATGTATACATTTAACTACAATTAAGATTACCTTATGGAAGAGCATGCCAATCATATGACCTGCTTTGTCAGACATTGAAAGTAATAGAGTTTGCGATGGTAATTGTATCACAGCACACTGAATTGGTGGTACTTAAAAATTAGAACCATATGAAATGATTTCCAAAGAGTTAAGTTTACGAGAAGAATATAGGTGAACCACACCCGAATGTTGAAGATACTAAAAGATTTTAATTATCTACTAACCAGCCTTTTCTCCTGTAGTTGCTCAAGCAACCCATGCTGATTTGAAGTCCGAAATATTAGAAAGTCTGCCTTTCCAACATATTGTCTTCAGAATATTGAAAAAAACCCATCACCAATGGCAATAACACATATAAGATATGATTATTCAATAAGTCTGACATTGAAATGAATGAGAATGAGAATGAGTTGAGAAACAAACTTGTTATTCATATGTTCCTGCGCTATCAGGCGAACAATCTGCAAAGTTTCTGGCCAGCCCGCTGCAACTCTGCATATAGAAAATAGTGGTTTCAGTTTCCTACTTAGTTTGGAAGAAAAAGAATAGAAAATAGTTTCCCTAGAGAGGGGGGAGGGGGCATTTCTTTTTGCATTATGCACACTGAGCATGACAGTGTGTTACGTAAGCATCATCAACCTGTACATACTACTAAGAAAAATGAATAATTCTAATATAACTCATTCCTAATAAGATAATGACAACAATAGCATCAACATAAAACACTAATTGCATAAAGGTTCAGGAAAATGGATACTTACGTTTCAGACACTGTTCCACCACTCCAACTCTGTTAAAAATTAGTGAGTGAGAGTTATGAGTTGCACAAATAAATGTCTTGAATTATAAATAAATAATAAAAGAATATAGCAAGATTTCAAAAACTTAAAAGCTCATGGGTTGGGTTGAGAGATCCCAACTTTGAAGGTGAACACAAATCGTGGCTGAAAGTGAACGTGACCGCTACTAATCAATCCATTTTTAAGTGTTTTAAATTATTTATTAGAAGCATAAGCAATCAGAATAATACATTCAGGAATTTATTACAAACTAGTTTTAGCAAGAAAATTGGTCAAAGATAGCACAAGATTCATTTGAACAAGCTTTTCATGGAAAAGATATTTTCCCCTTCAATTTCATACAGATCTACGAAGAGCATAAAAGTGTCACCATATCTCAGGAATCAATCATTCAGCTAGTAATACTACAAATTGAAATGGGTATTCGAAGCTTTTATACTTTTTTTTAGAGAATAACACATAATGTGTTTGGAAGTCCAATAATGCAAATAGAGACTTACTTCGAGTTTACAAATAAATACAGGCTGTCCTTGTCTTTGCCCGGATAAGGTTCCCTGTAATATAAATAGACGGCAAACATCAGTTGTTGAAACCACTATGGAAACTTGGCAAGCATACAATACAAGATAATATGTGCAATATAAATCAGAATTTACATAATGGGCCAGTGTAATCTGGAGGCCAAGGAGAGAGAGTTTATCCAGTGTTGATATATGCCACAATGTACATTGAAAGATAAGGAATGAAATGCATGACAGCTGATACAGCATACAACGTTTAAGATACCAATATGGTATACTGAAATATATCATAGAAACTACCACAATTAATTAAATTAATTATCATAGATCATATGCTTTCTGATATTAACACAAAGTACAGGCTGCTGTACTGAACAAACACAGAAACATATGGTCGCAGCAGGGCTTAATAAGGGAGTAAAGTGCTCTGCACTGCACTTAGCATTTCTCTGTCACTGGAGAGTTTGGGATGTTGTCTATATACATATTGCAGCTAAAGAGGAAGAACTCTTTACCTCCCAAATTTTGACATATTTTGGTGCTGGTTGTTGGGCATTGGGATGCATCTCAATAGGCACATTCATGGAAGAACTGAGGGGATTGGTTCCTGCTTGCTGATCCATGGCCATGCCATTATGCTGAGAGGATGATGCAGCATTATCTGAATTGTCCCATGCAGTAGAAGTGTTTGAGCCAAAGGAGCCAAGAGCTGTGCTCTGTACCATCATCAGTTCAGTGCCAATTGGTTGTCCAGGTCCAGACATAGAGAAGGTGACAGAGGGTGTCGATGTGGAGCCACTCGATATAACGTTTGACATGTGGAATTGTAATGGTGTCATTGCCCCTATATTCGCCGGTCCCGTCGAGGTCGTAGCTTCTCCGAAAAAAGTTGAGTTCATCGGTGGAAACTGTGATGGATTGCTGAGGAGGAGTCCGCCATGACCACCAGGACGAACTGGATGCTGAACAGGGTATCTTATAGGGCTGTGTTCTTGCGTTCTATCATTTGCAATTAGAGATGACGATGAAGGTTGCAGTGTTGATCTTCCTTGTGAAGCCACGTTGGGAATAGGTGTTGAGTGCCAGAAACCAGCAGGTCCGGAAACCATCGGTAGCATGGTTGCTGGTTCCTATATAGTAAAAAATAAAATTTGTTATAATTAGAAACAGAAATGTCAATAGTAGTGCAGCTTACCAGTGTAACAGTTGGAGTAGAAATAATGCCTCCAACACCAGCTGTTTGGCTGCCCATCGTTGGTCCATTCACTGGAACAATCGAGTGTGGAATTTGTCAGCAATCAACGTAACATGTCAATGTCAAGGTAGGCAGAAACTTTAGAATATACTTCTATAACAAAACTTTGTTCCATGGAATGGAACAAATGATGCCAACCACTCAGCAAGAATTTCATATGCAAAGGAGGAGCAGCCATGCATTACATTTACCTATGTGTTGGAAATCGAATGCCGGCGTCACCACCACTTCCGGCAGGTTGGTCTTGAACGCTTTCACAAGGTTCCCCATGAATTTCCGCGTCACTCCGGTGAGGTTCGCGACCCTCTCCTTGTACGCCCTGAACGCGGTGGCGGCGACGGTGGTGGACTCCTCGCCGTCGGCACCACCGCCGAAGAGCACCTTCCTCTCCAGCTCGGCGCAGCTGTGCAGGGACTCGAGCCACCGGTTGGCCTGGCTCTGCAGGTCGTCGAACAGGTCGCGCTTGGCCACGTCGCGATCCGGGTCCAGGAACAGGAAGTAGGCATAGGCGTGCGCCCACCGCAGCACGCGCCGGCCGTCGGCGATCTGGCGGTACGCCTCGGTGACAAACCCGAGCTCCATCGCCGGAACGTCCACCATCCTGGCCATCCTCTCGAGCTCCGAGCGCTCCAGTTCGTCCGCGTCCGCGAGCGCCTTGTGCAGCGACTTGCCGTTGCCCGCCCACCGCTCGTAGTGGTAGAGGTACCTGTCGAGCGACGCCTTGGCCTGCCTCCGCCGCGCCTCCTCCTCGTCCGCGGCGGCGGCCTCCACCCGCTGCCGCTGGCGGTAGTCGTCGTAGCGCGTGCAGCCCCGGTGGCTGTCCCAGGGGTCGAAGCAGAGCCAGCAGAACTGGTGGCGGCAGGGCGCGCCGCACGTCATGTGGTTGCAGCCGTGGTTCTTCTCGATCGGCCGCCGGCACTTGGGGCAGCGCTTGGTGTTGGCCACCACCCAGTTGGCCGTCTCCGAGTCGGAGGCGTTCTTGGCCAGCCACGCGCGCACCGTGCCGCACGACACCGGCCGGTGCGCCTCCTCGCCGCAGCCCCAGCAGAAGCCGTGCCGGCACCGGGACCCGCAGCAGAACACGTCGGCGGCGGTGTCGGCGTCGCCGAGTAACTCCACGGAGCGGGTGCACCCAGCGCCGCCGCACCACTTGATCCGCCCGCCGCTCTCCTCCACGTACGACCGGAGCCAGAACCGTGCGTACCGGGCCCGGTCCGCGGCGCACGCCGCCACCGCGTCGACGAGCTCCCGGACGACGGGCGCCGGGCAGGACGGGTCCGGGCACCGCAGCGACAGGCAGCGCGCGCCGTCGCCGACCGCCGCCGCGACGTACCCGCACCAGCAGCCGTCGCAGTAGTAGTGGGAGCACCCCGCCGACCGCGTCCGCCCGGCGGGGTACGGATCGAAGCAGATGCCGCAGACCTGCGCCCGCGGGCTGCGCGCACAGGGGACTAGTAGGACCCGCTCGTCGCCGTCTTCCGCCGGTGCCGGCAGGCCGACGGCGCCGCGGACGCACCGCTCGTCCGTGAACCACTCCTCCTGGACCCGGTCCACGCGCCACTTGAAGTGGCGCAGCAGGACGGCCGCGAAGCCCGGCGGGATCGACAGCACCTCGGCGACCTTGGCCGTGTCCGCCTCCTGCCGCGCGCGGACGTCGGCCTCGGTGAGCACGACGTACCTCTGCTGCTCCGTGTCGCTCGCGGACGCGGCGCCGCCCTCTGATTTCCTGGCTTCTTCCTCGTCGTCATAGAAGTCGCTGTCGTACCCGTACATGTAATCCTCGCCGGCGCCGTCGTCGTCAGCCGTTTTCTGCGCGTCCCCACCGCCACCGCCGGAGAAGTCGCCGCTCTCGCCGTCGTCGTTGGCCCCAAAGCTTGGGCCGACGCCGCATCTCTTGTTGCGTCCGCTCGTCTCGCCGTCGTCGTCGGCCGATCGTCGGTATCTCTTGTTGCACAGACCGACACCGCCGCCGCCGCCGCCGCCGCCGCCTGATGCCATGCCGCGCCGCCCCGGGCTGCACTAGGCTAGGGTTGTGGTTTCTTGGCGAGCACTTGGACTAATCCTAGGCACTTGGACTAATCCGTCCAGTGTCTAATTAACCGGACGGACATTCCTAAAAGCCGTTTTTTTTATTAAATTTTATATTAAATAAAATTCGTTAATAGTAGTAGAGATTTTACTTTCGATGCTCCTTTGTCATTTCGGTGACGTCTGCAGGCCAACAATCGATTCGCATAAAAAAAGCACTAGAACAAAGAGACTTAGCTACGAAGCATGGATATAATCACTTGGATATATTCGGAAAAAATTATATAAAATAAAAACAAGAAAGACTCGGGTTCGGCCATTGGTCGGTCGTGCTTTGTTGTTGCTGGCGTGGCTGCTGACGTCACCACTGCGGGTGGCGAGCTCGTCACTCGTCAGTTCGCAGTTCTCCGCTTGCACGATCTCTGTCAAAAATAAAATACAATAGTTCTTGTTCTTTTCACACTATTTTCTTTTCTTTTTATGAAAGTTCCTTTCTCACTTGGCTTTTTGGTGGGTGACGACGCAGCGTTTTTTTCTTCTTGGTTTTAGTGGCCAGAGCTGCATCGTTGTATATTTTATTTATTTATTTATTTAGACCCTCTTTGCATCCATTAGCTGTTGATAAGCTCATAGCTAACGTTAGCTGCTATTAGCTGGTTTCATTCAATTAATGAGATAATTGTTAGTTATGTATATTAGCTAACAATTAGTTAAACTATTAGCTGAATTATTGACAACTAGGAGTAATCATTAGCTCCGTAGATTCAAACACGATTTTAGTAGATTTCGTTCTAAGCTCTGTTCTGATGAATGCCACGAGATGACTACGTGAGTTGTTTATTGGAGAATTTTCCTTCTCTTTTTTTTTGTTTTGTTTTTAAGGTTATCCGATGTCTTGGCTATGTGTCTTTTTGGCCACCTGACTTTCTTCGGTATGATGATGTTTTGTTTACAGTACTAGCAAATATGTCCGTGCGTTGCAATGAAATTTAATACATATATTGAAATAAGATATCATATAATTGTTGGATATGAATGTAAGTAGCACAAACATGAGTCTGAGCCAAAGATCAAATTAACTTAGTGGTAAAGAAACTTTGTTTCTTAAGAGTTAAAGATTAAAATGGTTGTGATCTCTTATTTATTGTTTGATTTTTTTTACTCTTACTATATTTAACTAGATGGGGAAAACCATGAAGAAGAATGACAACCAAATCAAAAAAATCGGGCGACCGTCAAAATATAAATACGAGAAAAAAATATAAGCATACTTGAAGCCGAGTAGAAAATGTTATGATAAAAATTAGAATGCATTTCTAGAAAATATATTCGGAGCCAAGTGAAAAGTGTAACGAAAGATGTAAAAAAAGAACAGAAAAGCAAAGAAACAAAGAAAATTCTACTCTTCTTTAATTTCCTTTTTGTTAGATTTATATTCTTATTTTTTTTCTATTGTTTAAAATTCTTATTCAGTTTACTAAATCAAATATATCTAATTGGATTAAGGTTCCGGGTTATCCATATTCTTATATTTTTCCTATTTAGATTAAGATTCCTATGCAGGCCAAAGAGATGCAATTGGATTAGGATTCGTGGACTCCCCACCGCCGTCGTCTGCCGCTCCAGTGCCGACGCCCTACCCCTCCGCCTCCTCCTCTTCCTCCCCTCCCCTCTCTACATCCCCATCCTCGTCCCTTCCGCCGCCAAGCTCGGAAGCTCGCGGGCACGCTCTCATCGTCGGCGGTGCCCATCAGCCGCCGGAGCCGAGCGGTGATGGTGTCCGCAGCCCCCTCTCTCCGATCCCTTTGTCGCCCCTCCCGCAAAGGCCGCCCCTCTCCTCGATCCCGTCTCCTCCCCTCCATCCTTCATCGCCCATCCCCTTCACACCACCCTCTGGCACCTCTCTCCACGACGGATCTGCGTCGGCAGTGCTCCTTCCACACGACGACGACCTGCTCCCTCCCTAGTTGTGCTCCCCAGCGCCCCCTCCACGATGACGCTCCCTCCCACCCGGCCTCCACAGCAACACGGTGCTAGATCCACGAGATCCACGGTCGGATCCACGGGATGCACGACGAAGCGGCCTCCTGGCGGGCGAGTCTGGAACCGGTGGACGCGCGAAGCGGTGGATCCGGCGAGTGCAGCTACGGATCCAACCAGCGATGGCTGCATTCCGTGGCTGGATCCGCGGCAATGTGGATCCCCTCCTTCCTCAATCGGATCCGAAGCCCCCACTGCGGGTGGATGTAGGAGCGACGGCGACGCGAGCGTGGTACGACGACGACGTGGATGGGCTCGCCGGGCCTGTGGATGGGCTCGCCGGGCCTTTTCACTATTTTTTCTTTTCTTTTTCTTTTCTTATTTGATTAACCGTGGTGGGCATTGGACCACCACAGTTAATATGTATTTATTGTGACCATTGCTCGGTGGCGGGTGGGGTTAATCGCCTCGCAAATTTTTTTCAACCACCACGGTTGAAGTTATTGTAGTAGTGTAAGTAACAGTACATCAATAGTGGGGAAACCGATTAAAAAGTACACTACTACTAGAGCTCGTCGATACGAATCCAACGTGACTTGATGGGTCATCAGAGTCAAAACGCAAAAGTTACGGACGTTTGAAGTTGGATGGTGTCGGTGGTACAAAAAAGGGGTACCCCCAATCAATGCAAACACCCAAACGCTCTATCTCCGTCTCGCCCGAGCCCTCCCAGCCAGGCCTCGGGCGAGCGCTCAATCTCCGTCTCGCCCGAGCCCTCCCAGCCAGGCCTCGGGCGAGCGCTCTGTCTCCGTCTCGCCCGAGCCCTCCCAGCCAGGCCTCGGGCGAGCGCTCTGTCTCCGTCTCGCCCGAGCCCTCCCAGCCAGGCCTCGGGCGAGCGCTCTGTCTCCGTCTCGCCCGAGCCCTCCCAGCCAGGCCTCGGGCGAGCGCTCGATCTCCGTCTCGCCCGAGCCCTCCCAGCCAGGCCTCGGGCGAGCGCTCAATCTCCGTCTCGCCCGAGCCCTCCCAGCCAGGCCTCGGGCGAGCGCTCCATCTCCGTCTCGCCCGAGCCCTCCCAGCCAGGCCTCGGGCGAGCGCTCAATCTCCGTCTCGCCCGAGCCCTCCAGGCTTCGGGCGAGCGCGCCCCCACACCTCGAGCCTTAACGCACGAACCTCGAGCTGCACAAACAGCCGTACCAGCCCATACCACGCATTTAATGCCTTCACCTAGTCCGGTCATGTCCACTAGAGCACGGCACGTGCCACAGTGACTCGATGTAAAGGTCAAAGTCTCGTTTTCACCACAGGCATGGGCAAAAGGGGGACCAGTACAGCACTATTCGGCCGTACCATGCACTATAACACCACGAGGCCGGCTCCGCGCCCCTCGAGCCCTGTACTGTAACACCACGAGGCCGGCTCCGCGCCCCTCGAGCCCTGTACTGTAACACCTCGAGGCCGGCTCCGCGCCCCTCGAGCCTGGTACTGTAACACCTCGAGGCCGGCTCCGCACCCCTCGAGCCCCCGTGATACCACCTCGAGGCCGGCTCTGTGCCCCTTGAGCCCTAACTGCTTTCACGCTCTTGGAAGACAGGTACCCCAAGACCCGGAGGGACCCCGCTGTGTCCTGTACGAGCCGGGATGGGGCGCTGTACGGCTCCCACTCCGACACGCCTCCATGACCGCGCCCGGGATGGAGGCCACGCTTCAAGGACGCCTCTACAGCAACGCTCACGTTGGCTACAGCGGCCTCGACAAGACAGAGTTCCTACTCCCCGCCATACCGAGCGCTGTACATAACTATCCTGTGTAAGCCCTGGCCTCCTCTTGTTATATAAAAGGGGACACCAGGGCCCCTCATTGAGGGGGACGGGGAGACAGACGAACGTTCATCCACATCCACTCTCCCGCCGCACTCGAATTCGGACCCCGGTCCATGCTCAGTGAGCTTGTATCCACCCCTGTACAAGCACTTCGGTGCAAGTAATACAAGAACATCCCCCCCGCTGGACGTAGGGCCTTCTTTGCCCGAACCAGGATAAATCTTGTGTCCTCTTGCATCACCATCCAGGAGGAGAGACACGCGATCGTTATTACTCGTTGGTGTGATACCCCCGGGTACGAAACACCGACAGTTGGCGCGCCAGGTAGGGGGTGCGCGTGTCCGAGTCATTTTCCTCGCTATCTCCTGGATGGCTTCTTCTACTCCTTCGTTCTCTGCCGGTGGACTGGTTCGGGAACCTTGAGTCCCTAGCCGCTGACAACGGCGACGAACCGGCCCTGCTCTCCACGGAGGGCCCGAGCGGAAGACGTGCCACGCCACCCCGCGCGGGGGGCATGACGCGTCGTCTGCACCACCACCCGTCGCCACCTCGCGAGCAGCGTCGTGGTCACCATCGTCACCAGGCACAGGCGGTGCCGGCGGCGTACGCCCACTTCGCCGCGGCCGGCGCAGAATCCCCGAGGGGAAAGCTGCCCGGCACGCGGCCAGCGACCTCCAGGGCGCGGGCGCGCTCCCCCAGCAAGTCCGCGTCCGTCACACATGCGAACCGGCACGTCTGGTATTCAACCAGGGAGCGCTTCCAGCTCGAGGGGGTGGTGAGCGATGCCGAGGGCTACGACGACGACGTCAGGCCAAAGCCCAACCTCGGAGCACCCAACGACGTGGCTACGGCGGGCGGTTCCCGCGTTCAGGCAAGAAGCAAATCCTCGGCCTCGGTTCCACCACCTCAACACGACGACAGCCGAGTAGCCCAACTCGCACAGGAACCACTCCAGCCTCGAGGAGCTGGGGCTCGAGGTCGAGCTCGAGAGGCCCTCCGACGGAGCCTCGAGGGCGGGGCGCCAGCACGCCCCAGGGTGTGCTTCCCACGAGCCGGGCAAAACGTGGTGGCGGCCGCAATGCTGCTCCGCGATCTGCCCGCTGTCTCCGACCCCGACGCCAGACGCATGCTTAAGGAAGTAAAGAGCCTCCTCGAAACGGCCGCTGAGCAGATAGCCGAGAGCTCGGCCTCGCGCCAGCGCAGAGCAGCCTCGGAGAAGCCAGCAGATGCACCCCGCAGCAAGCACGAGACGTCGGTCAGCCAGCCGGACGCCCCTCAAGCCAGACCAGCCCAGGAGCGGATCGCTGACAGCCGGCAAACCCTCGAGCCCCCGGGCCCCAGGGTGTTCAGCCGAGCCATCCGCAGCTCGACCCTCCCCGACCGCTTTCGAACGCCAACCAACATCGTGAAGTATGACGGGGAGGTCGAGCCCAAGCTCTGGCTCTCAGACTTCCGCCTAGGATGCCAACTGGGCGGAGCGAAGGGCGACGACCGTATGATCATACGCCTACTCCCACCTTACCTCTCGGACACTGCTCGCCGGTGGCTCGAGGGGCTCCCGCCGGATCAAATCCATGACTGGGCCGACCTAGTCAGGGTCTTCGACAGGAATTTCAAGGGGACTTGTGCGCGCCCAGGCAACTCCTGGGATCTGCGACGTTGCAGGCAGGCAGCGGACGAACCCCTCCACGACTTCGCTCGGCGGTTCTCGAAGCAGCGCCTCGAGCTCCCTCACATGCCTGATGGGGAGGTCATCTCAGCATTCCTCGCAGGCACGACGTGCCAAAAGCTGGTCCACGAGTTAGGGCGCTACCATCCCAGGACGATCGAAGACTTGGTGGATCAGGTCACCAGCTTCGCCTCCGGCAACGAGGCAGTGGGGGCCTTCTTTGGCTACTCCGCGGGCCAAGGCGAAAGACAGAAAGCAAGGCGCGACGACGAGGACGACGACGACAAAGGCGTGCACGTGGGCGCCCGCCGCAGACGAGCTGGCTAAGTTGGCACCCACGCACGACGCCGCTCCTCGAGCCGGACTCGGGGGCTCGACGTCCCTTCGACGCCCCGCTTCGAGCCGGATTCAGAGGCTCGACCTTCGACGCCCCGCCTCGATCCAGACTCGGGGGCTCGACGTTCCTTCGACGCCCCTCCACGAGTCGGACTCGGAGGCTCGACCTTCGACGCTCCACCTCGAACTGGACTCAGGGGCTCGGCCCTTGACCTTCAGCGCTGCCCCACGAAAACAACCCCGAGCCCGACTCCAGCTCGGAACATCAAACAGCTACGTCATTCTTATTCCGAAAAGCCTCGAGGCTTCGTACAATTCTCGTATTTTGTACAAACATCGCATCTTGAATGAATAAAAGTTCGTTTTCAAGCTTTTTATTTCATTCAAAACAGAGGTAGTCTCGACTCTGTCTGGTCAGAGTCAAGACTCCCTCGGGGGCTAACCAGGGGGTCCCCCCTGAGTTCCCAAAAATCGCGCCCCCGGGATTTATGTCTTTGCTCGTTTTTCAAAATCTTCCTAGTCTCGCCTCTTTTCTCCTTTTATGCGTTGGAAGGAACTAGCGTGCGACGCCCAAAGAGTTGCGAAGGACGCCTCGAGAGTCAAATGGCCAAGTCGTGAGTACTACCGTCGCCTCCGGGCAGGAAGACTCCCTTGCCGTTACCTCGGTAGCCTAAGTACCCTAAGGGTTTCCACCGAGATCCCTCCACATGCAAAAAAGTCAAAAGGAGGCAACAAGGAATGAAATGCAAAAACATTTTTTACATCAGGCCTCAAAGGCCACGAGCATGTTCTTACAAAAATACCCTCCCACGGAGGTCGCGACACGAGGGCTCGGTAGCCCAAACTAATCTCGCCGCTCCTCTTCAGGCTCGTCCGCGGGAGCAGTCGTCGAGGGGTCTTCAAGAGCTAAGGGCGCTGCTGGGGGGAGTCCCACGTCCTCTTCGAAGAACCGAGCCAGGGTTTCCCCAGGGGCCTCGACAGCCCGGGCGAAATCCGCAATCTCCCGCTCGGCTTCGGCTTCATCATCCGGCAGGATGAACCCCTGGCTAACGGCGTCGAAGTTGAGGCCGTCGTAGTGGCTGGAGATCACGGCGAAGGCCCGCTTCACCCCAAGATGCAGGGCACCGCGCACCCGGTCATCCACCTGACCCCTCAGGGCGGCCAGGCGGCTGGTCAGGGAGCTCCCCGATTGACCACCCACGGTCCCGAGAGACGCGCAGGCCTCAGCAGCGGCATCCTGCAGAGCTTGATGGTCTGAAGACTCAGCCCGGTAGACCGACTGCAGGGCGGCCGAGTCCTCCTCCGCCTCAGCAAGCTTCCCCCTCAGCTCTGTAGAAGATCAACGCAAATCGTCAAGAGAAAGAAATCGCGATGAGGAAACCATAAGGTCTACGGAACAAAAGGTTACCTCTTGCCACGCCCTCCCACTTCTGGGCGTCTGTGGCTGACGCCTCGGCGGACTTCCGAGCCTGCTCGAGATCCGTACTCAGGGCCCGTGCCTGAGCACGGAGGGCCTCCGCCGCCCTCTCGGACTCCTCCAGCCGCGACGCCAAACTCTTGGCCGTCTCCGCCTCCCGGGCGGCATGCTCCTGGGCTTCGGCAACCGCGGCCGTCAGGTCGGAGCAGCGGGCGTTCAGCTCACCTGCCTCGGTGCTCTTGTCGGCAAGCTGCTTCTGGGTGTGGGCAAGCTCGGTGCTCGACGCCTGAAGCCGCTCCCAGACGCGGCTCTCCCGACGGAGGAATTCCGACTTGGCCCGAGAAGTCTCCATAAGCTCCTAAAATGAACAATCAACCAAGCGATTACCTCCATCCCCCCACTTCCTATGACAAAACAAGAAGAGGAGGTTTCCCAAGCAAGGTGCCTCACCCGGACGGCCCGAGGGAGGTCCCTTTCCACCATCGACAGGGACGCCTTCAGCGACCGCGTGAGGAGCGAGCCGAGCCGCCCGAGGTCGCTCTAGTTTTCGGCCTCGGGGGCATCGTCGAGGACGAACACCGGCTCGGCCTCAGGGTTGGTTGGGTCCCTCCACTCCACTCGAGGGCCGCCCCACGCGGGAGGGCGACCCCCCAGGAGTGCGAGGGCCGAGCTTTTGCCTTCTCCCCCGACCGCCGACAACGGTTGCCTCGGCGGCGCGCTGATAGCCTCGCCTTCTGCCTCTGCTTCTCCACCTTTCGGGGATGCCTCGCCAGAAGAGACGGTGTGGATCACCGGCAAGTGCGGTGCCTGAGGCAGAGCGTCGGCCCCAGCCTCGGACGCAGCGGCTTGGGACATCTCCGTCTCCGCCACCTTGGCGGCCTCGGCTTCGGCGGTCGAGGATTCCGGAACGCCTCCATCCCGCGACGCCCCAGCGTCGGGGCCCTCCTTTGGTGCCCCACCAAAGACCGGGGCTCCCTGTGGGGACTCGACGGTTTCAGGCGTGACGACCGGCCCGCCGAACCCCGACAGTGGTGGCGTCGCGGACGGTGCCACCACCGCGTCCGCGGAGGACGTAGCTCCCACCTTCAGCGCCTTCCGAGGGCGGAGGGATAAGACCTCCGCTGACCGCTTCCCGCTGAGATGAGAGAAGAAAGATACGCATCACGAAAAATAAATCTCTACACAAGCGAACGCAAAACGCGCGAGCAACGAGTGCTTACCCGGCCCTCGGCACCCTCCTCGCAGTGGACACAGGCGAGACCGGCAGCCGCTGTGTCCCTGTGGGGGGAACCCCCCTCGGGGGAGGCGGGAGCTCCGTCTCGGGGGTCTCCGTCTCAGGGGTCTCCGTCGGAGCCCCCGTTGGCAACGACGTCGACATGCCCTGAAGGGGCCCGCCGCCCCCCTGGGAGCGAAGGCCATGCCACCTGCGCCTGAGGCAGGAACAGGGCTCCTCCCTGCTGCGTGCGCCCTGGGAGCGCCCCTCACGGGGCTCGCCGATCGGACCGGCGAACGGTCCACGTCGGGGAACCCCGCCAGGGGCTCGGAGTCTTCCTCCGAACCCTCGTCATCATCATCTTTAGAATCCTCCTCCGTAGGGGAGGACTCTTCCGGCTCACCATGGAGCCTCTGTTGCCGCCGACGCCTCTCCAGGTCGTCACGGTCCTTTCGGCGCTTAGCCCGCCTAATGCTCTTGTCATCCTTTTTCTTCTTCCTCTCCTCGGCCAGACGCCGCCTCTCCTCCCTTTCCTCAGGAAGGGGAGGCTTCGAGGCACTGACCCCCTGCAAACCCTGCAAAGGGAAGGAAGCGAAGAATGAACACGAGAGGAGGAAAGCTCCGCGAACAACACACCCAAAGGATCAACCCTCCTTACCAAGCTGATGTACCCACGAAACGGGCGCATCGGGATACTGAGCAATTTGCTCGCATCCTTCACCTCCTTCACCGCGTCCCTCGCCCGGCGAACGAGCTCGGGATAGGCGACCGGGGACGGCCTCATCTGGCACTCTCGCAGCAGGAGCGCGTCATCCCTCATCTTCGCCATGATTAGGGGCCGGCTCATCAGCGGTAGTACGCACCGCTGATGGAACCAGGCCACGACCATCCCGGCGGTGAGGCCTGCACTCCGCAGCCTCGACAGGGCCTCGAGCAGCGGCTCGAGCCGACCCTGCCTCTTGTCGACAACGCCGTAGTTCCAAGAGTCCGGCCGCGACTCGATGACACGGCCGGTGTACGCTGGAAGCAGCCCGTCATCGTTGCGAAGGTAGAACCACCCCAGGCGCCAGTCCTTGTTCGAGGTGGCCGCCTGGGACGGGATGTAGAGGCCCGACCTCTGCTGACGAACGGAGAGCACGCAGCTCCCCGACCTCACCAATCTCCGACGACCCTCCGAAATCGCCTTCGTGAAGAACTCGCCTCGGAAGAGGTGGATCCAGAGCTCCCAATGAGGTTCGATACCCAAGAAACCCTCGCAGACGGTCGCGAAGATGGCCGCCTGAGAAATGGAGTTGGGGGCGAGATGCTGCAGCTCGAGCCCGTAGTAGAAGAGAAGCGCTCGAAGAAACCGGCTTGCCGGGACCCCGAACCCGCGCTCATGGAAAGCGACGAAGCTGACCACATAGCCGTCCGGGGGCCCCGGCTCCTCCTCCGCACCAGGGGCGATCCACTCCGGCCTATCGGAGCCAGAAAGGCCCCGAAGGAGTCCCCCCTGCACCAGCTCCGCAAGCTTCGCCGGGGTAGCGGCAGAAGCGCCCCACGGCTCAGGTGCGTCGGCCATCTCGAGCGGCAGAACGCGGGGGCCCAGAAGACGCGAAGAAGAAAGGTCTCTCTCTCTCCCTCCTCTGTTTCACAACCCTCTTCTCCGCCGTCGGCCCGGTCTCTCCTTCCCACCTCTGCTTTTGTGCGGTTGGGCGGAGGAGCAAGACGAAGGAGTAAGGGACACGAGAGAATACGGAAAGAAACCGCTCCTGAAATCCCAAGGGACGTATTTATAGGATAAAAGCCAACGACCGGATCCTGAACGGTCAAATATTCGCCCGCATTTAATGCGTCACACGCGAGGAAATCTCATGATTGAGAAAATCCCCTCGATACGGGTGCGCACGCAAGCATTAAATGCCTGGTCGCGAACCCGCGCGCGCGTCTGCAACGGGCGCCGCCCGCCGCCCCAGAAAACCGCCTAAAAAGGCGCACCCAACGGGAACAGGTGTCCTACCTTTCACTCCTTCCCTGCGAAGGAATCCTGGGCCCCGAGTTCTCCGCTTCGCCCGAGCCCTCCCAGCGAGGCCTCGGGCGAGCGCTCGATCCCCGCTTCGCCCGAGCCCTCCCAGCGAGGCCTCGGGCGAGCGCTCGATCCCCGCTTCGCCCGAGCCCTCCCAGCGAGGCCTCGGGCGAGCGCTCGATCCCCGCTTCGCCCGAGCCCTCCCAGCGAGGCCTCGGGCGAGCACTCGATCCCCGCTTCGCCCGAGCCCTCCCAGCGAGGCCTCGGGCGAGCGCTCGATCCCCGCTTCGCCCGAGCCCTCCCAGCAAGGCCTCGGGCGAGCGCTCGATCTCCGCATCGCCCGAGCCCACCAAGCGAGGCTTCGGGCGAACGCACGGTCTCCTCTTCCTCCGAGCCCTCCAAGCAAGGCCTAGCAAGGAACTCGAGATGTGGCATCGCTCCTCGAACCGGACGCGGGGGCTCGATCATCGACGTCGCACCTCGGGCCAGACGCGGGGGCTACGACCAAGCCAGAAGGAAGAAGGGCCCCTACACCGCCGTCCGCATCAGGAGGCAGCGTGTCCCCCTCGACAAACCGACGCCGTCTCCCGCGATGGTGAGTAGGTAACCGCGCACGTACAATGTGCCCATCTAACCGCGTTGCAAGCTGAATGGCAGGTACACGTGGCGACTCCGCACTCGCTACGCTCTACCGGGGCCCTCCGAGGCCGCCGCTCCAACTTCACGCTCGTCGCCCCGGCGCCACGATCTCCACTCCTGACGAAGACCTCTTCACAAAGGTAAAAACGGGCCCCGGCCCTAAGTCTCGAAGCAGCGAAGGCTGGCCCTCGAAAAGGGTTCGACAGCCGGCTTTGAGCACCCGAGTCAGGGACACCAAGGGGCGCCACTCGCGGCATCACTCGAGGGCCAAGCCCTCGAGGCCCCCCACGTGTATCCAAGGCGGGGAGCTCGACATGCAGTGAGATCCCCTCGGAGGGAGGCATCGAGCCACCGGGTCCTATCGAATGGACCCGGCACTCCTGCAGACTGAGCACCCATGCTTTATGAGACCGCCTCCGGGCCACAGTCGACCCCTAACGAACGGGGCACGAGCTCTCACTTGGATTCCCCGTTACTAGCTCACCGGGAACCTCGATACTCGCCCACTCGGGGTAGTACGAGGCATCCCCCCTCGCATCCGATCGAAAGGACTCGCGGGATGACAAGCCAGGGCAATCGGCATGCCGGACAGCTCGAGGAGCCGGCCAGTCGGTTCAGCCTGGCACCCCTCGACGAAAGAGGGTCTAAAAACTCGGACAGATACGGCTAATCTCTTTCTTTGTGTGAACATGGGATTTTCAGGCCTCGGGGGAACGCTCGACCTCCTCCTCACCCGAGCCCTCGAGACCAGGCCCAGGACGAACGCTTGTTCTCCGTCTCGTCCGAGCCCTCCGAGCCAAGTCTCGGACGGAGTCTCCCGCGACAAAGGAAAGGTTGCTTCGAACATTTAAATTTTATTACCAAACTGCATTTCGAGCCTGTTGACAGGAACACACGGCGTCGCGATCTCCGCTCTCTGACGGTATCCGCCTAAAAAGGCGCACCCACTGGGCAGAAGGCTCCCAAACGACGGAGGATTCTTCAGAAAGCCCACGAGGGAGTTCTAACCACTCCCCCGTGGCCTCGGGGGCTACACCCGCGGGTGTCGCTCGCACGACACCCACGGAATCAAATCGACAAAACCCTCGAAACCAGTCAGCTACCCATCGAGATCCCGACCTGGAGCCCCTGCTCGAGTGCAAGCACTCGAACAAGGGCTCGGGGGCTACTGTCGGTGGTACAAAAAAGGGGTACCCCCAATCAATGCAAACACCCAAACGCTCTATCTCCGTCTCGCCCGAGCCCTCCCAGCCAGGCTTCGGGCGAGCGCTCAATCTCCGTCTCGCCCGAGCCCTCCCAGCCAGGCCTCGGGCGAGCGCTCTGTCTCCGTCTCGCCCGAGCCCTCCCAGCCAGGCCTCGGGCGAGCGCTCTGTCTCCGTCTCGCCCGAGCCCTCCCAGCCAGGCCTCGGGCGAGCGCTCTGTCTCCGTCTCGCCCGAGCCCTCCCAGCCAGGCCTCGGGCGAGCGCTCGATCTCCGTCTCGCCCGAGCCCTCCCAGCCAGGCCTCGGGCGAGCGCTCCATCTCCGTCTCGCCCGAGCCCTCCCAGCCAGGCCTCGGGCGAGCGCTCAATCTCCGTCTCGCCCGAGCCCTCCAGGCTTCGGGCGAGCGCGCCCCCACACCTCGAGCCTTAACGCACGAACCTCGAGCTGCACAAACAGCCGTACCAGCCCATACCACGCATTTAATGCCTTCACCTAGTCCGGTCATGTCCACTAGAGCACGGCACGTGCCACAGTGACTCGATGTAAAGGTCAAAGTCTCGTTTTCACCACAGGCATGGGCAAAAGGGGGACCAGTACAGCACTATTCGGCCGTACCATGCACTATAACACCACGAGGCCGGCTCCGCGCCCCTCGAGCCCTGTACTGTAACACCACGAGGCCGGCTCCGCGCCCCTCGAGCCCTGTACTGTAACACCTCGAGGCCGGCTCCGCGCCCCTCGAGCCTGGTACTGTAACACCTCGAGGCCGGCTCCGCACCCCTCGAGCCCCCGTGATACCACCTCGAGGCCGGCTCTGTGCCCCTTGAGCCCTAACTGCTTTCACGCTCTTGGAAGACAGGTACCCCAAGACCCGGAGGGACCCCGCTGTGTCCTGTACGAGCCGGGATGGGGCGCTGTACGGCTCCCACTCCGACACGCCTCCATGACCGCGCCCGGGATGGAGGCCACGCTTCAAGGACGCCTCTACAGCAACGCTCACGTTGGCTACAGCGGCCTCGACAAGACAGAGTTCCTACTCCCCGCCATACCGAGCGCTGTACATAACTATCCTGTGTAAGCCCTGGCCTCCTCTTGTTATATAAAAGGGGACACCAGGGCCCCTCATTGAGGGGGACGGGGAGACAGACGAACGTTCATCCACATCCACTCTCCCGCCGCACTCGAATTCGGACCCCGGTCCATGCTCAGTGAGCTTGTATCCACCCCTGTACAAGCACTTCGGTGCAAGTAATACAAGAACATCCCCCCCGCTGGACGTAGGGCCTTCTTTGCCCGAACCAGGATAAATCTTGTGTCCTCTTGCATCACCATCCAGGAGGAGAGACACGCGATCGTTATTACTCGTTGGTGTGATACCCCCGGGTACGAAACACCGACAGATGGCATTTGTGTAAATAATTTAAACTTATTTTTGTATTTTAAATAAATCAAAATCTGAATTTAAAAGGCATTTAGATTGGGCCTCATTTAGCTAAAACAACAGGGGTTAGATTAGAAAAATAGCAAGACTCAGCGCACAGGGTGGTGGAGTGCGGGTTGGTTCGGTGAAAGCTGAGGGGCTTATATGCAAAATAGCCTCGGCTGGTCGGGGCTGTCCACGCAGTCGCGGACATGGCGCCATGTGGCGGCCCAGGATAGGCCGGGTGCACCACGCGGTTTTGGACGCGGGGCGTTGTGGTCCATGGTCCATGGTGGACCGAAGGGGTATGCCCCTCTTATAATCTGAGCCCTCGGTTTTAGAATGGACGGCTCACGGGGTGTTCGGTTGGACAATGGCCGTGGGTGGTGTTGAGGCGGTAGCGCCATGGCCGCCACGATGGAGCCCTCGTTGGCGCAACTAGTTCTCACGCTCGGGTGTACAAGACTGCCTCATAAAATCAATTAACCGAGATTGGCCTTTTATGAGTGGTTCGCCTCCAAAAACACTTCTATTTTCAGAGGCGGGAAACTTATAAGACCTGCCTCAATTGATGCTAGCTGAGCCCATCAAAAGTCCACCCGGCCCGGTAAGTAGTCACATTATATAAACAGAAACCCTAGGCCTCCCTCTCTCACTCCCCCACTCTCAGTTGCAGCCTCCTCTCTCCGATCCCTCTGTCGCCCCTCCCTCAAAGGCCGCCCCTCCTCAATCCCGTCTCCTCCCCTCCATCCTTCAGTGCCCATCCCCTTCACACCACCCCCCGGCACCTCTCTCCTCTCTCCACAAAGGATCTGCAGCAGCGGTGCTCCTTCCACACCACGATGACCTGCTCCCTCCCTAGTTGTGCTCCCCAGCGCCCCCTCCATGATGATGCTCCCTCCCACCCGACCTCCACAGCGACACGGTGCCAGATCCGCGAGAGCCATGGTCGGATCCGCGAGATGCACGACGAAGCGGCCTCCCGGCGGGCGAGTCTGGGACCCGGTGGAGGCGCGAAGCGGTGGATCCGGCGAGTGCAACTACGGATCCAGCCAGCGATGACGGCATCCCGTGGCTGGATCCGCGGCAATGTGGATCCCCTCCTTCCTCGGTCGGATCCAAAGCCCCCACCGCGGGTGGATGTAGGAGCGACGGCGACACGAACGTGGTACGACGATGGCGTGGATGGGCTCGGCGGGCCTGTGGATGGGCTCGTCGGGCCTTTTCACTATTTTTTCTTTTCTTTTTGTTTTCCTATTTGATTAATCATGGTGGGCATTGGACCACCACAGTTAATCCGTATTTATTGTGACAATTGCTCGGTAGCGGGTGGAGTTAACCGCCTCGCAAATTTTTATCAACCACCACGGTTAAAGTTATTGTAGTAGTGTAAGTAACAGTACATCAACAGTGGGGAAACCGATTAAAAAGTACACTACTGCGTAGAGCTGGTCGATACGAATCCAACGCGACTTGATGGGTCATCGGAGTCAAAACGCAAAAGTTATGGGCGTTTGAAGTTGGATGGCTTTTGTGTAAATAATTTAAACTTAATTTTGTATTTTAAATAAATCAAAATCTAAATTTAAAAGACATTTAGATTGGGCCTCATTAAGCTGAAACAACAGGGGTTAGATCAGAAAAACAGCAAGACTCAGCGCATAGGGAGGTGGATTGCAGGTTGGTTCGGTGAAAGCTGAGGGGCTTATATGCAAAATAGCCTCGGCTGGTTAGGGTTGTCCAGCAGCCGCGGACGTGGCACCATGTGGCGGCCCAGGATAGGCTGGGTGCACCACGCGTTTATGGACGCGGGACGTTGTGGTCCATGGTCCATGGTGGACCGAAGGGGTATGCCCCTCTTCTAATCTGAGCCCTCGGTTTTAGAATGGACGGCTCACGGGGTGTTCGGTTGGACAACGGCCGTGGGCGGTGCTGAGGCGGTAGCGCCATGGCCGCCATGATGGAGCCCTCGCTGGCGCAACCAGTTCTCACGCTCGGGTGTACAAGAGATGGCAGAAACGACATTTTGGAGGTGGAAACTCACCACGCATCCGATGGCCGCGCTCCTATCGTCAAGCTGGGCATGGTGGAGGCTGGCAAAGCCCGTCGGAACCTCACCTAGGTCAAACTTTGGTTGCCCATGGTCGACGGTGAGCGGTGGACGAGGAAGAGGAGCCTTCGCCTAGTTCGGTGGGGCAAGATTTGTGGTGTGAGGCGGTAGGAGGGTGGAGATCAGGAGCTTTGGCTCCTTGGCTATGGCGGCGGCGGTGTTCGGTGGCGGGGCTAGAGAGGGAGAGGGAGTGTGGGTATGAGAAGGGTTGGTGCGGCCTGGCGAGGCTGTGCTCCGGGATGTGTTTTATGAAGGGAGGGAGCATAGCGAGCGCCCGGTGGTGTTCCTTAAATGGCGGTGGCTCAGTTAGCCGCCAAAGGGTTAGAGAGGGGCATAGAGCGGAGCAACGGAGGGCATGGCTTGGTCGCCCAATGCGAGAACCGGGGGGGAGGTGGAGTAGATCCACGTGGGCTTGGTCCTTGTCTCAGGTGTGTGGTGGAGCACGGTCGAGTGGCCATGTGGTGCGGATCGGATGGCGAAGGGCGGGGGAGAGAGAGGAGGTGAGTTTGACGGGACTAGCCTGTCTATCAACAGCAGGGGGTAAGGGCGGCGCGCTGGGGGGGGGGGGGGGGGCTGGGCCAGGGACGGCCTCAGCCCAGGTCATGGTGGGAGGAGGAGAACAGCGCTGCGGGCGTGGGCGGCTGCACAACATTATGCGGGATAGGCAGGCCGCGCGGAGGGAGCGGGCCGACGCGAGAATAAGGTTGTGGCTAGCACTGGGCTGGCGGGAGAAGGGGAGAACGGGAGGAGGCTGCGGTTTGGCAGGGAAAGGTGTAAGTGCATCTAGCCCTTAGTGGGTTTTGGTGAATTGTGTGACAACATAATTAAAGGTCTAACAAGTTTGCTAAGTGTATCAAAGGTTCAACAAGAAAAGCAAACTTGATGGTATTCCACATAGTGTTGAAATGAAGGCCAAATTGTGTATTGTTGTATTGGAAGATCATGGAAACAATCTTGTTCAAGCAAAAGACAGCATTGCAAATAGAGTTGATGATATGGCTTCTATGTTGTGGGATATCATAGTATCATGAGAAAGCAAGCACATTTGAAATGACAAAGTGAGACATAGATTGATGATTTTGGAATGGTCTCAACAATGGGTTGCTTTTCATGAACAAGAAGAGTTTGATAGTGAACTAGCTTTGATCAAGGTTGCAGAATGAATCAAGAATGCATAAGTGAGTAAATGTCAAGCAAAGGTCAAATGACAAGGATTTAACTCATATTGGATATATGTCATCTCTACATTGGTTGCTTGTATGGATAAAGATTTGGAGAATCACTTTGCACCGTGAATTGGCTTGACCATATTAATGATGATCCATATATGTCTCTATGTGAGTCAAACTAAAGCTTGATTGATCTCAACATTCATATCTAGAAGATATTCAAGCAAGGATCACAATATTAAAGAAATGGTTGTTCAATGGATGCTTAATATGTTGTGACTTGAGTATGGCTTGATAGGGTGAAGATAGCAAGGAAAGGGCTTCGGGGTACTAAGCGAAGGTGAAGGTCAAGGAGACCGAGGTACTATGGCTAGGGTGAAGAAGAGAATACTTGCATTGAGTCGAGGTACTAATCAAGCTATGAGGAGTCATATTGTGTTGAGGATCAAATCATTAGTGGAAGTGACTTGAAGCCATGAAGTTGAACTCATATATAGTGAAATGGTTCAAGTCACATGCTTAAGGGATGTTTGCTCAAAGAGATGAGATAGTCACAATTGGTTGCAACCCCTATGAAGTGACATTGAGAAGAAATGACATATAAAGATATTGAAGACTCAAGTGATTAATTGTTTATATTCTTTTATTCTTGAGTTTAGGAAAAGCCGGACTATCAAGGGGGATTCTAGAACAGTTTGCCAAACTGTGGAACCAATTGCTCAAAATCCCAGAATAACATCCCCATACCCAAACAAACCAGACACCCAAATTTAAGATTCATCAGAGCTATTTGGCCAGGGCGGCAGTGCCGCCCATTAAGAGCGGCAGTGCCGCTCTTCAAATCTGAGTCCAATTCAGATGTATAAATACAATCCAGAAACATTGCAACGGTGCCTTCTTCCTCCTCCCGACATTCAGACCATTGCAGCAGCTCTCAAACACAGTTCTCTCTCCCCAATTGTTGCTCCTTCACCTCCTCAAGAGATCTAGTGATTCCACCATTGAAACTTGAGAGAAAAGGCAGCAAAACACTCGTGGGGAGCTGATCTATTGATTCCCATAGTTTGAGAGCGGTTGGTTCTCATTTGGCCGGTGGTTCTAGGGTTCTTTACTCTTGGAGCTTTCTTCTAGTCAGCTAGGCGTCGCCCTTGAGCTTGCCAACTTGTGTGGCAGCCTAGGGAGGTTTGTAACCACCCATTGCAGCTAAGAAATCACCCCTCACTTCAAGAGTTCATTCTCTTGATTTGAGATCGAGGGAAGGGAAGCCTTGGTGGCAAGCCCAATCCTTGTGTCGATACCTCAACAACGTGGAGTAAGCAAGCCTTGGTGGCTAGCTGAACCACGGGATAAATCTTATGTCTTGTGTGCTGTTTATATTCTTGCAAATCATATTCATGCATAGACATTGTTAGGGTTGTTGAGGTTGATCTCTACTTGTGATACATTTTTGTGGTATACAGTCTTCGAGCTGTATCTTATCTTTCTGCTGCAGGGTTAAGCTGCTTAGAGTATCTAGTTTCTACCAACAAAGTCTCGTTTCTATTCGCTTATATTTTGAAGAGCGGTAGTGCCGCCCTGGTAGAGCGGCAATGCCGCCCTCTAATCTTATTGAGTATCGAGCTGAAATTTTGCAGGGTTGTCACTAGATATCTTTGGTACTCAGTCTACCAGTTTGGACATACTTGGACTTACGGTCACAGGAAGTCAGTGCGGCCCCCGAAGGGAGACAGTGACACTTCAGTTTTAACTTTTGTTTGAGCTGAATTTTTGTAGGCCTATTCACCCCCCCTCTAGGCCTCCTAGGCAACATCAAGGTCCTTTCAATTGGTATCAAAGCTAGGCTCTCAAATTCAGGCTTAACCGCCTTGAGAGAACGATGTCGACAAGTGAGGAAGTATTTCTAGAACTTCTACTTTCAGATGGCTCAAACTATGCATCTTGGTCTGCTTGTGTACTTGATATTTTTAGGGCCATGGGTCCTCATATCGAGCAGATTGTAGATGTGAGCATTTCACCTCCTAGCAATGATTTGACATGCTTATCTAAAGAGGAAGTGAAATGCTTACAACACAATGCTCAAGCTGCTAATATCTTATTTAGTGCTTTGAGTGAAGATGTATTTGATGCTGTCATATTTGGGGATGGTGAACCACTTGGTGATGCTCATATCATTTGGACCACACTCAAAGAAAGATATGACAAGTCCAAATGTGATGAGAAGATGCCCACATTGGAGGAATCACTTGAGGAGTGCTCAACTTCACCGACAAATGATGAGCCTCAAGTGATTCTCCCAAAAGGTCTAGCTGAACATGCCACAACAACTCCCTCATCGACATATGTGGAAGGTAATAAAATGGTTGGTGAGAACAAGGAATATACATGTGATGCTTCTACTTCCTATAGTTCTTGTGAGATTAACATTTTGAAGGAAGAAGAAGATTGTGATCGGTGGAGGCCAAATGAAGAATCCACCTCACCGAGATGCTCAACTCTCTATGTCACTTCTCATATGGGTCTTATGGCAAAGGAAGAGAAGAGTGTGGCAAGTGAGAGTGAGTGTTCAAGTGAGAGTGAGAGTGAAGATGAGAGTGATGATGATGAGGTCACTCAACACCTTGCTCGGCTAAGCAAGAAAGACAAGTTGATGGTGGTCAAGCTCATGGAGAAAATTAGTGAGCAAGAAGAGTCACTTCACAAGCAAGAAGAGTTTCTTGTCAAAAAGATCAAATGCTTGGAGAAGTTGACCGAAAAGCATGAAAAGCTTAAGTGCTCTCATGCTATTTTGGCCGAAAGGTATGAAAACTTGTCAATTGAGCAAACTCGTACTATTATCTCTCTATCTTGTGTTGCTCAATTAGAAGATGAGAAATATATGCTCAAGGACAATTTGGAAAGGCTTACTAGCAAGTATGAGACTTTGCAAGAAAGTCATGATGGGCTCTTGTGCTCTCATGACAAACTTATGGATTCTCATCTCATGCTAGAGATTGATCATGAGGTTGTGGTAACAATGGTAAAGTCATACCAATCTCACACCCACAAGTGCACATGTACACAAGTTCCATCTATTTTATCATGTGCTAACATTTGTTGCTCTCAAGCAAGCCAACCTTCCGTTGAGCATGTACTTGTAGAAATTTGTGATGATTCTGTCACAAAAGAAAATGAACAACTCAAGGAAGAGGTTGAGAGGCTAAGGAGGGACTTGATTCATTGCAAGAGGTCAACCAATGCATGCACCAAACCCCATCAACAAAGTCACAAGTCCAGCAATGGGTTTGAATGTGCACAGTTTGGGAGGAAGGATCAGATTGGTACAGATCAGCCTGCACAGATGGTAGAACAACAATAGCCCTGAGTAGCACAGCCACCTAAGGGCGGCAGTGCCGCTGTGAAGGGCGGTAGTGCCGCCCCCCACAGAAAAGGGAAGGCTACCAATCTAACTCCTGATCAAACTAAGCCTAAGAAGATGGTGCCCAAGCAAAAGCAGGTAACACAGAAGCCAAAAGAATCAATGTGGGTGACCCAAAACAAGGTGCAATGTCAACAAAATATGACTCTCATCACTTGCTTCAAGTGCAAGAAAGAGGGTCACCATGTAAGGGATTGCTCCTTGAAGAAAGAAGCAAAGGTCATGAGCAAAATTGAAGAGAAGAAAAAGATGGCTCATGTTAAGTGCTCCAACATGGGACACAATGCCTCTATGTGTTCCAACAAGGTTGATGACCAATCCACACTTCCAAACAAGAAGACAAGAAGAAGAAAGAGGAAGTGTTATGAGTGCAATGAGAAGGGTCATGAAATTGCATCATGCCCCTACATGAAAGATGAAGACTTGGCATCATCAAGAAAGAGGCTCATTAGCAAGGTAGCAAGCAAATTGCAAGAAGAGAAGGCTAAGAAAAATAATACACGCCTATGCTACACTTGCAGAGGAAAGGGACATCTAAGTATGGATTGTCCCATGGGTAACACTCTAAAGCCTAACTTGTCAATTGATTCAAAATTGCTTAGGAGGCCCAAAAGTGACACTTGTGCTACAAAGGTGATGAGTTCACCACATGCTAGCACAAAGGCCATTTGGGTGACTAAGTCACTTGTGACTAACCTTAATGGACCCAACATAGTTTGGGTACCAAATTGTGCTTGATGAGTGTTGTAGGTACTTAAAGGTGATATGGGGCTTCGGGGTGCTTGAGCAAGATGATTGAAAATTATTCACTCAAGCTATCAACCAATTCATATTGTCTTTTCTTATATGTTGACCCAAAGATGATTTGATGGAAATGTTTAAAACTTCATATTCACCTATGTAACAAGTACCTAACCCTTGTAGGCTAGCCACTTGACTTGGTAGTCTCTAGTAGTTCATAAATATGTTTTGTGTGTGAATTATTAGGAGTGGCTAGAGCATTTCAAGTTTAATTGAATCATTTACCATATGATGCTTTTAATGGCTCTCTAGTAGAGCAAGAGCTTGTTCATGTTGTAGGTAATAATGATATACCTTATGAGGAAATCAAGCAATTGGATATCAATGATATTATGCCACTAGAAATCAAAGCCAATTAGTTGAAGGTTACTCAAGTTGCTGCTACAACAACTTCCGCTGACGTACTCGATGCAGAGGTGTTGCACACTGTGGGGATATAGACCCCAGGGTACCACACGATGGTACATGGGCCTCACCACGGCGGTCGTCCGGCCCACATGATGAAGACGTGTGGCGCACGGCATGCACCGCACGACAGTTGTAATCTAGATATAGTACCAACTCGGATACTTACCATGTAAACTTGTCCCTTCGGAATATATAAGAAGGGGCAGGGGTCCTCCGAGAGGACAAGTGAGATAGAAGATAGGTCATAGGTCACAGGTCATAAGCCAGATCCAATCAATACAACTCGATGCAGGACGTAGGGTATTACGCTAAACCTAGCGGCCCGAACCTGGATAAACCTCTGTGTTCATCTAGTTTGCCTTGCGTCAACGTCTGGGTCGTCGTCTTGCGCACCTTCCCCTCTAATCTACCACCTTGGGCATACCCCTAGGTGGACTATCGACGATATTTCGTCGACAGTGGCGCCCACCGTGGGGCATGTGCGTACGGACGCCATGACGACTCAGATGGTTTCCTTCCTCTTTTCCATGACCCTTCCGAAGGCTTCACGTTTGTCGACCAGCGACGTCGACGGCGCCGCCAGGGGCGTGGAGGCGGTGCAGGTTTCCCTGTGCCGAACAGATTTGCTTCCACCACTTCAGCGTCGACGAGACCAGCCTCGACATCTCTTCGAGGTCATCTTCCCTGGCGCTCCGACCACGCTTCCCCGCTATCGGGGACGGCGTGAGGATAATACCGATCTGATCGAATCCATCGATCGGGTCACAACAGGCATCACCGACACTCTCGCTCTCGTAGATCTGATCAGAGATCGATCTCCAAGCACGACATCGTTGTACCTCTCGCTCCAACCTCCAACCGTGTCGCAATGATGATCGTCGTAATAATCGGCGCTATGACGACCACGACCGTGAGGAAAGATCGAGGTCTAAGCAACTCCATCACCGTCGACAAGAAGACATCGTAGGCTCGGCTGATCAACTACGATGAGGATTACGAGAAGCTGCTCGACGACTCGTGCCCTATGCTCGCTCTGATCATCTACGAGCCAGAAGCGAGCCATCACGTCGTCGTCGAGCCAAAGACGAGCCATCGACGAGCCAACGAGCCACCCGTGAGCCTACGAGCCAAAAGCGAGCCATCGTCGAGCTACCGACGAGCCATCAACGAGCCACCAACGAGCCGACGAGTCATCGCGTCATCATCATCGTCTCACCACCATCCTCGCCGACCGCTCGTTGTCGACTCATCATCGTCCTCAACGCCTCTCGTCTTCTGCTCCGTTCGGACGACAGTCAAGCTAAGTATTATCTTCCACATCAATCAAATATTTCTTCGATCATGATATATCTCTAGATATCATCGTGTGCCTCCACGGTCATATTATTCTTTACAACGGCTCTTCATTATTTTTCACCATATATACCATCCTGAGGATGACATATGTGTCTTCCCGAGCAGCTACGTTTACACTCGTGCTTTCCAGAGATGGCCCTGTCTCCGGCTCCTCCCTACACGTGAATGCAGCTCCGCGCTCTGCGTTACGGGTAGTCGGCAATGGCTCCTCGGTGACGCTGGTGCTCTTACGCGTGCCTGGGCTCCGTGCCTCACGCTCCGGAGTTATCGGCTAGCCGGGGCTGGCGACTCAGTTACAAACAAACTGCTCGGGGGAATTTTATTTAATGCTGAGCGTTTAATCCAGCTGATTGACCGCTGAGCGGCATATGCTATTTCTTTACCGCTATTGTTTTCTCCATATTTTATTTGTACGTCATGTACTACCATTCTTTATGTTTATTTTATAGGAACCATGTTCGGTCTGCGAGCTAATTCTTTACGCTCGGGGACTGGACCAGTTATGATGGACGAGAAGATCATTGCTTGGGACTCCTCGGTGCTCGGGTTCGTCGACCACCTGGTCGGGTCGCTCGGTACTCATCACCTGGCGCTCGGGCTTCATCGCCGACCAGCTAGCCGTACTCTTCGACGCTCATCGACAGCTACACCGAGAGTTCACTAGCTGAGCTGGGGACTCCTCGGTGCTCGGGTTCATCGACCACCTGGTCGGGTCGCTCGGTGCTCATCACCTGGCGCTCGGACTTCGTCGCCGACCAGCTAGCCGTACTCTTCGACGCTCATCGACAGCTACACCGAGAGCTCACTAGCTGAGCTGGGGACTCCTCGGTGCTCGGGATCGTCGACCACCTGGTCGCTTCGCTCGTGCTCACCACCTGGCGCTCGGACGTCGCCATCGACCAGCTGGTCGCTTCGTTCGGTGCTCACTGTCTGGCGTTCGGACTTCATCGCCGACCAGCTTGTCGGACTCCTCGACGTTCATCGATGGCTACACTGATGGCTCACCAGCTAGCCTGGGGATTACTTGGTGCCTGGACTCATCGTTCGGCAACCTGCTCGGACGACATACTGCTTTCACCATAGTGTATTTCCCTTTTTTATAAGCCTGCTACAAGATTTATTCTTCATCTTCTAGCAGCCTCGGGGACTACCGTGTATACATGGCGCTCGTTCGCGCATGTATATAAGTTTGATTATTCTCAAGACCCTGGCACCACGTGACCGAGTCACCTGCTGTCAGGCTCGGGGACTAGCTGTGGGGATATAGACCCCAGGGTACCACACGATGGTACATGGGCCTCACCACAGCGGTCTTCCGGCCCACATGATGAAGACGTGCGGCGCACGGCATGCACCGCACGACAGTTGTAATCTAGATATAGTACCAACTCGGATACTTACCATGTAAACTTGTCCCTTCGAAATATATAAGAAGGGGCAGGGGTCCTCCGAGAGGACAAGTGAGATAGAAGATAGGTCATAGGTCACAGGTCATAAGCCAGATCCAATCAATACAACTCGATGCAGGACGTAGGGTATTACGCTAAACCTAGCGGCCCGAACCTGGATAAACCTCTGTGTTCATCTAGTTTGCCTTGCGTCAACGTCTGGGTCGTCGTCTTGCGCACCTTCCCCTCTAATCTACCACCTTGGGCATACCCCTAGGTGGACTATCGACGATATTTCGTCGACACACACCCCTGCTGCAAATCAGCAGGGCGGCAGTGCCGCACCCAAGGGCGGTAGTGCCGCCCCTTCTACTGCAGCAACTCATTCCACTTCAGTTCATGGACAAAACCTACAACCTTCATATGAGAAAATTGAAGATGAAGAGACCACATCATCCACTATATTTCCAGAAGGGTGGTAACTTCTAAATCTCAAGTGCAATTTATTTCAAATCTTATCTCTTTGTGTCTTGTGTAGCCACTTAGGGAAATAAAGCACTTGAGGATATGTATTGGTTGCTGGTCATGAAAGAAAAGTGTAATTGGAATTGAATTGATCATCTACACCAAGCAACATAGATGATTTGAGTTTCCTTTGTGGACCTCAAACCAAGAATTTTCAAGAAAGCTCAAGTAGAGGCACTTATCACTCAAATCTCAAGAACTCTCTACTTGATGGAATCTTGTCATATGGTAGATTGGCAAATTCTTATTCTCATCTTATGGCCATCTATGTGCTGCAATGGTTGAAATCAACAAGAAGAGGATGTGCTTATTTGTTTGGATGCATCACAAGCCTGAAGGTTACTCTTCACCTAAAGGAGAATAAGGTCACTAGAAGCCAAAGAGATCAAAATTGAGTTGAATTGATAAATCAAGTTTGAGGTTGAAATGGATGAGCTATATTGAAAGAATTCACAAGATTTCAATCATTGATAAGAGGACTGAATGGTAATGACATCTTGTGAGTATTCTCAATCAAAATCACCTCAAGATTGGACAAGAAAAGAAGAATTGTGAAAAACATCAAATCTGTCCAGAAATCTGAAATTCTGAGTTGGCTACCTTCAAGCATGGATTTGGAAGTTCAAACACTAATGAAATGACCTGAAACTTTGTGAGAATGATACATACATCTAGTACTTGTTGCTGTGTAGTTGGGATGCAGTTTGGTTTAGAAGAAAATCAGTTTCAGATGAATTCTATCAGCCTCAGCACTGCAGTTTCAGACTTGAGCAGTTTTGGTAGAAAATAGATTTGACTAATCAAATGGAGTCCAAATGGGCTAAAATTTTTATAGCAGTAAGAGGACTCATAGATGAACTTTTCTACCAAATTTCATGCATATTGGATCAGTAATCTGAGAGATATGAATTTTTCACTAAGCAAGACAGATTCTGAAACTCACTGAATGAAACTGGATTGCATTGCAACAACAAATTTCAGTTGGCTCTCAAAGTTGGCCATGAAGAATCAGTGAAGATGAGGAGCTTCCGTTTGGTCCAAAGGAGTTCAAATGAGAGAGGGACACATACAAGTATCCAAAGGAGTTGAAACCAAATTGCAAGCAGCAGCAAGAAGTTGCAACTATTTGGAACTTGATGAAATCAGTTGCAGATCTTCAGATATAACAGTTGAACTAAATTGAAACTAGTATAATTGGCTGACTTTAGCAGATACAAGCAGCAGTAATGAGTTACAATCAGCTAGAATCACTTGAAATCATTTTGAAGCAACTAAGAACCAACTGAAACTAATTGGATTGCAAGCAAGCTTGAAGGAGTTTGAAATCAATTGGAATGTAGTGTAAACTTCTCCCTTGGCCCAGGATCTTTGATATGCATGAATGTGCTTTGCGTACTCTTGAATGCACAAATTGAGGGATAGTTTACTCTAATACCTTGTGGGACAAATGATTTCTCTGAAAGTTTATGTTGTGCAGTCTCACACATTGGAAGGATGATGGTTCCTTTTGGATTCACATTGGGTAATTCACAATTACTCTAGGAGGTCTCAGTCTTTATAAACTGAGTGCTCCTGGCTTAGTGTTGAATGCCCCAATCCTTAGTGGAATTGGATTCTAATGAGTTGGAGGAAATAATTGAAGGGTGAACTCTCATTGTCAATTCTCTACTCTAGAGCTCATCAAGTGCACATGATCTATCCTATTGATCAACCAAGACATTGTCAATAAAGAGTGGTAACTCCTAGTTCATAATTTGCAAATTTCATGAACTTTACCATTTGCTTTCTATGTGAGATGCTTTAGGTAAAGGAAGAACTAGGAACCTAAAATGGATCTTGGATGACCACAAAAGCTTTAATTCACCACATTTCATCAAGTGACAACTATGGTTGTCCAAATCATTGAAGTCTTACTTATATGATGATCATGTCAATCAAAATTTGTGTGGTGATCTATCTACCTTGGTGGTGGTATGTTTCCTTCGGCATAATTTCAATTGTTGCAAATTTATCATGCCTTGACCAAAATATAGGATGAACTCCTCTAGACTCTTAAACTGATTCAAGTGCATTTCACAAGTAATTTGAGTACTTGGTGCACATATTAAGGGGGAGCTCATTCTATGTCTTGTGTCTTTTGAGACTAACATTTTCTTCTAGTGAACTTGTGTAGTCTCTTGGTGAGAATGAGTTTCTCATGGATATGCTACATAACCATATCAATCCAAATTGGTAAAGTTATCTGTCATATTCATTTGGATTGCAATTTTAACTCTTATGTAGCTACTTCCATAATATAGCTTAAATTCCCTTATTTGAACTTAATTGACCAACAGTGCATATGTTCTTGCCATCCACTTACATATGTATGCACTATTAAATAGGGGGAATTTAGTCTATGTTATGAGGTTTGCAATTAGTGATCCACATGTCTTCCACATCCAAATGGTCACTAGTTGTAAAACCGTAGCTTGTGCAATTTAATGTTATCTCTTGTCTTGGTGAGCATTTTCTAGGAGACATCAAGGTCCCTAGGAGACATCTAGGTGATATTATGAGATACAAGCTTCCAATCCAATTGACATCAACTTGTGAAGATTCCTTCCATCGGTGTCAAACTATGAAGATCATATTTCAATTGGTATTGGTGGATAATCTTTCAATTTGGTATATCAAGAAATATGTCTTCAATTGGTATCTCAAAATGACAACAAGAGCTAGCAATGGACTTTCAACTAAGATGAAGCACAAGTTTGTGATGTCTCCTTGAAGATGATGAAAAAGAGAGATGGACACATATGAGATATTTTGCTTAATAAAGTGTTAGGCCCATCAAAGCACTAAATTGAAAAACATCATCATGGTGGAGATTATGAGGCTTAGAACAAAGGTATATCACTTTATGAACATTTGTATTACCTTTGTGCATCTAGGCCCTTACATGCTAGTATGTGCATGTGTATGCAATATTTTGAGTCACACCATGAGTTTTTCTTATGGTGACGATTAGAGAATGTGTTAGATATTTGGTTGATACCTCTTGTGGTGATTATGTGAGTTTGTCTCATGTTATGTCACCTATGTGAGGTATGAGCTAAATATGCTAACCTCTCAAGAATCTTGACTTAAAGTGTTCCATACTTTGTTTGGTAGAAAAACATAGGAGAGAAATCCTATATGCTAAACTTTTACCCACCTCTTGCCCTCACTTGTCTACCATCATTTCTTCTTTTTGGTGGAGAGATCCTTTTTGGAGATTAATGCCAAAGGGGGAGAAATTTTGGGGGAGAATGTAAGGGGAAGAGAGATTGATATGAGGATGGAAATGGGTAAAGGAGAGGCATATAAGATTTTTCAAAATTGTGTGGTGTGTGCAAGGATAATTTAAGTTGATGATCTTGATAAGGACCATTTATGCTAGTGTGTGACATTCATGCATTGAATGATGTATTGTTAAACTTGATTGAGTGCATGAACTGTCATAAGCATCACGGTTATCATGTTGACACCTTGCAACCCACGAATGCTAAGATATAGGAGAGTTTCCACACTTTCTCTTAAATATGTGCATTTGGCATTTGAGGCCAAAATTTAAAATTCCTTTCAATGCACACATTTAGGGGGAGCTCACTATATCATAGGATTCGAAATCTTAATGTATATCAATCTCTTGTAAGCTTTAATTGTGTTGTCATCAATCACCAAAAAGGGGGAGATTGTAAGTGCATCTAGCCCTTAGTGGGTTTTGGTGAATTGTGTGACAACATAATTAAAGGTCTAACAAGTTTGCTAAGTGTATCAAAGGTTCAACAAGAAAAGCAAACTTGATGGTATTCCACATAGTGTTGAAATGAAGGCTAAATTGTGTATTGTTGTATTGGAAGATCATGGAAACAATCTTGTTCAAGCAAAAGACAGCATTGCAAATAGAGTTGATGATATGGCTTCTATGTTGTGGGATATCATAGTATCATGAGAAAGCAAACACATTTGAAATGACAAAGTGAGACATAGATTGATGATTTTGGAATGGTCTCAACAATGCGTTGCTTTTCATGAACAAGAAGAGTTTGATAGTGAACTAGCTTTGATCAAGGTTGCAGAATGAATCAAGAATGCATAAGTGAGTAAATGTCAAGCAAAGGTCAAATGACAAGGATTTAACTCATATTGGATATATGTCATCTCTACATTGGTTGCTTGTATGGATAAAGATTTGGAGAATCACTTTGCATTGATTTGATCAAGCTAGAAGTATGAAGATGGAGATTGAAGTGAGTGTAGAATGTGAAGCCAAAAAGGAGAGGATATAAGGAATCATGAATTGGCTTGACCATATTAATGATGATCCATATATGTCTCTATGTGAGTCAAACTAAAGCTTGATTGATCTCAACATTCATATCTAGAAGATATTCAAGCAAGGATCACAATATTAAAGAAATGGTTGTTCAATGGATGCTTAATATGTTGTGACTTGAGTATGGCTTGATAGGGTGAAGATAGCAAGGAAAGGGCTTCGTGGTACTAAGCGAAGGTGAAGGTCAAGGAGACCGAGGTACTATGGCTAGGGTGAAGAAGAGAATACTTGCATTGAGTCGAGGTACTAATCAAGCTATGAGGAGTCATATTGTGTTGAGGATCAAATCATTAGTGGAAGTGACTTGAAGCCATGAAGTTGAACTCATATATAGTGAAATGGTTCAAGTCACATGCTCAAGGGATGTTTGCTCAAAGAGATGGAATAGTCACAATTGGTTGCAACCCCTATGAAGTGACATTGAGAAGAAATGACATATAAAGATATTGAAGACTCAAGTGATTAATTGTTTATATTCTTTTATTCTTGAGTTTAGGAAAAGCCGGACTATCAAGGGGGATTCTAAAACAGTTTGCCAAACTGTGGAACCAATTGCTCCAAATCCCAGAATAACATCCCCATACCCAAACAAACCAGCCAGCCAAATTTCAGATTCATCAGAGCTGTTTGGCCAGGGCAGCAGTGCCGCCCATTAAGAGCGGCAGTGCCGCTCTTCAAATCTGAGTCCGATTCAGATGTATAAATACAATCCAGAAACGTTGCAACGGTGCCTTCTTCCTCCTCCCGACATTCAGACCGTTGCAGTAGCTCTCAAACACAGTTCTCTCTCCCCCATTGTTGCTCCTTCACCTCCTCAAGAGATCTAGTGATTCCACCATTGAAACTTGAGAGAAAAGGCAGCAAAACACTCGTGGGGAGCTGATCTATTGATTCCCATAGTTTGAGAGCAGTTGGTTCTCGTTTGGCTGGTGGTTCTCGGGTTCTTTACTCTTGGAGCTTGCTCCTAGCCGGCTAGGCGTCGCCCTTGAGCTTGCCAACTTGTGTGGCAGCCTAGGGAGGTTTGTAACCACCCATTGCAGCTAAGAAATCACCCCTCACTTCAAGAGTTCATTCTCTTGATTTGAGATCGAGGGAAGGGAAGCCTTGGTGGCAAGCCCAATCCTTGTGTCGATACCTCAACAACGTGGAGTAAGCAAGCCTTGGTGGCTAGCTGAACCACGGGATAAATCTTATGTCTTGTGTGCTGTTTATATTCTTGCAAATCATATTCATGCATAGACATTGTTAGGGTTGTTGAGGTTGATCTCTACTTGTGATACATTTTTGTGGTATACAGTCTTCGAGCTGTATCTTATCTTTCTGCTGCAGGGTTAAGCTGCTTAGAGTATCTAGTTTCTACCAACAAAGTCTCGTTTCTATTCGCTTATATTTTGAAGAGCGGCAGTGCCGCCCTGGTAGAGCAGCAATGCCGCCCTCTAATCTTATTGAGTATCGAGCTGAAATTTTGCAGGGTTGTCACTAGATATCTTTGGTACTCAGTCTACCAGTTTGGACATACTTGGACTTACGGTCACAGGAAGTCAGTGCGGCCCCCGAAGGGAGACAGTGACACTTCAGTTTTAACTTTTGTTTGAGCTGAATTTTTGTAGGCCTATTCACCCCCCCTCTAGGCCTCCTAGGCGACATCAAGGTCCTTTCAAAAGGAGGCGGAGCCGGGCCTTTGGGGCCTTGTGGGCAAAGGGGAGGGGAAGTGTGAGGCTGGCTAGGCTGAATTAGAGAGAGAGGGTGAGGCCCTTTCCATTCCCTTTTTATTTTCTTTTTTTCTCTTGCAAACTCATTTGAAACAATTTTTAAAGGGTTTGAAACTAAAACAGTTCACAAAGTTTTGAAAGCATTTTATCTAAATTTTGGCAAACATTATTTTCATAAAATTTTGTAAACCATTTTATTTATTTCTTAGATGACAACATATCCTATGCAAACTAGACTTCTGTGCAAACTATAAAAACACTAATCAAGACCACAAGAATCTAATCCGATGGCTGGTAATTTTAGCACTTAAACCTCCCACTCATCCTATCCGTCTGTTACAAAACACCCCCATGAGTGGAGGGGTTTAAGTGCTAAAATTACCAGCCATCAGATTAGATTCGTATGGTCTTGATTAGATACGTTCCCTTCTTAAATAGAATACAATCGATTCGCCCTAATCCGGATTTGATAAATTCTTTTTTCATTCAAATAAAATTATGCAATGGTATGAATGCAATAAACAATAAGTAATTTTTTCTCCATCTAAGATTTTGTTATTTCCTAATTAAATTCCAATTAATTTTAATTAATAAAAACCAGGGTGTTACAGCTTGAAGAGATTGGAGTGTAATTTAGTTTAAGTTGTACTACAATCTACTCCAAACCACCTGAATTGAGGAGTATCAGTGTAGCCAAACCAGACCTCAAAGGGGCATCGCGTGTGAGGAGATGGTTTTAAGGTAACAACACATGTGCGTCTTTTAATATTCTTCTACTTTTGTTTCTTCTTGAATACACTCCAAGAAAAGAGAACCGCATAATATTTGCACCAATGACAAGGAAACGAAATTTAGTGTGTATGGCACGTACACGCCACACACCTGACATGCACGTATGTACAGGGACCCGATCGCATCACATCACAATATCACATGCCTCTTTCTTAAAGATAGGAAACGATCATGACCGCTACAAATTACTGTAGCTCTTTGGTGAGCTGGACAGACCGTCAGCCTCATTGCACTGCATGCAGATGCAGGCATCAAAGTTAACTGCTCTCCTCACATCCGTCCTTGCTTATATCAAAAAATGGCGAGGTATATGATCTTATATTAATTGTAGGTATATTACATGAACTTCTACTATTGGTCATGAGATTCTAATCAACGAAGCAGAGTATGGTTCGATATATAGACTAGTTTCTCTAATCATCATGAATGTATGTCGTCCAGGAGACAGCGAAGATGGTGAATTGGTGATCTAGGTAATATATTCCGAATTCTGGAAGAAAGAATAAAGCTGAGTGTTTTTTAAAAGCAAGAAGCCAAGAACAAAGGCGGTTGTTGATGCGTGGTAGTAGTATTCCATAATACATATTCTTTCCTTCAAGACATGCATTATCGTCTTTTTAACTCACTACCGGAGACGGGCTCTTTGCCGAGGGCCCGTTGTTTTGCCGAGTGCTAAAACACGGGCACTCGGCAAAGAGCTATTTGCCGAGAGTCAACCCTCGGCACAATATGGATCTCGGCGAAGAATTATACGCCGAGGGTCAGACTCTCGGCGAAGTCCAACCCTCGGCAAAGATACTCTATGCCGAGAGCTAAACCCTCGGCGTAGACAGCACCTCGGCGAACGGGTCTCTCGCAAACGGCTCGTCTTGCGCCGTTACCTTTGCCGAGAGCCCTCTGTTAGGCTCTCGGCAAAGACTCGAATTTTTTTTTTTGGTAAACTCTATGCCGAGAGCCGTGGCCCTGGCTCTCGGCATAGGTGCTGTGTGCCGAGGGCTTTAGGAAGCCCTCGGCAAAGCATTTTCTTTTTTTTTTGTTTTTTTGCATCCAATTTTTTCTGTGGCCTTGCTACAGTTCTATAAGCCAAGATTTCAAATTTGAAGTGTTTTCCATACATCTCGCTATATTTCGCGCATTTTCTTTAATTTGATGATTTTTGCCGCGGGTCGCACGTTTGAACTGCAGGTGCATGAAATAATGAAACTCAGCGTTTCGAAAAATGGTATTCATTCTTTAGAGGGTATTTCGACACCGTATACAGGGACAGACGCGGAGACTCGACCGTCTCGTGCACGAGAAACGGCGACCAAGTTGCGTGATATTGGATTTAAAATTATTAAAAATACAAACGAAGTCAGAAAATCATGAAAATGAACGAGTGACCTTGCCATCGCATGTAGAGGCTATGAAAAAAATTTGGGAATGTATGGAGGAAGTGGTGGCGAAAGATGGTTGAAACCCTGAGATCTCCGCATCACCTCACATGCGATGATATGCGGAGATCTCAGGGTTTCAACCATCTTTCGCCACCACTTCCTCCATACATTCCCAAATTTTTTTCATAGCCTCTACATGCGATGGCAAGGTCACTCGTTCATTTTCATGATTTTCTGACTTCGTTTGTATTTTTAATAATTTTAAATCCAATATCACGCAACTTGGTCGCCGTTTCTCGTGCACGAGACGGTCGAGTCTCCGCGTCTGTCCCTGTATACGGTGTCGAAATACCCTCTAAAGAATGAATACCATTTTTCGAAACGCTGAGTTTCATTATTTCATGCACCTGCAGTTCAAACGTGCGACCCGCGGCAAAAATCATCAAATTAAAGAAAATGCGCGAAATATAGCGAGATGTATGGAAAACACTTCAAATTTGAAATCTTGGCTTATAGAACTGTAGCAAGGCCACAGAAAAAATTGGACGCAAAAAAACAAAAAAAAAAGAAAATGCTTTGCCGAGGGCTTCCTAAAGCCCTCGGCACACAGCACCTATGCCGAGAGCCAGGGCCACGGCTCTCGGCATAGAGTTTACCAAAAAAAAAAATTCGAGTCTTTGCCGAGAGCCTAACAGAGGGCTCTCGGCAAAGGACCTGCCTGTACTAATGTAGGGGCAAAAAAAATATTATTTGCCGAGAGCTTCCGAAAGCCCTCGGCAAAGATCACCTATGCCGAGAGCCAGGGCCAGGGCTCTCGGCATAGAATTTACCAAAATAAGATAAAAAAAGCCTTTTCCGAGAGTCAGATCGAGGGACTCTCGGCAAAGGGGTCTATCGTGTGTCACTGAAGTTATGTGATGTGAACTAGATTCGAGGACGAATATGTTGTTGAACTATGTGATGTGAACTTTCATGATATATATATATATGTTTTGTGATGTGAAATGTGATGAATGTGATATACATATGTTTGGTAGTGTGGGAGAAAAGGAAAAACAGAAAAAAATTAAAAAAAATGCTCCTTTCCCGAGGGTGGCTCTCGGCGAAGAGGCCCTTTGCCGAGGGCTATGTCCATAACCCTCGGCAAAGCTGGTCCAGAAAGCCATTTTCCCAGCTTTGCCGAGGGCTATGACCAAAGCCCTCGGCAAAGCTGGGGAGAGTGATCGCTTTTTTAAAGGCTTTGCCGAGGGCTTTGGTCGTAGCCCTCGGCAAAGCCTTAGGTTTGCCGAGAGTCAGTTGACTTAGCCCTCGGCGAAGAGATCCCAAAAAAATAAAAATTTATAGCTTTGCCGAGAGCCGACCCTCGGCACAGAAAAATAAAAATAAAAAAATTATAGCTTTGCCGAGAGTCCGGCTCTCGGCAAATGTGCCACCTTTACCGAGAGCCAGGTTAACTCTCGGCAAACCTTCCGTCAGTAGGTACAGCCGTTAACGGCTACTTTTCTTTGCCGAGAGCCTCACGAGATCCTCGGCGAAAGGTTTACCGAGCGCCCGATAAATGGCCCTCGGCAAAGGAGCCTTTGCCGAGAGGATTTTTGCCGAGAGGTCTGTGCCGAGGGCTGCGCTCGGCACAGCCTTCGCCGAGCGCCAAATAGTCTTTGCCGAGTGCTACAGGCACTCGGCAAAGCAGCCGTCTCCAGTAGTGACTTTGTATTATCATCATCATTGTTAAGACCCTGTTTAGTATAGCTTCACCAATAACCTGAGCTGTTTTTTTTTTCAAACATTTTTTTGTTAAAAAAAGCAGCTCCATGAACAAAGAGATAAGTTGAGAGAAAGCTGAAAAAAATATTTTTTATATAGTTTTCTTCCTTATTTTATTCTCTCAACCCTACGTGAAGTTCTTGGTAATAATTTTTCTAAAATAGCTTAATTTCATCTAAAAAGTTGCTCACCAAGTTATTTTGCAGAAGAAAAAATAGCTTTACTAGTAAAGTTGAGGTGTGCAAAATAGGTCCTAAGCTTTGCTAGTGAAGTTGAGCTGTGCAAAATGGGTCCTAAAAATGTTGTGGTACGGTGGCAAGAGACTGTTGGGCGCCTCATCAGTATATATATAAGTACATAGGAACGCTTAAGTTGTGCATCATATTCATATATATACATCATTAGGCAATTTAATCCTCTCCATCGATCCATCAGATCATAACCATATATACCACGCCGTCGTCTTCCATTCCAAGTCAATATTATTTATATATATATATATATATATATATATATATGCAATTCCATCAAGCAAATTAGAGCAAGCAAGCTGTTCATCATGAAAGATACGTGCAACAATCTGGCTGAGCTTCACAAATCAGAGAACACAGCCACCATTCTCCTTGCGGTGGTGGCCTTCCATGTGCCGCTGCTGCTGGCGCTGAGCTCGCGGCGGCGGCGCAGCGGCAACCGGGTGCTCCGCTACTTGCAAGGGGGCGTCTCGGCGGCCTACTTCCCGCTGATGACCTACGTGCTGTCCTACCTGACCACCTACATCGCCAAGGTTGACAGCCTTCAGGCCACGGGCATCCTGGTGCTGGTCATCCTCGTGCAGTTCCTCAGGGCCAAGGCCGACATGGCGGCGCTGGCCGTGGCCGCCGTGGCTTCGCCCGCGGCCGGCGACGACGACGCCAACGGCCTCAAGATCCGGCCGTCCGCGCAGAGCTTCATCAACACGTTCTGGGTAGCCGGGCTCGTTCTCTACAAGATATTCAACACCGTCCTGACGAAGGAGTCGTCGCCGCAGGCGTCGGCGTGTCCGTCGCCGTCGCCGTCGCCGGCGCCGGCGCCGGGGCCGTCGCCGGCGTCGTGTGATTGGCTAGAGCAGGTTGAGTTCGGTCGCACGGTGCTGATAGCCGTGACGGCCATGATGTCGCCGCTCTGGGTGCTTGGTGCCTGCAGGACGGTGGTCAGGTTCGCCGCCTTCCAGAAGGCGACGGGCTCCTTCGCGCTCGGCCGCAACGTGCAGCTGATCGACGGCTACATGCTGCAGCTCCGGGAAGAAGGCGGCTACTTCGCCGACAGCGAGAGCGAGACGTCGGCTCACCGCCAGCAGCTCCAGCTCCAGCTCCCAGTGGCAGTGCCAGTGCCCCGTCTGATCGTGACGGGGGAAAGGAACCGGGACGTGGTAGAGAGCCCGCTAGGGTACCATGTCAAGCCTTCGTCGCTGCAAGGTGGTGAAGGCACTTGGCTGGTCACGTTGGACCGTGTCTGGTCGTCAGACAGAGACGACCGCCGTCTCCAGCCGGAGGACAAGGATCTCTGCCTCTCCTTCGCTCTCTTCAAGTGCCTGCGCAGGCGGTTCGCCGGCTACCGGCTCGCCGCCGAGGCCGGCTCTAGCTGGGCGTTCCGCTTCGTCTGCGACGGGCTGCTGCTCGGTGCCGGCGGCGCCCACCCGTACGAGAGGGTCTTCAAAGTGATCGCCACAGAGCTGTCGTTCGCCAGCGACTACTTCCACTCGGCGCTCCCCGTGGCGTCCCTGGGCACCACGGCCGCGGCTCTCCACTTCCTCTTCTCCCTCTCCATCTTGCCCTCGCTCCTCCTGCTAGCGCTGGTCCTCCTCCTTCTCCTGCTCCTACAAGACTACTTCTACTTGTATGCTTTGGGATGTGTACCGCCCTCCTCCAGCGACGGGTACCGACGGTTGCTGCTGGCGCTTGTTCTGACGCTGGTGACCGCCGGCATCGAGATCTCGGGGATGGTCGACAGCGTGCGCTCCAACTGGACCAAGATCAGCATCATCGGCCACTTCGTCCGGTCCCGGCACCTCTTCGCGCGCAGGTTCCTGGCCTGCCTGCTCAGATGCAAGACCCCGGAGTTCTGGGACGACGAGATCGGGCAGACCCAGATGCTGAAGCCAGACCTCTTCGTCGTGCCGCAGCCATGTCCATGTCCGTGTGCGTGCAGCCGCCGCTTCTTCTTCAGAGCACGTCCGAGGCAGCTGATGGTGAGCGACACGATCAAGGTTCCCCCAGTGGTGAAGGAGGCCATCCTCAAGTCCCTCAGGGCCGCCGGCGGCAAGCTGAGCGACGGGACGGAGGCAATAAGGCGGCGTGCGTTCGCACCTGGCAACGACATCACGTGGGCGTGCCGCGACGGCGGCGGCGTCGTCACCACCACCGACGCTATCCTTGTGTGGCACATCGCCACCACCCTCTTCGACATGAAATGCCGCCGCCGCCGCCGCCGCTGCCGCTCCGAATCTGCTGCTGCTGCTCCTCCTCCTCCTCCCTCGACGCCGCCGGTGCCGCCGGCGGCCAATGACGGTAAGGTCGTCGTCGCCTGCTGCTTGTCGCGCTACTGCATGTACCTGGTGGCCGAGGCTCCGGACCTGCTGCCGGACAAGCCTGCCTGGATCAAGCGCCGCTACGAGGCCGTGAAGCGGCGCGTCGAGGAGGCACCCAAGTGCGGCGGCGACGACGACGAGTCGTCGTCGTGCGTGTACCAGCACCTGCTCGACACTTTCAGCGCCGAGAGCTCCGCCCACTCCCACGAGGTGCTCGTCAAAGGCGCCAAGCTTGGAAAGCAGCTGGCGGAGGAGGCTGACGAAGACGAGGTGTGGGAGCTGCTCTCCGACTTCTGGACGCAGATGCTGCTCTACCTCGCGCCTTCCGACGACGTCAAGGTCCATATCGAGGCCCTGCAGCGTGGCGGCGAGTTCATCACGCTCCTGTGGGCGCTGCTGCTGCACGCCGGCATCACCAGCAGGCCGGTGGAGTACAATTTCACTGCGAGTGTGCTGCTATCGACAGGAGACGATGGAGATCCGGACGACGCCATTGCTGTACACAACTGCTAGCTAGTTCGTTCCACGTATAACGTACGTACTTGCACACACAATATATATTAGCCAAACACTAGCTACGTATCCGCGTTCGATCCGCGCGTGCACAATAATGTGTCTGGCTAGATATGAAAAATATGATGTCGATGTTGTTGTTTTTTTTGTTTTTTTATAAAAAAAATATGATGTTGTTGTTGTTTTTTTATTTTATTTTTTGGGTGAGACCTGAATAATTACACACTGGTTTGCAAGTTGCTTTGTAATGGCTATGCCTGGCAAATAATGTTGTATTCAATTCACAGCACCAAAATGCATGCTTCCTACACGATTATTATTCAATATATAATTATATCTTTCTCTTTCAATATATAATTTTATCTTTCTCTGCTTTCTATATGTCGGTCTTAGATAATTAAATTCAGCTGAATTGAAACCATGAGATAGGCTATATATATATTATATACAAGTGTTATTCTACACCCTAGGTGTAGAGTACTATTCTACACTAACTTGTTATACTGAACATAATTCAGTATCGTTCAGTAGTCGCGTGTCAGTATTATTCAGTATTTTTCGTTGCTGGGTATAGTACTGACTCATACTGAACGTTGTTCAGTAGTATTCAGTATTTTTTCTGGTCAGTTTTGCTTAGTGGTGTAAAATAATATTAGAATAGCACTGTCGTTTCCATCGCTGGATCTAAATCCGATGGCTATGGCTAATGGTGTTGTGCATCTGTGTTGTATCTGTGTTGGCTATATATATTAGGAAGAGATAAATGAGAGGGGTTAATTGCTAATCTCCACCATTAGCCATAGCCATCGGATTTAGATCCAGCGATCCACGTGCGAGTTTCCGTAGTTTCTACGAAAACATGGTTTCCCTTGGTAGTACCTCACGACTTCTGAACCATGATTGTCTCATGTGTGATACATGCTCTTGTTTTGGTAATATTTTTTACTTTCTTAGCATCGCAATGAGCATATAAGTTCTTAAATCAACGAAGGAGTGTGCACGACATTCTATTTTTTAACCATAATAATTGAATTATGGCTATCTAATATAAACTAGAAATTGCCAACATATTTTGAAAACATGACAGAACACAAAATAATGTAGTAATTTTTTGATTCGATAATTTTAACCGTAACAATTGAGTTATGACATTTTAATTTATAGTGATAATTAAAAACATATTTTCAAAACAATATAAACTCATTGCCTTTTGTGCGCACAAAATTCTATCAAAATATTTACATGCCACATTACCGCACAAAACTCAAAAATCACCGTTTTGCCAGTTCTTATTCACAAATCACAAGCAAAAGACGAATAGTAATCTTCTGGAAACATCTAGAGCCACAACCAAATCCTGTCATAGCTGTCGCTGCATCCTGTACTGGTTTGAGGACATGCACGGATTGACCATGACCAGATCCTCTTAACAATGGGATTGAAAGGACCGTGACGCCTAAGAGGGGGGGGTGAATTAGGCAACTTAAAACTTCTACTCTAAACTATGGCCTCTAATTTTCACCTAGTCAAAACCTATGCAAGAAAGTAAACTATCTAATGTGCAACTAAGGTTTTGCTAGATGTATTTGCTATCTCTATCGCAAAAGGAGTTATGCTACCTAGTTTCCAAACCTATCAACTAGCAAGAGTAAGCTAGGAAAGGTAAAGCACATGGACAAGGTAGCAATATAAATGCGGAAGCTAAAGAGAGTGATAGAGATGCAAACTCCCGTCGACGACTCCGGTATTTTTACCGAGGTATCGAGAAGCGCGCAAGCTTCCCCCTAGTCCTCGTTGGAGCCCCTCGCAAGGAATCCCTCGCAAGGGCCAAGCTCCCGGTCGGATAACTCCGTGGATAGCTCCGGGCCTTCCCCACTCTCAAGTGGGTCTCCGGTTAAGCCACTCGTGGCAAAGCCTCTCCCGGATGCTCTCCGCCGTCTTCACTATCAAGTTTCCGGCCGAAGCGCCGCGGGCCTTGTTCCCTTCGGTACACGGAGGCGGCCACACCACAAACTCGGTTGGTGTGGTCTCGCAATACTACAAGCCCCGCCGATGTACAACAACGGTGCGCGCAAGCACCGGTAGATGAGAGGTTTTCAACCTCACTAAACACTAGGCCTAACACCTAGAGCAAGCGCAAAGCGATGGTCTAAGTAGCTTAAGCACTTCGCAAAGCACATACACTAATCACCTAGTATATCACTTGAGCACTTTGGTGGCTAGAGCAACTAAATATGTGTCTATACACTTGGTATGCTTCCTTGAGCTCCAACCCTATGTTTTTGGCCGGCCATGGGGGTATTTATAGAGCCCCTAGCAAATAGAGCCGTTGCGCAAAGAGATGCACTTTTCAGACATCGACCGGACGCACTTCACGTCCTGACCGGACGCGTCCGGTCACTCACAACGGCTAGTTGGCCGCCAGCACAGACACTGATCGGACTCTGGCATGAGTCCGGTCACCGACGACCGGACGCGTCCGGTCACGATTTTGTGCCTCTGGAACCTCTCTGTGTTCGATCGGACTCAGTTGAGCTTCAGCGTCCGATCGTCGTCGTAGCGTCCGGTCACGTAGACGCGCTGAGGAACAGTAGCATCGGAGCGTCCGGTCGCTACTGTCACAGCGTCCGGTCGCTTTGACGTGGCGCTGCTGGCTTGGGGTACTGACCGGACGCATCCAGGCCAGCGTCCGGTCACTGCGAAGCAGCGTCCGGTCACTCCTTTTCCTCCGTTTCTTCACGGTTTATCGCGCCGTCTTGGTTCCGTTCTTGTGCCTTGGACTTTGCTTGATCTTGAGAGACTTCTATTTAGCTTCAAATGTCTTGCTTGAGGTGTTGATCATCGGATCACCACGTAGCCTTTGTCCAAGTCACATTTGCACCCTATTGGACTTCAAAACAAACACTTGCAAACGCATTAGTCCAATTTGGTTATGTTGTTCATCAAACACCAAAATCCGAAGTTAAATGGTCCGAGGTCTATTTCCCTTACAATCTCTCCCTTTTTGGTGATTGATGAAAACACGACCAAAGCAAGCAAATAAAAGATACAGAGTTTAAAATGCAATCTACTTGCTAGGATGCAATGCAAAGGCAAGATCATATGATGTTTTAAAAGATACTAAAATGAAACATATTTATCTAACAAATCTTGCCCTTGCCATAGAGTCCTACTATGTGACTTTATGGATTAAGACTCCCCCTTACTCCATAAATCATTTCCTCCCTTTTTGAACCATTCCCATGAAAATAACCATAGAATTTTTGAAAATTTGATTTTGGTTATTTTGTTTGTTTTAGTTTGGGCTTGATTTTGGTCCTACACATTTCTCCCCCTTTGGAATCAAACACCGAAAAGGAAGACATTAAAGCTCAAGAGAGGAAACATTATATAGGTTAAAACTCCCCTTAAGTATATGCATACATATGATGTAAGGCAAAAACATATGCATAACCGACAAATTAAGGCACAAAGGAGTTTAATCTATATAATGCATGGAGAAAGCATATAAGAGTATCAAATTGAAATCAACATAATGATATTGGATTAGGAATACCACATGTCGATGCGAATTGGATTATCATCATACATGTTGCTTGTCTCCGAGAACTCCATTTTCCTTGTAATGAGACTACTACACACATGATAATCTTGAAAGTAGTGTTAGTCTCAAGGTTTCTAAATTGTAGAGTAAACTCCCTCAAAAAGTGTGCATACAAGTTTGAAATACTTGTAGGAGACATGCACATTGACTTGTAAGGTCAAAACTACCATTATCCATATTGACACCACAAGAAGTGTGACACAAATTGAAAAATGGTAATCGGGGTAGTTTATCTATAATTTGGACTTTGGCACATATAGGATAAATATAAAGTAAAAGAAGCTATGTGCCTTGCTTCTAACCAATTAAATCCATGTAGAATTGCTCTAAGAATATGAGTGATACCGAGCAAAACTACCATATGATAAGCCTAATTTGCATGACAAAAGATATGAAAATACTAATGCAAACATAGGCAATGAAAGGAACTAGATGCTAAAAGTAATTGCAAGACATTATACCAAATGAAAGTAATTGCAAGAATTTAAATCTAGTTACCTAACATGGGAGGGGGAACTTGGGTCCATAGTACCCACTAACATACTTGGCAATGACATGATCCAATGTGATGCACCCCATGATATGCACCCAAAACTTTGCCAAGTCTCCAAATTCCCCGAAGTCCACTTGACTACTTACTTCCCTTTCGGGAGCCAAACCTTTTTGGTGCTCTTCATGGTTGAGATGATGTCCTTGGGCACCCAAATGCGTTTGGCTCCATTGTTGGCTTGCTTGTTCACCTTGATGGCCACCACCTTGTCATTCTTCTTCTTCTTCTTCAAAAGGTAAGGTGTGGAGGCCTTCTTGTTCACCTTGTTGGTGTAGGTGTTGGAGAGCTTGCTTGTTTGCTTTTTGTTTTTCTCTTTCTTCTTTTCTCCCCCATGCTTCACCTTGCACTCATAGGACTTGTGGCCTTCCTTGTGGCAAAGGTAACAAACCACAATTTGCTCCTCATCAAGCTTCTTCACTCCCTTGTTGGTGTTATCTTGATGAGTTCGGGTTTGCTTCCCCTTGCCTTTTGCTTGAGTCAAGTCCTTGGTGAGGCGGGCCACTTCTTGCTTTAGTAGCTCATTCTCCATTGCAACTTCTTGTGTACATGTTTCTACAATGACATTCTCAACACAAGCTTGTTTGCACATAGGTGAGTCTAAATCATGTAAATCAATGCAAGAAGTAGAGGCATCCTTTTTAGGCATATTAAAGATTGTTTTTTTAATTTTAGGTGCCTCGGTGGGGTTTGCTCCGATGGTTTCAAGATTAGCAACTTTGTTAGTTAGCTCATCACAATGTTTGCACATAATTTCCATTTTTGCAAGCAAACTTTTGTAAGCATCTTGTGTGCTAGCTAACTTTGCTTTTAGTTTTTCATTTTTCTTAGAAAGTTGCTCATCATTACTTGTGCAATCACATGTGCTTGTACTAGCCTCAAGTTTCTCAATTTTGTTAGATAGCTCAACATTCAAATTTGAAAAGGTTTCATATTGCTCAAGCATAGCATTGTAGGCTTGTTGAGAGCTATCTAATTTTTCTTTTAAAGCATTAATTTTCTTTTGTTGACTAGTACAAGCTTTAGCATAATTGAGATTATCTTGCACAAGTTCATTATAAGAAGGTAGCTCATCATCACTATCACTATTACTAGAGATAGAGCTTGAGTTACCTTGTGCCATAAGGCACATACGTGAGGAGCTTGATGATGAGTGCTTGCGGCCATGCCTCTTGTGATGAGCTTCATCATCACTTGAATCATCCCATGTCTTGATGGTGGTGAGAGCTTTGGCCTTGCATCCCTTCTTTTTCTTGTCCTTGGGTGTGGGCTTTTGTTTTGGGCAATCTTCCACAAAGTGCCCTCTTTTGCCGCATCCATAGCATCCCTTTTTTCTTTGCTCTCTTCTTTGATTGGTGAAGAGGCAATCTTCAATTGTGATGGGCACACCCTTGACATTGAGCTTGCGGATCATCCTCTTCACTCCTTTCATAAGCTTGATTGTTTCTTCTTCATCTAAGGAGGAGTCGGATGAGGTGGAGGCTTGATCATTACTTGTGCGGATACATGGGTGTATGCCGAGTCTCTGTGTGATGAGTGATTGTCAACGGAGATGATGCGCATGTTCTTTGGCTTGTGTTGTGCAGGTGTCGAGCACGGAGACAGTGGTCGATGGCGGGTGAAGGTCAAGTTGCGACGTGTCGTGCCGACGGACCGGGCGCGATGAAGGATGGGCGTGCCGTGCGGCGGACGTGCCATGCCGATGTATCGGACGGTGAAGGGCGGACGTGGACTTGGACTGATGGACTGGAGGCCGGAGGATCAGCTGTGGTGGCTGGCAGCCTGCGACAGCTACAGGCGGAGAAGTGCGATCATGTCGGTGGAAGGGGTGCACAGGCGGTGCATCCCCTCTACGACGCCGGTTTGTTGGTAGAGCCCGGGAAAAACCAACGGTGGACGGTTTCCAGGTTTGGGCCTCAAAACCTGGGTGCTGGGTTTCCAGGCTGAGCCTCAAAACCTGGGAGTGGGCCGGTTTCCGAGTTTGGGCCTCAAAACTCGGGCGCTGAGGGTTTCCGAGTTTGGGCCACAAAACTCGGGCTGGAGGCTGGTTTTCCGGTTTGGGCCTCAAAACCGGGGGCTGATGGAAAAGGCTGGTTTCCCGGTTTGGGCCGCAAAACCGGGGGTGCAGAGTGGTGGCGGCACGTGGCGGCGATCTGAAGGTTGCGTGGAGGCGACGCGGAAGACCGTGCGGGCGTGGCCGTCGGATCTACCTACCACCAGCGGGTGGACTAGAATAGCCTTAGGGTTAGGCTGGTCCGCTCTGTAAATTAGAGTAGAGAGGGGTAGAGTAGGAAATAGACTTAGGCTAGGTTAGTATAAGTAGTCTAGGGGAGACACCCTCCTCCCTATCTCAATCTCAGTTAGCGCAGTCATTTGCTTCCTAGCACCTAGGGTTTCCACTCTCCCATCCCCTGCTCTAGCTAGTTGAGATCCGCAGAGAGACTCCACTCTGTGTACTGTTGATTTGAGGAAGTGAGGCCGTATCCTCACTTTGGAGCACAGATCGATGGCTTGATTTGCGTCCTTAATTCGAGTTCGTGGCTGTGATTCGCGGTTTCTTTGTGTTCTTCGCGGAAACCTTTTTCTCCACGATTTTCCCGTCGCTTGATCTCTTTGCTCGGTTCATCTTCTGCAATTCCGTTTGAACCAAGTTGTTCTAGATCGTGAAGCTCTCCTTTCCACCGAAGGAATTAATCTCTAACCTCACGGTCTAGGAGATCGATCGATTTTCGTTTTGGATTGCGTTCTTGCCTCCATACCCCGAATTTTCTTCGATTCACCGATTTGGAGTTAGGTTCGAGCCATGATCTCTTAGGAGTAGCTCACTAACATCCTTGTGACTCCTCAAATCGGATCCTAGGCCTAGGGCAATTGATTCGAAGGAGATCGGGTTGAATCGTGAAGAACAGCGCTGTTTTCGGGGGCATCGGACGCTATCACGGGAGCATCGGACGCTAGGGTTCCTAGCATCGGACGCTCCGGTGACGCGTGTCACGTTTTCAGCGTTTTAGTTTGCATCGGACGCTAGGCATCGGACGCGTCCGTTGTCCATCGGACGCGCCGGAGTCTTTGCATCGGACGCTGGGTGATCACTGTTCACAGCGTCCGATGGTGGAACAGTAAGGTTCCAGAACCGCCCAGTCTGCATCGGACGCGTCCGGTGGTCTGGCATCGGACGCAGGCCAGCGTCCGATGCGACTGGTTTCGCACGGTTTCGTCCGCGGTTCGCTCGTTCGTTGTCGGAATTGATTTCCGTCTTTTGCGTTGGCTTTCTAGAGTTGTCTAGTGTCTCGCTGTGCTTCTAGGAAGCATCCACCCTACATATAGGGTCGTGGACATTAGCAAGTTCTAGGGTTCGCTCTTGGGGTCGATTTTGGGACAGTGGCATCTAGTTTCCGTAAGGAAATTTTGAAGCTCCCATTCACCCCCCCCTCTGGTCGCTTTCGGTTAGCTTCTCGGTCCTTCTATTGGTATCGGAGCGGGTTAAGGATCTTCCACCTTAGCCGGTTTCAGATCCACCGAAGGCGACATGGATCGCGGCGTGGGCAAACCGCCGTTTTTCGATGGGACGAACTATGCGTATTGGAAGATACGTATGTCGGCCTATTTGCAGAGCTTGGGCGCTTCGATCTGGGATATTTGCAACTCCCCTGATTACGTGGTCTTGGCTGCTCGTGTGACCCAACAGCAGGTCGATGAGCACGATGCCAATAGCCGAGCCCGTAATGCTCTTTTCTCTTGTTTGAGCATGGGTGAGTTTGATCGTGTTTCTCACCTCGCTACGGCTCGGGAGATCTGGGACACTCTCATGCGTTTTCATGAGGGTACCTCTCAAGTCAAAACCCGACTCTACGAGTCGTTCAAGCGAGAGTATGAGAACTTTAGACATCAACCTGGCGAGAGCATAGAAAGTTTATTCGCTCGCTTTCAGGTGATTGTCAACAGGATGAGGGCTAACAGAGAGCAGTTGCCATTTGACGATCATGAGCGTGCTTTGAAGCTTTTGCACACTCTTGACCGTTCGGTGTGGGACTCCAAGGTTCAGGCAATCATCGAATCGCCGAACTATGAGACCCTCACCTGCGACGAGCTCTTCAGTAAGCTCAAGTCCAGTGAGATTGATGCTATGGCGAGGGCTTCTTTTGAAAATCCTTCTCGCCCGTCCATGGCTTTGGTTTCCGGCTCTTCCCCTAACCCTTCAGCTGGCTTTGCGCTTTCTTCTCTCTTCTCTGTGACAGAGGACCAGCTGGAGTCTTTGGGAGACGACGAGTTGGCTTTGCTTGCCAACCGGTTCTCGCGGTTCCACAACAACCGCATGAACCGTCGTCGCGGAGGAGGACGCACCGGATGCTACGAGTGCGGCGACCCCGACCACTTCATCGCCGACTGCCCCAAGAAGAAGAACAAGCATCTTGGGAAGGGTGATCACGGCCACAGGCGCGACTCCAAGTACAAGGAGAAGCACGTTCCCCCAAGGCACAAGAAGCGGGGCGGCTTCAACAAAGAGTACATCAAGAAGAAGTACTTGGAGAAGCAGCAGGCTGAGCAGCGAGCGTTCTTCGCCACGCTCAGCGACGTCGACGGCTCGGATGACGACTCCGCTCGATCGAGTGATGACGAGTCCGAGAAGAAGAAGCTGGAGGACACGTTCAACGGCTTGTGCTTCTTCGCCGGCGACGAAGGCCTGTGTACCATGGCGCTCGGAGATGAGGTCGACGGCGAGCCGGAGCGTACCCCTCGGAACGACGACGACGACGACACCTCCCAGGTATCTCTCACCTACGACGAGCTTTCCTCCGAGGTTGAGAAGTTGACTGCTGCCCTCCTTAGTCAAGACAAGTTGCTTAGGCGTGCCGCTAGAGAGCGCAAGGAGTTTAGACAGAAGTGGGAGGACACGGTGAAGGAGCTTGAGTTCGCTCGGTCCACCGTGGTTGTGTCGGAGGAGTTGGAGTGCGAAAGTTGCGCCGCGCACATGACAGATCTTCTCACTCTGAGGAGTAAGCATGCTGCGCTGGTAGATGAGGTGGATGAGCTCCGAGCTAGACCGCAGCTGTTGGGTGCGTGCAAGACTTGTCCTGTCTTGCAATCCGAGTTGGCAGAGAAGAATGCCAAGCTTGAGTCTTTTGAGAAGGCCGGCTCGGATAGCACTTGTGTCAAGAGATGTGCTTTGTGTGAGGGCCTGGAGCAGGAGATGGCCAATGTGAGGCATGACAAGGTGCGTACCGAGGAGGAAAACACATACCTTCGGACCGTCTTGTCATGGGTGTCTTGTGGTGAGCCTCAGCTCGGGATGATGATCTCCCAATTCAAGCGAGCTGCTGGGGCTCCTGGTGTAGGTCTTGGCCAGAGTGTTGATCTTTCAGCTTTTGGTAAGATTGGAGAGTCTAGTGGTCTGAACCCCTGTGAGAAGCCCAACTCCACCACTACTCCCAAACTAACCAAGCTTCCACCCAAAGAGTCTGCCAAGCCTGTCACCAAGGATGGAGTTATAGTTGAATCCCCCAAGGCTCCACCCAAGAATCCACAATGGCAACCCAAGCCCAATCACCTAAAGAACAAGCTTGACACAATGCCACCCATCCGAGAGGAGTTGCCACAGAAGGGCAAGGGCAAGGTGAACCATACCCACATCCCTGCAAACCAACAACCCCCTTTGCGCGCGGTGAGGTTTCAGTGTGACTTTTGTGGGCGGGATGGTCACCTGAGTGAGTTCTGCTTTAGGCGCAGGAGAGAGGCGCGCCGAGCTAGGGAGATGCAGAACCCGGACATGTTTCACCCAGCTCGTGGTGGACATGCTCCGAAGCCTCAGGGGAGAGCTGCTAGGTCTGGAGGGAAGCATACCCAGCCTAGGCAGCAGGAGAGAGCCCCTAGGAGGGAGACTAGGCCTAGAGGTAGAGCACCTCAGTTTGTGAGGCCTAGGCAGGAGAGAGCTCCGAGGAGAGACGCTAGAGTTGAGCAGCAGGCTCCTAGGCGTAGACCTCGTAGAGAGCGTGCCCGACGGGGTCCTGCTTTTGCAGGTAACGGACCCCGTGGCGGAGGCTTTGTTGAGCGCTTTGTCCCACCGCAGGTAGAGTTTCGCGGTGAGCGCTTCTTCCCCAGCGGACCACGTTTTCCTGTGCGTGGTGATCGCTATCCCCCTAGACAGGATGGTTTTTACACTGACCGTTCTTTTGAGCAGCCGGCCCAACACTGGTTTCCTTCTTATCTTACTAACCCCAGTGTTGGACCGTATGTTCACCCTATGTCTTTTTATTGATGTAGGAGGAGCGGTTGGAGGACATTTGGCTTGTGGATTCCGGTTGCTCGAGGCACATGACCGGAAATGCCAAATGGTTCTCCAGCCATAGTCCGGTCGCCGGAAAAGAGTACATAACCTTCGGCGACAAAGGTAAGGGCAAGGTATTGTCCGTTGGTGCAGTGCGGGTTAATGAGCACTTTGTGTTGCGCGAGGTTGCTCTTGTTTCTAACCTGCATTTCAACTTGCTTTCTGTTTCGCAACTTTTTCGTGAAGGCTATGAGATTCGTTTCAAACCGAACCTTAGCCGGATCTTAGATCCTCAGGGTGATCTTGTATGTCTGATTTCACCCTTTGGGAATGTCTTTCGCGCGAATTTCTCAAAGTCGTTTGGATCTTCTCGCTGTCTTTTGGCTAGTCCTTCTTCTTCTGATCTTTGGAAGTGGCATAGGAGGCTCGGTCACCTGAGTTTTGACTTGCTTGCAAGACTTAGCTCACTTGGCTTAATCCGAGGATTGCCCAAGCTTTCGTTGGAGAAGGATCTAGTTTGCCATGCTTGCCGGCATGGAAAGATGGTTGCTGCTCCCCACCATCCTTTGACCAAGGTTATGACCTCGCACCCCGGAGAGCTTTTGCATATGGACCTTGTTGGTCCGGCTCGGGTGAGCTCGGTTGGTGGGAAGTGGTATGTGCTTGTTATTGTTGACGACTTTTCGAGGTATTCGTGGGTCTTCTTTTTAGTTGAGAAGTCCGAGACATTCTCCTTCGCTCGCGATCTGATTTTGCGTCTTCAGAACGAGTTCCCTTTGAACTCGATGCGAGCGATTAGAAGTGATAATGGTTCCGAGTTTAAAAATTCGGATTTTGAGAAGTTTTGTAAACGCCTTGGTTTGGAGCATCAGTTTTCTTCTCCCTATACACCACCCCAAAATGGTGTTGTAGAGAGGAAGAATCGGACCCTTGTTGAGATGGCCAGGACGATGCTTGATGAGCATAGGACTCCTAGGCGCTATTGGGCCGAAGCTATGAACACTGCATGCTATATTTCGAATCGCATTTTTCTGAGAGTGTTTTTGAAGAAGACCTCTTATGAGTTGCGTTTTGGTCGCCAGCCCAAGGTGAGTTATTTTAGAGTCTTTGGTTGCCACTGTTTTATATTGAAAAAAGGCAACCTAGACAAGTTTGAGTCTCGTTCTTCTGACGGTGTGTTTTTGGGTTATGGCACTCACACTCGAGCTTATCGTGTACTTAACCTTGACACTAACCGAGTCATGGAGACATCAGATGTCACCTTCGACGAGACTCTTGTTTCTCCTTCTTCTCGTTTTGAGCGTGCAGGTGATCATGAGGTTGGAGAGCCTCTTTTCGATGACGAGGAAGAGGGTGCTGAAGGTATAGATGATCCAGCACCCCCTCCGCCTGCCGCGCCGCCGGGAGCGGCTTCGACGACGACCCGTGGCCCCGAGACGTCTTCTTCCTGGGGGCCATGGGATCCACCTCGCGCGGTACCTTTTGTACCCGGGGTGGAACCAGCTACTGTTGAGGGGGAGGTTACTTCTTCCCGGGAGGCGCCACGACACATCCAGCGCCAGCACCCCCCTGAACAGATGATCGGCGACATCGACGAGCGAGTTACTCGCTCCAGGTCACAGCACATCTCGCACTTTGCTCATTCTGCTTTTGTTGCGTCTTTTGAGCCCCGAGATGTTGGACACGCATTGACGGATCCGGATTGGGTCAATGCCATGCATGAGGAGCTAGAGAACTTTGAGCGAAATCGGGTTTGGGTTCTAGTGCCACCACCTCCTGACTGTAAACCTATTGGGACAAAATGGGTATTTAAAAACAAGCAAGGAGAGGAGGGCCACATGGTGAGAAACAAGGCCCGGCTTGTAGCGAAGGGTTATAGTCAGAAGGAGGGGATAGATTATGAGGAGACCTTCGCTCCTGTAGCTCGTTTGGAGGCCATTAGGATACTCTTGGCTTATGCTGCATCCATGTGTTTCAAACTTTTTCAAATGGATGTCAAGAGTGCCTTCTTAAACGGCTATATTGAGGAGGAGGTCTATGTCCAGCAACCCCCCGGTTTTGAAAATCCCAAGTTTCCAAACCATGTCTTTAAACTCCACAAAGCTTTGTATGGTTTGAAACAAGCCCCTAGAGCCTGGTATGAGAGATTAAAAACCTTTTTGCTAGCTAAGGGTTTTAAAATGGGATGTGTAGATAAAACGCTCTTTCTCCTCAAGCAAGGCAAAGATACTCTTTTGGTCCAAATTTACGTGGATGATATCATTTTCGGTGGTTCTTCTCACGCTTTGGTTGCCAAGTTTGCAGATACTATGAGCAGGGAGTTCGAGATGAGCATGATGGGCGAGCTGACTTTCTTTCTCGGGTTGCAAATTAAGCAATCCCGAGAGGGGACGTTTGTGCACCAGGGCAAGTACACAAGGGACTTGCTGAAGCGGTTCGACATGGGTGAGGCCAAGCCTCTTCCAACGCCCATGTCGACAACGACTGCCCTGGATGCTGACACGGATGGAGAAGCAGTGGACCAGAAGGAGTACCGCAGCATGATTGGATCGCTGCTCTACCTGACGGCGACACGGCCGGACATTCAGTTCGCCGTGTGCTTGTGCGCGCGCTTTCAGGCTTCGCCACGCACTTCTCACCGTCAGGCGGTGAAGCGCATCTTCAGGTACCTTCGTTTCACGCCTGAGCTCGGGATTTGGTATTCTGCTTCTTCCACCCTCTCGCTTTGTGGCTTTTCTGATGCTGATTTTGCTGGTTGTCGCATTGAGCGCAAGTCTACTTCAGGGACTTGCCAGTTTATTGGATCTTCTCTTGTGTCGTGGTCTTCTCGCAAGCAGTCTAGTGTCGCTCAGTCTACCACGGAGGCTGAATATGTTGCTGCGGCTAGCTGCTGTTCCCAGTTACTCTGGATGATGGCCACTTTGCGTGATTTTGGTTTGAGCTTTACTCGAGTTCCTTTGCTTTGTGACAGCACGAGTGCCATTAGCGTTGCTAAGAACCCTGTGCTTCACTCGAAAACCAAACACATTGATGTGCGCTTTCATTTCTTGCGAGACCACCAGGAGAAGGGTGATATCGACCTTCGCCATGTCGATACTCATCACCAATTGGCTGATATTTTCACCAAGCCTTTAGACGAATCAACCTTTAATAGGTTGAGGGGTGAGCTTGGTGTGTGTTTCCCCTTTTAGATGGGGGAAGCATTTTGAGATGTACAGACTGACTCTTTTATTTTGAGGCTTTTTTCTTTTGAGTTTCTTGAGTCTCTCCTTTTGGTATCTTCTTTCCTTCAGTTTTGTGTCGGGCATACGCATTTACATTCTGAGCTTCATATCTATATTCACTAGAATGTAATTATGCTCTTGTTAGTATTGCTCCGATACTTATGATGATGCTTGTAGCTTATGCTCTTTCTGATCACTGTTACATGTTATGAGCGAGCTATTTTTTTTGGAAAGGTGAATTATGCCTAATGTATATAAATCTGAAAATGTTCACCATTGAGATATGCAACTAGCATGTGTAGGGTGTGTTGAGTCCATTCCTGCTTTTCATATATGCTAGGTTGCTATGTCTCTAGTTCTGAGTCATTCACTTGCTTGGTTGTTCATAACTTGCTTAAAATCTGAACCAAGTATTGTTGAATTGAAAAGATCGAGATGGGATTGCCTGTCAACACCTCATGGTATTGAGACTGTTTCTCATTGCACTTTGAGTTAAACTTGAGCCATGTAGTGTATGACCGAAACCGTTGCTTTAAGCTTCTGATTGCTTCGGCATAGGCTTCGCACGGTTGAAAAGTTAGGCGATGACAAGCTTTCAACCTCTCGCAATCACATGCTAAAAATGAACTTGTGAATTCTTTTACCGCTGCAACTCCGATATGAATTTGAAATCACAAGTATATGCCTCATTCCTATGCATGATGATTGAACTTTGCTAGGGGTAGTTCACCTTGTATATATGCTTAGCAATTGTTTGGATTCCTTCTATACATGTCTAGTGCTATGTTGATGGTGACTATCCTTCTGGCTTAAAACTGCTCACATGCTCATATGCTTCATATTTCGTATAAGTGATCAGTTTGAGCCTTTGCTATTTGAGTGCTTAATTGAGATGTTGGAGCTATACTGATTAGAGCATCTTTGCACTCTTTTGACTATATCCTTGAAGCTCCTAACTTGCATTTTGACTTCATATGCACTGTGGAAGGAGATCTTGTGTTCAGGGGGAGTTTATGTGAAGAGAGTTGCTTCTCCGATACCTTTTGGCCTTGATAAGTGCATTTTCAACTAGGGGGAGAAATTTACGCAAATCATATGCCCTGAAAATCTTTTGTCCTAGTTGCTTGCATTTGTCGAGGGGGAGTTTGCTAGTTGTGTTGAGCCGTTGCCTCTGTCTTGAGGGACTAGCAAACGTTCCTAGCTTCTCATGAGCTTTCATAAGCTTTCTCATTTGGCTTTCAATTGGTATCGTCTGGTGTGCTTTCCCATTTGGTTTGGGTTGATTTTCAATTGGTTCGGAGTGATTTTCTTGCTAGTTGTGTTGAGCCTCTGTGCCTCTATCTTGAGGGACTAGCATTTTGCTTCTGTTGTCCTCCGATCTTCAATTGCTATCTGCTAGCGGTGTTGAGCCTGTTCTACCTCTTCTTGAGGGCTAGCTTTGCTTTACTTGGTTGCGTCAAGCCGTTGCCCATGTCTTTGGGGACCAAGTTTTTGCTTCATCCACTTGACCTTTCTTCGGCTTTTGTTAAGGCTTCTGGGTCATTTGGTTGGGTTTTCTCTTCCCACTCCTTCCTACCTTCTTCTTCTTATTCATGATTTGTTGTGGAGTTGACAATGCACTCATCAAGGGGGAGATTGCGGATACATGGGTGTATGCCGAGTCTCTGTGTGATGAGTGATTGTCAACGGAGATGATGCGCATGTTCTTTGGCTTGTGTTGTGCAGGTGTCGAGCACGGAGACAGTGGTCGATGGCGGGTGAAGGTCAAGTTGCGACGTGTCGTGCCGACGGACCGGGCGCGATGAAGGATGGGCGTGCCGTGCGGCGGACGTGCCATGCCGATGTATCGGACGGTGAAGGGCGGACGTGGACTTGGACTGATGGACTGGAGGCCGGAGGATCAGCTGTGGTGGCTGGCAGCCTGCGACAGCTACAGGCGGAGAAGTGCGATCATGTCGGTGGAAGGGGTGCACAGGCGGTGCATCCCCTCTACGACGCCGGTTTGTTGGTAGAGCCCGGGAAAAACCAACGGTGGACGGTTTCCAGGTTTGGGCCTCAAAACCTGGGTGCTTGGGTTTCCAGGCTGAGCCTCAAAACCTGGGAGTGGGCCGGTTTCCGAGTTTGGGCCTCAAAACTCGGGCGCTGAGGGTTTCCGAGTTTGGGCCACAAAACTCGGGCTGGAGGCTGGTTTTCCGGTTTGGGCCTCAAAACCGGGGGCTGATGGAAAAGGCTGGTTTCCCGGTTTGGGCCGCAAAACCGGGGGTGCAGAGTGGTGGCGGCACGTGGCGGCGATCTGAAGGTTGCGTGGAGGCGACGCGGAAGACCGTGCGGGCGTGGCCGTCGGATCTACCTACCACCAGCGGGTGGACTAGAATAGCCTTAGGGTTAGGCTGGTCCGCTCTGTAAATTAGAGTAGAGAGGGGTAGAGTAGGAAATAGACTTAGGCTAGGTTAGTATAAGTAGTCTAGGGGAGACACCCTCCTCCCTATCTCAATCTCAGTTAGCGCAGTCATTTGCTTCCTAGCACCTAGGGTTTCCACTCTCCCATCCCCTGCTCTAGCTAGTTGAGATCCGCAGAGAGACTCCACTCTGTGTACTGTTGATTTGAGGAAGTGAGGCCGTATCCTCACTTTGGAGCACAGATCGATGGCTTGATTTGCGTCCTTAATTCGAGTTCGTGGCTGTGATTCGCGGTTTCTTTGTGTTCTTCGCGGAAACCTTTTTCTCCACGATTTTCCCGTCGCTTGATCTCTTTGCTCGGTTCATCTTCTGCAATTCCGTTTGAACCAAGTTGTTCTAGATCGTGAAGCTCTCCTTTCCACCGAAGGAATTAATCTCTAACCTCACGGTCTAGGAGATCGATCGATTTTCGTTTTGGATTGCGTTCTTGCCTCCATACCCCGAATTTTCTTCGATTCACCGATTTGGAGTTAGGTTCGAGCCATGATCTCTTAGGAGTAGCTCACTAACATCCTTGTGACTCCTCAAATCGGATCCTAGGCCTAGGGCAATTGATTCGAAGGAGATCGGGTTGAATCGTGAAGAACAGCGCTGTTTTCGGGGGCATCGGACGCTATCACGGGAGCATCGGACGCTAGGGTTCCTAGCATCGGACGCTCCGGTGACGCGTGTCACGTTTTCAGCGTTTTAGTTTGCATCGGACGCTAGGCATCGGACGCGTCCGTTGTCCATCGGACGCGCCGGAGTCTTTGCATCGGACGCTGGGTGATCACTGTTCACAGCGTCCGATGGTGGAACAGTAAGGTTCCAGAACCGCCCAGTCTGCATCGGACGCGTCCGGTGGTCTGGCATCGGACGCAGGCCAGCGTCCGATGCGACTGGTTTCGCACGGTTTCGTCCGCGGTTCGCTCGTTCGTTGTCGGAATTGATTTCCGTCTTTTGCGTTGGCTTTCTAGAGTTGTCTAGTGTCTCGCTGTGCTTCTAGGAAGCATCCACCCTACATATAGGGTCGTGGACATTAGCAAGTTCTAGGGTTCGCTCTTGGGGTCGATTTTGGGACAGTGGCATCTAGTTTCCGTAAGGAAATTTTGAAGCTCCCATTCACCCCCCCCTCTGGTCGCTTTCGGTTAGCTTCTCGGTCCTTCAACTTGATTCTTCATCTTCATCATCCTCTTCTTCTTCACTTGAGGAGTTTGAGCTTGTTTCAACTTGCTTTTTGCCCTTCATCTTTTTGTGCTCACATGAGAGAGCAATGTCTTTGCTTGATGAAGTGGCTTCTTCTTGACCCATCTTGCGTGACATCTCAAATGCCACCAATTTGCCAATGACAATGGCCGGGGTCATGGTGCTCAAGTCCTCCATGTTGTGGAGGATGGTGATGATGGTTGCATATTTGTTCTTTGGAAGAACGGAGATGATCTTCCTCACAATATCCGCATCACCTAGCTTTGTAATTCCTATAGAATGGAGCTCATTGATAATTAGATTCAAACGAGAATACATATCACGAACAAGCTCATTATCATTCATTTTAAAGGAATCATAGCTTGTTTTTGTTAGGTGATGTTTTTGCTCACGTACATTACTTGTACCATCATGGAGCTCATGTAGCTTTAACCAAATTTCATGAGATGTTTGCAAAGTAAAAACTTGGTTAAAGACATCCATGCTAATAGATTCAAACAAGCAATTTTTAGCTCTAGCATTAAGATGAATTTCTTTTTCATCACCCGCGGTAGGCTTCTCGGGATTCTTAATGGGTTTCATCCCATCACGGGTGACTCTCTAAACACCTAGATCAACGGCTTCTAAAAAGCAAGCCATCCTAGCACTATAGTAAGGGAAGTTAGTGCCGTCAAAGTGTGGAGGCCTAGAGGTATCCATCCCAACCTCTCTTAGGGGCGTCGGCTCGAAGGCGATGAAGCCAAGAGTCCACAAGAGAGCCAACCTTGCTCTGATACCAATTGAAAGGACCGTGACGCCTAAGAGGGGGGGGGGGTGAATTAGGCAACTTAAAACTTCTACTCTAAACTATGGCCTCTAATTTCCACCTAGTCAAAACCTATGCAAGAAAGTAAACTATCTAATGTGCAACTAAGGTTTTGCTAGATGTATTTGCTATCTCTATCGCAAAAGGAGTTATGCTACCTAGTTTCCAAACCTATCAACTAGCATGAGTAAGCTAGGAAAGGTAAAGCACATGAACAATGTAGCAATATAAATGCGGAAGCTAAAGAGAGTGATAGAGATGCAAACTCCCGTCGACGACTCCGGTATTTTTACCGAGGTATCGAGAAGCGCGCAAGCTTCCCCCTAGTCCTCGTTGGAGCCCCTCGCAAGGAATCCCTCGCAAGGGCCAAGCTCCCGATCGGATAACTCCGTGGATAGCTCCGGGCCTTCCCCACTCTCAAGTGGGTCTCCGGTTAAGCCACTCGTGGCAAAGCCTCTCCCGGATGCTCTCCGCCGTCTTCACTATCAAGTTTCTGGCCAAAGCGCCGTGGGCCTTGTTCCCTTCGGTACACGGAGGCGGCCACACCACAAACTCCGTTGGTGTGGTCTCGCAAGACTACAAGCCCTGCCGATGTACAACAACGGTGCGCGCAAGCACCGGTAGATGAGAGGTTTTCAACCTCACTAAACACTAGGCCTAACACCTAGAGCAAGCGCAAAGCGATGGTCTAACTAGCTTAAGCACTTCGCAAAGCACATACACTAATCACCTAGTATATCACTTGAGCACTTTGGTGGCTAGAGCAACTAAATATGTGTCTATACACTTGGTATGCTTCCTTGAGCTCCAACCCTATGTTTTTGGCCGGCCATGAGGGTATTTATAGAGCCCCTAGCAAATAGAGCCGTTGGGCAAAGAGATGCACTTTTCAGACATCGACCGGACGCACTTCACGTCCTGACCGGACGCGTCCGGTCACTCACAACGGCTAGTTGGCCTCCAGCACAGGCATTGATCGGACTCTGGCATGAGTCCAGTCACCGACGACCAGACGCGTCCGGTCACGATTTTGTGCCTCTGGAACCTCTCTGTGTTCGATCGGACTCAGCTGAGCTTCAGCGTCCGATCGTCGTTGTAGTGTCCGGTCACGTAGACGCGCTGAGGAACAGTAGCATCGGAGCGTCCGGTCGCTACTGTCACAGCGTCCGGTCGCTTTGACGTGGCGCTGCTGGCTTGGGGTACTGACCGGACGCATCCAGGCCAGCATCCGGTCCCTGCGAAGCAGCGTCCGGTCACTCCTTTTCCTCCGTTTCTTCACGGTTTCTCGCGCCGTCTTGGTTCCGTTCTTGTGCCTTGGACTTTGCTTGATCTTGAGAGACTTCTATTTAGCTTCAAATGTCTTGCTTGAGGTGTTGATCATTGGATCACCACGTAGCCTTTGTCCAAGTCACATTTGCACCCTATTGGACTTCAAAACAAACACTTGCAAACGCATTAGTCCAATTTGGTTATGTTGTTCATCAAACACCAAAATCCGAAGTTAAATGGTCCGAGGTCCATTTCCCTTACAGGGATCTAGGTGTCATCTCGTAGAAGCCTCTACCGTACCAGTTTGTGAACTCTGAGAGAAAAAACGGGAGAAGCAACAGATGAAGCATCGGTAGAGCCACCTCTTGCCCTTGTGAAAAAATTCAACAGCTAATATATATGTACAGTATACAAGATCAAGCGCTATCTCCACGAATGCATCTGCTAGCTTCCTCCATGGTTCTGCCACCACACCTGAGGGGGAGCAGACGCCAAGGACCCGACAACAGCTTGAAGACCTCCTCTTGCTGGGGAAGAAGATGTCGGAGGCTGCTAGGCGGATCGGCTAGGGAAGGAGCGCTGCACCTCCCCCGCACCTTGTGCTCGACCACCGTCGCCATCTGAAGATGCCGAGAGGTGACCATGGAGGGAATTGCCAGTGCAGAGGTGTGTTATAACCCTAGGACCTTCTAGGGTGTAGATCAGAGGGGTTTGGTACACGTACACAATGAAAACAACACCTATGAACTAGATCCGAGAGGGAGAAAGAGAGGTAGGGGAACACAGACCGTCGGAGTTGGAGGAGGAGCCAGCCATCACTGGTTCGGTGGTGAAGATCTGCGCATGGGCAGCGACGGTTGGTGAAGAGGGTCGCCGGACCTCGCTGTCCGGGAGGGAAGACGGTGATGGCGCCGCCGGTGGTGCTTCCCGCCGCTCGCTGCGCACCCTATGGATCGGATTAGGGTTTGTAGGTGGGGTTTAGCGGCTCCGAGGAACCTCGTGTCGAGAGCCCACCGGCACCCCACCCCTTTTATATTGCGCAGTGCGACGGGGGCCCACCAGCCAATCTCGGGCTGGGCGCCCCCGATCAGGGCGCGAGAATCACGGGTTCCAGGTGGCCGTTGGGCCCCTGGTGGAGATCATCCCAATAATCTCCCCCTTGATCTCAACTGTATACTGTACCTTTGACTTTAACTTGACTTTCTCATTTCCTCACAGATAGTGCATAGAGCATGCTTCATCGTCACGGTCGATTGTCGATAGATTCAACAGCTACAACACACATCTCTGTTCTGAAATAGTTTCATTGCCTTTTGGGCCCCTTACAGTCCAGGAATCATAGGCTTTCCCTTAAACCCATGCCGGCTACATGTTCTCTGAACACGTTGGGTGGTAAGCCTTTTGTCAGCGGATCCGCGAGCATCTTACTTGTACTAATGTGCTCAAGACTAATAGTTTGATCCCGGACTTTATCTTTCACAACATAGTACTTTATGTCAATGTGTTTGGCAGCACCACTTGACCTATTGTTGTGGGAATATTGTACTGCTGGATAATTATCACAGTACAACTTTAGTGGTCCATGGATGTCGTCAACCACTCTCAAACCGGGTATGAACTTCTTTAGCCAGTTCACCTGCCCCGAGGCCTCGAAACATGCTACAAACTCGGCATACATTGTGGACGATGTAGTGATGGTTTGTTTTGAGCTTTTCCACGATATGGCTCCTCCTGCGAGAGTGAAAACATATCCGGACGTGGACTTCCTATCATCTCCCGCATAATCAGAATCTGAGTACCCTTCTATGCGCAAGGATTCTGATTTTCTATATGTCAGCATGAGGCCTTTTGTGCCTTGCAGATGACGCAAGACTTTCTTTACCAGTTTCCAGTGTTCTAGGCCTGGATTACTTTGAAATCTGCCAAGTAACCCGGTGACAAAAGCTAAGTCAGGGCGTGTACAAACTTGAGCATACTGTAGGCTTCCGACAGCTGAAGCATATGGAACCGCTTTCATTTGATCGATCTCATACTAGTTCCTGGGACACTGAAAGTCCCCATATCTATCGCCCTTGACTCTGGGTGCAGGTGAAGGTTTACTTTTGTGCATACTGAATTTCTTTAGAACTTTTTCCAAGTATGCCTTTTGCGATAGTCCTAATACCCCTTTGCTTCTATCTCGATGAATCTCGATCCCTAGAACGAACGAGGCTTCACCAAGATCTTTCATATCGAAGTTTGAGGACAAGAACTTCTTTGTCTCCTGCAGTAGACTGACATCATTACTAGCCAGTAAGATATCATCCACATACAAGATTAGGAAGATATACTTTCCATTCTTAAACTTTGCATAAACGCAATTGTCCTCAACATTTTCTTTAAACCCAAACTTCTTTATTGTGCCATCAAACTTCAAATACCACTGTCTTGAAGCTTGTTTCAATCCATAAATGGATTTTCTTAGGCGGCACCCCATTTGTTCTTTTCCTTCTATGGCAAAACCTTTCGGTTGTGCCATGTAAACATTCTCTTCTAAATCCCCATTTAGAAACGCTGTCTTCACATCCATTTGATGTAACTCTAAATCATAATGGGCTACAAGAGCCATTATGATTCTGAAAGAATCCTTACATGAGACTGGTGAAAAAGTCTCATTGTAATCAATTCCTTCCCTCTGCGTAAAGCCTTTTGCCACAAGTCCCGCTTTATACTTTTCTATATTCCCTTGGGAGTCATACTTGGTCTTGTAAACCCATTTACAACCCACTGTTTTGGCTCCTTTGGGAATTACCTCCAAGTCCCAAACCTTGTTGGTACTCATTGATCTCATCTCTTCTTCCATGGCCTCAAGCCACTTGGATGAGTGTTCGCTTCTCATGGCTTCTTCAAATGAGGTGGGATCATCCTCCATTTGAAACTCCTCAGTGTTATACACTTCATAATCATCAGGAATAGCAGATCTCCTGACTCTTTGAGACCTTCTAGGGGCGACCTCAGATGGCCCCGGTTCTGTAGGGGGCTGTTGCTGCTCTTCCTCATGCACAACAACGGTTTCCACGGGCTCCTGAGGGACAGGTTCCACATGTTCACTCGTTGTTGCCATGGGAGGACATACAATAGGTGCTGTCACTACAGTGTCCTGCACTGTTGGTGCAGCAGGAACAGGCAACACAAAAAATGGTTCCTGAATCATTGGAGTGGGCACATATACCCGCTTCTCCTCAAGATCAATTTTTCGTGCTGTCGTGCTCCCCCTGATCATCTGCTCTTCCAAGAAGACAGCGTGTCTCGTTTCTACAAACTTTGTATATCTATCTGGACAGTAGAAACGAAAACCTTTTGACTTTTCAGGGTAGCCAATAAAATGGCAACTCTCCGTTTTGGGATCCAGCTTCCCTATGTTTGGGTTAAACACCTTAGCCTCAGCAGGACTGCCCCACACACGTAAGTGATTTAGTGAGGGCACTTTTCCTGTCCACAATTCATACGGTGTTTTGGGCACCGACTTACTTGGAACTCTATTGAGAATGTGAATGGCGGTTTTCAGCGCCTCCATCCACAGACTCAACGGTAAGGTGGAGTAACTCACCATACTGCGCACCATATCCATCAAGGTACGATTACGCCTTTCAGCTACTCCATTCTGTTGAGGCTCGCCAGGTGTAGAATACTGGGCAACTATGTCATTCTCCTGGAGAAACCTTGCAAAAGGTCCAGGCACTTGTCCATACGGGGTATGCCGACCATAGTACTCCCCCCCACGGTCGGATCTGACTATCTTTATCTTTAAGTCATGCTGATTTTCGACCTCAGCCTTAAAGATCTTAAATTTATCCAATGCCTCTAATCTTTCTTTGATTGGATAAATATAACCATACCGGGAGTAATCATCTGTGAATGTTATGAACGAGTCATAGCCATCCACACTCTTTACAGGAAAAGGACCGCAAATGTCTGTGTGAATGATCTGTAATATTCATGTACTTCGTTTAGCATTTTTCTTTATTTGTTTTACAAATTTTCTTTTAATGCAATCTATGCATTGCTCTAGATCTGAGAACTCTAATGGAGGAAGAATTTCATTCTTAACTAATCTTTCTATTCTCCCCCTCGAAATATGGCCTAAACGACAGTGCCATAATTTCGATGACTCATTTAGAGTTCTCTTTCGCTTTCTATTTTCATTCACACACGAGGATGTATTGTCATTCACATTGCATACGGAGTTCGCTTTATCACGAAGAGACAATAAATAAAGCTTGTCTTATTGAAAGGCGAGACCAATACATTGATCATTAAACATTATTACACATTTTCCATGTCCAAAATGACAACCATAACCATCATTGTCCAAACGTGATACACTTATTAAATTTCTCATCAAAGATGGAACAAATAAAACATCTCTAAGCAGAAGTACTACGCCATCTGGAAGCTCTAATGAAAGATCTCCAACAGCTTCGACGTCTGCCCGAACTCCATTTGCAACTTTAATACATCTTTCGTTTCTTTGCAAAGCTCTCGTCGAAGTGAACCCTTGCAAAGAATTTGCAACATGAACAGTTGCACCTGAGTCAATCCACCAAGTAGATTTAGAATACTGTATATATAACGATTCATTTACAAATGTAAATAATATTCTCACCTCTGTTTGCCATAAATGATTTCAAGAAGTCAGGACAATCCTTCTTGAAGTGGCCCTTCTTCTTGCAGTGGAGGCACTGATCTTTATCAACAGTATACTGCTGATACTGCTGATGCTGAGGTTGATATGGAGTCTTTCCCTTGAACCTTGAAGAGGAAGGAGCATTAAAATTTTTCTTTTTATTATCCCTCACATGGTTTATAGATCCACCATGTGAGGCCTTAATTCTCTCTTCCTCTTGCACACACATAGCAATGAGCTTCTCTGAGTCCCACTTTTCAGGCTGAATGTTGTAATTAACAACAAAAGTGTCAAACTCTTTTGGCAAGGAAGCAAAAATCAAATGAATAAGGAACTCATCCTTGAGTGCCAAATCCATTGGTTTGAGCTTGGATGCCAAAGTGCTCATCCTCAGTATGTGCTCTCTAATGCCACTGCCACCTCCATGGTACCTCTCTGTTACCAGCTGCTTTATCAGCTGGGTGGCTTAAGTCTTTGAAGAGCCAGTAAACTGACTCTTTATCCTGTCCAGGTACTCTGTGACAGTGGCACACTCTGGAATTGAGCCCACAATAGCTGGCTCAATCGTATTCTTTACCACGGCCAAACACTTCTTGTTTGCCATGACCCATTTCCTATGCTCCAAGTCACAGGACATCCGTATGGGAGCAAAGTCCCTCTGTCTGGTTTGCCATGCGGCATCAACCTCATTAGCATCCCGAACCGGTGCCACAGGCTCTGTGGGACACGGTTCGGTCACTACCCAGTCCACCTCAGCCAGGGTGAAAGCTAGGTCTATCTTCCTCCTCTATTCCCCATAGTTGTCTCCTTTGAGCACGGGGATATCCTTGATGCAGCTCATCAAGGAGAAACCACCTGAAACCACAATCATAATTCATATATTGTGAGAATAATAATAAAATATGAACGACAATAACTGCATGCCTTATTTTCAACGTTGGTCAAAATTAAAACATACAATTAATTATACATTAAATCTACATCACCGTTGGGCAGAAATAGACAAAATGCATAACAAAACATAACATCATAATATTATTATTAATCAACGTTGGTCAGAGTAATAATAATATTATAATAATATGAAAACAATATCCATTTTTCAAAATTAAACTCTCCCGTTGGTTCGAATTTAATAATGAAAATAACAACCGTAAATACGCAGCGGAAACATGAAATCTTTGTTTATTTTTCAGAAGCATCATTTCTTGTAATCTGTTAATCTCTAGAAATTAACACGTTGGTGCAAAATTTATAAAGATTAAAATACAAAATTCTATGTAAATCATGGTAAACATGCTTCTGAAAAAGAGAACCGAACAGACACTGTGCGCATTGCCATTTTGGCCCAAAACCAAAACCGCGGCCCGCTTAGCCAATGGTGGCATCGGCCTCGTCACAGCGCCCGCGTCCCAGGCCGCAACCTGGGCCTGGGCCGGGATTCTTCTCTCCCTCCTGGGCCGAAAGAGGTCCAGCTGAGCTTGGCCTCCTGGTGGCCGTCGGATCCGATCCGACGGTTGTCCGCGTCGTCCGCGCGAACAAAAACTCGGCCGGCGGCCGCTCCCCAAACCCTAGCCTTCATTTCTCTCCTTCCCTCTACTCTCCACTCCCGGTCGCACAGCAGCGACGAACCGGAGCAAGGTGGCGTCCTCCGCCAGAGAAGAAGAATGGCGCCGCCGTGGGCCCCCTCGCCGGCGCACGCGTGCAGCTTAGGCCGCACGCGGTGCCGTCGAGTGGCTCCATGGTGGTGCCCTTTAGCCATAGATCCGCCGCGCTCGACGACATAGGAGGAGCGGCGAGGACCGGATCTGGTGAGTGCTATGAACACCGACCCGCCAGCGGCCTGGATTTTGTCCTCTCCCTTCTTTTCTGTACGGATCAAATCCGTCTCTTTCTGATTAGGGCTAGGGTTCATACGGGTTTGGATCCAATCCTCCCCCTCCTTTTCCCGAACGTCGGCAAAGCCGACGGCGGGCATTAGGGTTTCCCCTATTCTCTGTGGCCGTACGTCGGTAAAACCGGCGTCGGTACTCCCCATCTCGATCTACAGACTAGATCGAGGCGTTTGATACCATTGTTATAACCCTAGGACCTTCTAGGGTGTAGATCAGAGGGGTTTGGTACACGTACACAATGAAAACAACACCTATGAACTAGATCCGAGAGGGAGAAAGAGAGGTAGGGGAACATAGACCGTCGGAGTTGGAGGAGGAGCCGACCATCACTGGTTCGGTGGTGAAGATCTGCGCACGGGCAGCGACGGTTGGTGAAGAGGGTCGCCGGACCTCGCTGTCCGGGAGGGAAGACGGTGATGGCGCCGCCGGTGGTGCTTCCCGCCGCTAGCTGCGCACCCTATGGATCGGATTAGGGTTTGTAGGTGGGGTTTAGCGGCTCCGAGGAACCTCGTGTCGAGAGCCCGCCGGCACCCCACCCCTTTTATATTGCGCAGTGCGACGGGGGCCCACCAGCCAATCTCGGGCTGGGCGCCCCCGATCAGGGCGCGAGAATCACGGGTTCCAGGTGGTCATTGGGCCCCTGGTGGAGATCATCCCAACAAGGTGCTCATGAACGGCCGCTGCGTGTCGGTGTTTGTTAACCGGCAATCGTCACGGGATTACTCGAGACGATTTGTTCGGTGGGGATCGGTGTTCGTAGGACTCGAAGAGAACACAGAGACACAGGATTACTCGAGATGATTTGTTCGGTGGGGATCAGCGTTTTTTGTAGGACTTGACGAGAACACAACATAGAGACACGGGATTACTCGGGACGATTTGTTCGGTGGGGATCGACATTCGTAGGACTCGACGAGAACACAGAGACAACAATTTATACTAGTTCAGGCCGCTAAATAGTGTAATACCTTACGTCTAGTTGCGGTGTGTGGCTTGTGTTATGATTCAAAATTCAATGGTAGGGGTATGCGCCTGTTTCTCCTCATATAGTCTGGTAGAGCATAGCGCATACCGAGTCCTAGTCGGTTACAATAGAGGAGTCCTATTCTAATTATAAGACTTCCTTCAGTAGTCCGACTAAGTTATAATGAGAGTCCTAATTTATGTAGCTTTGTGTCATGTCTTCGGATCTCCTTATGACTTCCTAGGACTGGTCCGAGTAATCATCTATTGATGATATCTTTGACATTCTGGTCCGTCAAGCCCCCGAGCTCTTCAATATTTCTCTAAAACGTTATCTTCTGACTTCTTTCAACAACCAACCGAGTAATGTCTTGAGAAATCTTGTGGTGCTCTGTAGGAAGGAAAAAACTCCAATGGTGTGCACTTTTTAGAAAAAGTGCACTCATAGGGTGTAGCCCCCGAGCCTCTTGTTATTTTAACAAAAATAGCTTTGAGGTTCTTCTAATCTTTCCCAAAAAATCCTTTTGAGAAAACTTTTCTTTGGTGATATATACCCTGTAGCCCCCGAGTCTAAATTCCGAGTACTTTGAGGAGTTAGTGTTTAGGGTCTTTAGTATATCATCCGAGTAATCCTTGAAAACAACGTAGTATAGGTACATAACACTTCTTAAAATGAGTCATCCGAGTGATAACATTCAGCTTCAGGTGGGTAACGTTTTCATCAAACGTCCCTTATCACCCCCAACTGAAGATATCACCGTGTAGATCATCAATAATTGGTGAGTAACTATACCATCTGTCCGCTTTAATGACTCTTTGTCATTTTGCGTAACTGTGACTGTGTTGTCTGTTCTCATTGAAGTCCTCGCTTGGAAGGGATAAGCTTTATCATTGTCAGACTCACATGTGCAACGGTCTGCCCGTGGTTGTACTTACAAGATTCCACCACTGTGTTTGTGGACTTGGTCCATAAACCAGAGGAGGATGCTTATAAATACCCTGCCTAGGAAGCAAGAAATCCATACTCGAAGCAGTGCATAGTCTTCTTTGCATCCAAGGTCTTTATAATGTCAATAGCTAAGATGTCCGAGCCCATGGGTCTTGTAGTCATCCTTATGTAAGAAGGTTGAAGTGCCCAGAAGAACTCCTGTGAAGGGATCATCCGTTAAGGTAGATTTCGAGTGGTTTAGAGCAGAAGAGTACAGAGTTGCGCCTAAGAACTCTTGTAACGCTCCCCATCATCAACAGCGGTGGAGTCACAGGTTAGGTTATCAAAAGGCGTTGGGATTTGGACTAACTCTCTAGCTCCAAATTATGTGCTGAGATAGATCCAAAAGCCCACCTTGGGATGCACTGAGAAGATAGTGTCTACCCAAGGTTTTGTACCAGTTTGCTCTGACTCACTGAACATAGACCTTAATGCATTGCACATCAAGGCTTTGTATCTTGATAACACTAGGACAATGTTTTACATCCTGATTTTGCTTGTAACTGAGACTTTTAAGCATTGGGTAATCCTTAAGATGTAACCATGTATCCTTGTGTAATTCCAAGTAATATTTGATAAGATCCGGGTACCTAGAAGTTCATCTGAGTCCTTCGTCTTTGATTTCGTTCTCAACCTCTTAATGGATGGAGGGTTCCTATTGATCATCGGACTCCAGCCCCGAACACGACGGAGATCGTCACGTTCAAGTCCTTCGTTGAGCGCGGGTTAGGTCTCCTTGCTTCTGATTTTTTTGAGGGGATTACTCCATTATTATGGTTTGACCCTTAATCATATCACTCCTAATGTTGTCAACCACATTGCTATCTTCTCCCACCTCTGTGGGGCTTGTCTGGGGATATGCCCCTCGTTTGCTCTTTTCTGTTATTTTTTTGGGTAAAGAGTCAACCAAGTGATGCAAAGGTAGAAGTAGTTGGAGGAACCAGTATACAACTGAGGTTGGAAGTTGGTACTCAGTACATAGCTGTAGAGTTGTCGGATTCAGTCCGAGAGTGGTCTAGTGGCTGGTTCTATGTAGCCAACCCACCTCCAGCACTTCGTCGTCATGATGGATGGCCTCCGCAGAAGAACCCTCGCTGGAAAGAGAATATCTCAACCGAGGAGCTAGAGCGTATCCAACCTTTAATCGACAAAATTGTTGCCTTGAAGTTGGGCGGATTATCTGGATACACCGTCGTCTAAGATTTCATCGCCCGCCGAGTTCATCCGCTGTAACAACAAGCCTTGGCTTCGAATATCTTGGCGTGAATGTCCTGAGTCGACACTCGGCCGACCAGTTACCGAATGAAGAGATTTTGAGAAGGATGAACAAGCTTCTGAGGAGCCGCAAACACCTCGTCCCAATGATATGGAAAGACACCATTTCTTCATATAAAACTTTTTTCACAATGTTTTGCTGCAATAACTGTTTTTGGGGCACCATTTATTTATATACCTTTTATCTATAGTTTCTTTAGATGTTGCACAACCAATTTCCTGCATGCACACGTCCTCTTGGTTCATGTCCAACTCAATATTCCATAGTTTGAGAAACATATTTGGCAAAAAATATTTTATATTCGCTTATTAGGTCACTAGTAACAATTTACCTTTTGTAGATTTTGCACGTTGAAATACCAGGGGCTAGCATCAACATTATAAACAAAATGGCACCAACATTATTAGATATAAAAAAAAAGCATACCACACACGGGAGTACTATTTATTGTTCTATTTTGGAAGCAAGGAAAACAAGTAAAATAGCACATGACAAACGCAACCACATTTCCTCCCAAAAATCTAGGCAAAGATAGCCCAAATGATAGTACCCCCATTTTTAGACTCTCTAAATTCTCCAAGAAATATATATGCAAACCAGCCCTCAAAGTCCTCCGATTTCCACTCTCTTCCCCGCCCCGACCTCAAAAACACCACCCTCCCCCGCCCTCTCCGCCCCGCGAGCGCCACCACCACACCATTCCCTTCCGCAGGAATAAGAAGAGAGCTCGAGAAGAGCTCCCCTCCACCGGCTTCCCCGCCCCTCCTCCCAGCGATCGAGCCTCCTCCCGGGCGTCCCAGCGGCGGTCGGGTCGCCGGGTTCGGCGCTGGTCCTGGTCCGGGCTCTCCCATGGCGTCGCCGGAGCAGGAGGCGGCGGTCGCCGCGGCCGTCGTGGAGGACGTGATGCGGCAGCAGGGTGGAGGATGCGGCGGCTCAGGAGGAGGAGGAGATACGGTTGGGTCCTGGAGGAACATCGACATTTCCTGGCGCAAGGCGCAGGAAGCTGGTGAGTCGCGGTGAATTTCTCTTGGTGAAAATAAAAATTGCATCTTTTTTTTTTTTTGCGACGGAAATTTGCATCTTTTAATGGTATGTATGTATATCCAATTTGAGTTAAGTCTATTGCCTACATGGTAGGCTGGAATTTACTTTCTTTTTTGTGATTCAGTCACGATCTTTTTTTAGTCGGTGCATGCATGCATGTGTTTTAGACTTTTAGTTCTGTTTCGGATAGAAGCTTTAGATTATGCTCGGAGTGCATTTATATATAGTAGTCCGGCCTGGTTCATTGCAATTGTTTCCTCTGTTAATATTTGCCAAGAATAAATTGGTGTTTTTATCTTTTTTTCCTCTTGAAATGACATTAACGGAATATGTTGTGCTAGTCTACTAGAATAGGTTTTTATCCTCTTGGAGAGCTTGAAGTTTCTAGTCTCTTTAATGCTAACTTGAATATGAATCCATTATAATTTCATCTCACATTTAGCTGACTCATTACCTTCATACTCCCTACATCCCAAATTATAAGACATTTGACTTTTTTGTCCTCAAGTTTGACCACTCGTCTTATTCAAAAAATTTCTGCAAATAAAGTCAAATTTATTAAGTTATTCTTGAAGAATTTTTATTAATAAACAAATTCATGACAAAAGAAGTGATACTTTGCATAAAATTTTGAATAAGACGAGTGATCAAACTTGGTGTAAAAAAAGTCAAATGTCTTATAATTTGGGATGGATTGAGTACTTCATAATCTATTCGGACTTGGCTCAATGGCAGTGATAAGCTGGAGAGGGACTAAGTTTGTGTTCATTACTTCATAACCATAACACCCTGCGCCTGCAAGGCTGCAATGCTCTTCCTGCAATACAATTTATAAGTTTTAACAGAAATCCTTAACTCATTTTTATACCTAGCTGGCTTCCTACATCATTACTCTCTCTTAGGCATTCATAACGCTAGATTTAGCTGCAATGATTCCTTATTCTTTGCTATGTGCCTTTGTTCCTTGTCACTCTTGACCATATAAAACAGGGCAATGGGCAACAACCTAATTGTAGTTTATAGGTAGTTACTTTTATGATCATCGTGGTTGTCATGACAAAGAAGTGGCGTTAATTAGGGCGCACCTCCAAACGTGCCTGCATAGAATACCTTTATTTTTTTGTTTAAGAATATGATGACTGCTGATCCACTGTTTCACTTAGGTTCTAAACAGCACCAATGTTGCAATCAAGTTATTTACGTACTGTCATTAGGCTTGTAGCCCAGATTTACAATTTAGTGATAGAGCACTTGTTTAGAGTAATGGTATATATGATCTATTTTTGTATCTTTGGATGTAAAAACACTTATTGTCATTTTCTGTTAGGAACTTAGCATAATCAGGGTCATTTAAATTGGTGCTTCCTTTGGTTTGAGAATTGCAGCAATAAGAAGGTATGAGGCAGCCAACTGGTTGCGAAGGATAGTTGGGGTAGTGTGTGCGAAGGACCTTGCAGAAGAGCCTTCCGAGGAGGAATTCCGTGTTGGCCTGAGAAATGGCATTATTCTCTGCAATGCACTCAATAAGATTCAACCTGGTGCAGTACCCAAGGTTTGCATTTCTCTTGTTCAGATCCAAGTATTTCATTTTCTACTGTGATTTTGCATGCTAAGTATGATGCTTTTAGGTTGTGGAGGTGCCATCGGATTCTACTGTCCCTGCCGATGGTACAGCTCTCTGTGCATATCAGTACTTTGAGAATGTGAGGAATTTCCTCATTGGCCTGCAAGATTTAGGTCTTCCAACATTTGCGGCATCAGACCTGGAAAAGGTTACATTATTGTTTGGTTTATTTACTTTTACGTTGAATGATCGACATGTTTTTATTAACACCACAATTTTGGTACTATTTAGTGGATTATCCCTGATTAATAAGGAGTGCTGCTGCAAAAAAAAAAACTATTAACTAATTTTATTTATATTAGCCATCCCAATTTTATAATTTCACTTGCCATCAACCCCAGGGTGGACAAGGTGTTCGAGTTGTAGACTGTGTTCTTGCTCTGAAGTTATTTTGTGATGCTAAGCAAGTGGGAAAACAATCTCCATTCAAATATGGTGGCATTGTAAAGCCTTTGTCTGGAAAGTTTGTCATTCGCAAGAATAATGAACCTTTTACGAAGGTGATGATGAGGAGTCACTCAGCTGAATTACTCCGAGATGGTATATCATTGGAGCAAATAGGTCTTGATTTTTCTCTAGAACCCAGTGAAATAGTAAGAATCCATCACCTAGTTATTCTTTCACATTACGCAGCTGTTTTTTTAAAAAAATAAAAATTGTGGTGATACTCATCTTCTTGGCTGTAGACTACTCCGGACTCCATCCGGATGATTGTTCAAACAGTTCTCTCAGATAAGAAACCAGAAGAAATTCCATCAGTGAGCCTACTGTGTAGCTAGCTGTTTATGCAATGTGGTTGAGAGAATAAATATTCATATTGAGTCTGTTACTTTTCAGGTTGTAGAATCACTCTTGAGAAAAGTAATTAATGAATTTGAGCGCCGTACTGCAAGCCAGAGTGAATTGGTATATTCACTTCTTTTACCAGCCTCACAATTCCTGCTGCTTTTTTAATTTTGACTAAACCAACCATATCACAGTTGGACTAATAGAGACTATGGAACAGGTGAAAGACACTATGGATACCAATGACCGTAACTCAGTTTTGAGAATGGACTCTCCGTTTGACACCAATGATAGTAAGTCATTATCTGGAGTGGACTCTGCACAAGTGGAGTCTACTTCCCCCAGTAATCTGGAGAAGGTATCCACTTTTTTGTGAATACAGCAATAACTGAATGTTCTTAATTTGCGACAAATAAATATTTGCTACTCCATCCCAAATGTAATCTATTTTATTTTTTCCTAAGACAAACATCTCTAATTTGACCAAATTTATAGAAAATACATTAGTATCTAGAATACCAAATAAATACAATATCAAGACATTTTATGATGGTCAATTAATGAAACTAATTTGATATTGTAGATGTCAGTGTATTTTTCTATAAATTTGGTAAAAGCAAAATAAGTTTGATTTAAGACAAAACTATCATTTTGGAATGGAAGGAGTATTATAGAACTATTAATCTAGACATGTCAAAAATTTTAATTTGTTCATTCTGGCTGAAATTGGCTGTGCACTAATATTTCTCATTAGGCCACTGAAAATATTAAGGTGGACGAAAATGAGCAGAACGCATTGAGTCTGACGGAAGATGTAAGCACATTAGTACCTGTACCACTAAGCAATGATAATGTAAATAAAAATATGCTAAAGCCAGTGAGAAATTTTGATCAAGAACAGAAACAGATCCAGGTATTTCAAATGTTTTGTGTTCTTCAGTGAATCTGGTTGTGTTTTCCACTATCATTCTGTGACTATTGAGAGTGACTGTAGGATTTGAAAAGTAACATGTCCACCGTTAAGTCTTGCATGGAGCAGTTAAAACTGCAGTACTCTGAAGACTTTAAAAAGCTTGGTATATTGCTGCTGAACTTTGGACATCTGTAATCATTAATTTTTTTCTTCCAAAATTTTGGTGTTCATCATCATATTGTGTTATGTTAGGTTATCATTTACGTATTGTTTGTCATGCGGCTTCTGGATACCGTAAGGTTGTTGAGGAAAACCGCAAGCTTTACAACCAAATACAAGACCTTAGAGGTATATTTTTTTCAGTATTATGTACTAGAAACATGAGGACTCTATACTTATGTTTCCTGTAATGTGACATTCATGCTGAAAAATCACTTTTCTTCTTTGTCACAAGGAAATATCAGAGTTTACTGTCGAGTCAGACCTTTCCTTCCTGGAAAAGTAAGTTCCTCGAGCAGTGTTGCTGGAATAGAAGATAGAACCATCACACTTATGGTGCCATCAAAATATGGAAAAGATGGAAAGAAGTCTTTTACTTTCAATAGTGTCTTTGGGCCCCTGGCCACACAAGGTTAAACTCACAATAAGTTGCTCCAGAGAATTATTTGTTTGAAATTAGACCTTTTTTAATTAAGTGACAAAATCTTTCAATTAGTGCAGAGGAGGTCTTTACAGACATGCAACCTTTGGTCCGTTCTGTTCTTGATGGTTTCAATGTTTGTATATTTGCATATGGTCAAACTGGATCGGGGAAGACCTTTACAATGGTGCTTGACCTGTCAACTGTTACTTTTTACATGAGTATTGATACTTTTTGCAATATGAAAACATTGTTTTCTGGCTGCTGCAGAGTGGTCCCAAAATTTTGACAGAAGAAGGGCTCGGTGTCAACTACAGAGCACTAAATGATCTATTCAGTATCCAGGAGCAGAGGAAAAATACAATTTGTTACGAAATTGCTGTACAGATGATGGAGATCTACAACGAGCAAGTGAGAGATCTCCTTCAGAATGGTGGAAACAAAAAATATCCTTTCGTACTGAGCTTGATATTAGTCCTGCTCTTAGATATCTTAACTATTTTTTTTTTGCATATATTGAACATATATCTTATTTATAATATTGGACCTCCTTAACACCAAGAAACATTGGAAATTCGAAATAATTCTCAAAAAGGAATTGCAGTTCCAGATGCAAATGTGGTTCCAGTCACATCGACCTCTGATGTAATTGACTTGATGAACCTTGGCCAAAAGAATCGTGCAGTTTGCTCAACTGCCATGAATGACCGAAGTAGTCGCTCCCATAGGTTTGTTTGTTGCTTTTGCATTAGTGCATCCAGTTCCAGGCATGATGTTGAAACTTGGTGTTTTTAGCTTATGTTTGAGTAAACCAATTACAGTTGTCTGACTGTTCATGTTCAAGGACGAGATTTAACATCTGGAACAGTCCTAAGAGGTTGCATGCATCTTGTGGATCTAGCTGGCAGTGAAAGAGTTGATAAATCTGAAGTGGTAGGAGATAGATTAAAGGAGGCACAGCACATAAACAAGTCACTGGCTGCACTAGGCGATGTGATTGCAGCCCTAGCCCAGAAAAGCACACATGTTCCTTACAGAAATAGCAAACTTACTCAACTATTACAAGATTCCCTTGGTAACTATCCAAAGCTCCATATCCTTGGTTTGCATCTTGTCGGCACCAAAAATATGTGTTGTAAGTATTTTGTTTCCATTTTTCAGGAGGACAAGCGAAAACATTGATGTTTATTCACATAGCTCCAGAACCGGATGCTGTTAGTGAGTCCATAAGTACTTTGAAGTTCGCCGAGCGTGTTGCCAGTATTGAGCTTGGAGCAGCCAAGTCAAACAAGGAAGGAGGAGAAGTCAGAGAGCTCAAAGAACAGGTTCGTCTATGAACTCTGCTTCATGGCTTTCTTCAGTTCACAGAGGCTTGTGACCAACACGTTCTATGAAATTGTGCCTCATTACTTCCTTACTGCAGATTTCTTGCCTCAGGGCAGCAGTAGCTAGGAAAGATGGAGATCATGAGAGCATACGAAGCACTCAATCAAGCCCAGACATATATAGATTGAGAACGGGTAATGCATCACCTGCATCGAGGCACCCAATAGAAGATGGAAGTATAGAGGTATTCCTTTTTTAGCCAAAATTTATGATATGGTCTTTTTCTCGATCACAATTTGAATTGATCCATATTCATGGTTTGATACTTGTAATGGTGCTCAGAATGACTCGGCATTGGGAGATTTGGCTGAACACTCACAGTTTGGGAGCAGCAATTCCCTGCCAGAGTTGGGACCTGATGGCACACAAGATCTTGCCTTCTACCAAAGAAGCGGCTCTGAACAGCAATGGAGCTGGTCTGGGTCTGTTGCCACAGAGGATTCCGATGATTTCGAGGTTGCAACTAATTGCTCGTCAGAGCTAGATTCTGTGAGACCATCTAGTGCCCCAAAAGCTTCAGGTTTAACAAATGGAGGGGGCTCAGCTGCAAGAAAGACCCAACTCAAGAGTGCAAAAAGTTCAGACCTTAGGTAATCATCTATCTGATTTATATAATTAAATTGTGCTACAAGGTAGCTAGCAAATGCTAAGATTAACTATTCTGAACTATGTTGTTTTCTTTTCAATTACATTAGAGGAGTGAATCCTGCAAAAAGGTCATCACCATTACAGAAAAAGCTGAGTGCACCCTCATCGACGCTAGTCAAGAAGAGCGGAGCTGAAGGAAAAAAACTCCAAATGGTAAAACAGGAACCAAGAAGTAAGCAATCCAGATGAAACTTGGTTTTGTTGTGACCAACTTCGCCATGGTCAGGGACAGATAAACAAGTTGATCCTACTGGGTGATACATTGATGCTTGTCAGATGAATATGTCAGTCCTTTCGAGAGAGGTTGCTTGATGTTCAGCCATATGCTGTAATTACTCGTTCATTTTTGTTGTAGTGCACATAGAAAAGAGGCCAGAAAAACCTCGAGGATGGGAAGAAAATCATGGCCACAAGGATATTTTAGCCTTCTTCCTAATGTGCATATCTATCAAAGTTGAGTAAATTTTGATATGATGTTTTCATGAGTCATGTCCAACCCTGTGATTGGTTGCTTATAATTTTTTGAGGTCTTATTTTTGGTTTACACAACCACAAATAATATGTTAATAACAAGCCAAAGAATGAAGATGCTAAGCATTCACAAAGAGGATAATTCATTCACCCAAATGTAAACAGATCAACAAAATTAGGAACTTTTGAAGATTTCTTTGGAAGTTCTGAAAGTTAAGAAGTTTGGTTAAGAACTTCCCGAGCAAAGTTTAGAAGTTTGAATTTGCACAAACCATAAACTCAAAAGACACATATTCAGAGTTGTTTCTTGACATTTTGAGCTGAAGTTTAGCTGGTGATTTATACACAAGGCACTTCCAACAACTAGCTAGACAATCTTTTAATTCCCATCACTAAATCATCAACATATCAACTAACACATATGCCTCACATGTCAACACAACAATCTGCCATCTAACATGAGCAAACTCATTCAATCTTCAACAAATGACGCCAATACCTACCATGCAAGATGGAAATCAATCAACTCATATGACAAGAGGAATACCAAATCACAACTAAACAGACACAAGATTTATGTTGAAACCCCTTGCGGGAGCGGGCGGCGAGAAGCAAGCAATCCACTAGAAGATGAAGATACATGAGGTGGGAGCCAACAAGGTTGGTGGAGGCTCCAAACTCCCCCAACAATTTCATTCTTTAAGAGAAACTCTAGCAGGGCACCCAAATCAGGGCCCCTATTTCTGATTTGGGTGCTGCTCCTTACTTTTGTTGGCCCAATTTTTTGTTTTCACTCTAACAACAACACCTAAATTTAGACACCCAGATCTATTCACATAGACATTGACAAAAGGGACACACTCGTCATTGTCTGCACTCCGTACTGGTGCCAGACACGACACAAATGATTTTGTGACTGATTTCCTGTGAGACTATGACGTCCACCACCACCATTGTTCTCAGCATGTCATGCCTCTTTCTGCAATCCCTTGAGCCCATGCTATTCTAGTGCATGTGTCTTCAATAGGGGTTAGATGAACGTTACAAATGACGAGGATTTAGAGGGAAAAAAGAAGCCATTTACCTCATGGTTTATATTCGAGGATGATTTATCCATCAAATTGGCACCCAACTAATTAGCATCTTAATACATGAGAGGGATATTCTTGCTAAAATATTAGATTTTTACATGCATATGTATATCAGAATGTTGTTAACTACGTATAATGTTGTCTAAACCGTCTCAATGCTACAAGATGAGTGGGCGACTGTTTACCATGTAGCATTTACAGAAAGGAAAAAGTCTACTTAACCCTCCAACCTATTAAGGGTGGTCTACTTCACCCCCCACACTATGAAACCGTCTGTTTTATCCCCTGAACTTTGCAAAACCGGTCAAATTACTCCCTCAGAGGCGGTTTTGGACAGCGGTTTCGGTTGAATCTTTGAAAAATCATAGAAAAATCATAAAATAGAAAATCTAATTTTGTTGGACTCCACATGAGTAGATCTACCCTTTGAATATATAATATGGTATGCTTTAGTACAAAGTTTTTACTGTAGATTTAGATATGTTCTTTTCTGAAATTAATTAGAATAATTCATAACTGCAGTTTCTATGGTCTATTTGTGATAAAAATTTTATGGTGACCTAGTTATTATATGATTGAACTGTAGTAAAAATTTTATACTCATTGGATCATATATAACTTAGTTATAGATTTATTTAGATTTAACAAGCATAAACCCTAAATAAATCTATAACTAAGTTATACATGATCCAATGAGTATAAAATTTTTACTACAGTTCAAGCATACAATAATTAGGCCACCATAAAAATTTTACTACAATTGGATCATAGAAACTGCAGTTATGAATTATTCCAATTAATTACAGAAAGAATAGATCTAAATCTACAGCAAAAACTTTATACTAAAGTATATAATATTATATGTTTATTGTGTAGATCTACTCATGTGGAGTCCAACAAAATTAGATTTTCTATTTTACAATTTTTCTGTGATTTACTATGATTTTTCAAAGATTCAGCCAAAATAAATAAAAAAAGAAAAACCAAAACCGTGGTTACTGTAGCAAAACAACTGTTACTGTAGCAAAACACCATTCAAAACCATCTGGGGGGTAATTTGATCGGTTTTGCAAAGTTCAGGGGGTAAAACAGACGGTTTCATAGTTTAGGGGGCTAAGTAGACAACCCCGAATAGGTTGAGGGGTTAAGTAGACTTTTTCCTTTACAGAAACACTAACCCTAGGAGAATGGAAGCAATAGTGCAACTGATGAGCTGTGGTTGTTGTGATTGTAAGTACTTTATTTTCAGTCCATAATGTAAACACACAATTTGTTATATGTGATGGCAAGTACTTTATTTTCATGTATATGTTAGTGTACTAAGATATCTAGTGACCTCATTGTATATTGGCAAAACTTATAGCTTAGTACTTTGCACGAACATTTGTTGATCCTCACTGCATTGCTTTTCTGGTCGAATCTTCAATTTGTGCACTTAGCAAAAACTATGTCTTTTCATTGGCACTTGTGTTGATAGCAAAACTATGCCAAAGTGTAACGCAGACTCCATCATTATGTTTCTCTCGTCAATACAATCAGAAAATATGTTTGGGTCGTCTCATTTGGAGTTCAAACAAAGAAGATACGATTTCGGCACTAAACTAGCAAAAATCGTTTTGGCTGGATTTTAGAACCAGCTAGCCAGTTTTAGGATCTGACTAGATCGGTTGTCATGTTTGGAGTCCGAGTTGAATATAAACTTATGGGAACTTGATGGCCCCATGAAAACCGGCCAAGCTGGTTTCAGGGTCCGATCAGGCTAGTTTTCCTTATCCGAGTCCAGGTTGAATCGAACCCAATGGAAACTTGCATTTTGTCATGGGAAACTTGTAGATTTCATTTTGGAGGTGTTTTCTATTGGGATAAAACCATCCCCTCTTTATATATTAGAGGACCACGATCGGTGGAGCTCTCCAATGTCCAATCATAAAAAAGCACATCTATTACTTCTTTTACCCAACCTTTACTCCTACAACCTTTGCTGTCCAACGCCTCTCTCGACATGATTCATTGGTGTTCTAGGTAGTCTTACTGATCCTACAACAGCCTCAACTTGCTCCCCCGCGACGGGTCTTCCTAGGAGATGTTCTGGAGCTTTTTATTCAAAGAATGGGCATCAGATCGGCTGGACTAGACTGACTTGCTGGTTGGTCTTGCTGTTCTACGACGTTCTCGCTACGTGCTAGGCTATGTACGACCTCAGATGTACTAACTTTTACTGGTGTATCGCATTGGTGTCAACAACTTGCCATAGAAAACTGTTCCAATCAATAGCCCCTTCATACTTTCCACACGTCTTCACAGTTGATCACTTTTCTCGTTAGATCTTCTGTATATAGTATATACCCTTGGAAAAAGATTGTCTTTGTGCTACCACTTGCCACAAAAAATTGTGTCAAGCAATGACGCTCCGTACTTTCCACATGGTTTGGCAACGAATGGGATACAACCATAAAAGGGATGAGGAGCAAAACCCCTCTTTCATCCTCACATGCGCCCAACAAAAAACAGAGAGGCAGAGCAGAGTTTCTACCGAGTGAGCTGAAGGCCAACCAAGGCCCTTGCTCGATCTGCACATAAGCTATCTAGAAGGAAGCTCAAGGTGTGCAGATTTATTTGCTTTGATTATTCCCACAAGAAGTCCCCAACTGTTTCAAGAACTCAAATGATCTGCAGCGACATGTGCTCGACGTTGATGGGCTGCAAGAACGATGGCCAATTCGGTGGCCACCGTGGAGAAGATCATCAAGCTTGGGCTCAGGATCAAGGACGCTGTGGACAAGGCTCGCCACAACAAGGACCAATGCCAGGACATCAGGAAGCGTGTGCTCAGATTTTGCGCTATCCTATCGTAGCTGCAGAAGACGGGGATGATGAATGGTGGCGCTGCCATGAGCGGTGCCCTCGAGGATCTGGAGGAGTCCCTCCAGCATGCCCTTGAGCTCATCGCGGCCTTCCAAGAGAGGAGCACCGTCCGCCGCCTCTTCACAGTGTGGGACCTGTCCAAGCAGCTGCGCCAGGTGAAAGATGGCATCTTGAACAAAGTGATGATGGCGTCCTTCACCATCAACACTCAGACAACTATCATGCTGCTTTCTATCTAGGCCGGTGGGGATCCTCTGTGCCGGCAACCAGTGGTACGGTACGCCTGCCTGTTCCTTTATTGCTGCTAGTAGATTTCTTAGAATTTGCAAATCATTCCTGAAACTTGACTTTATAACTCAGCATGGTTTCAATGTAAAGGCTCACCTGATGCTACTTTTCCTTCAAATCATTTCACCCCTCCACCTACCCATGTCAAATTGCTCACTTTACAATGTTCTGTGTGCTCTGGCTACTTTGGTGTGGCTTCCAGGGGCTCTAGCTCCTCAGCCGTAGCACTTGTGGTGGTACTATAGCAGAGCCGGGACAAAGCCCCTTAACACCAGGCTCCTTCTCTGCATAGTTCATTTTTTTGTCGGTGAAAGAGCTGGAGTTGTTTCAAAGGCACGAGGTTAACAGTGCAAAATAGTGTATCTAGACCCAGAGGACATAGGAGCCTGGCCAAACGAGGCCTAACTTTGTCTCTGAAAGGATCAAGATGCCTAAGAGCGGGGGGTGAATTGGGCTAATCTAAAATTTCTCGCAAGAATTAAACCCTACACTAGCCCATTTCACCCCTTGTGCCTAAAAGTGTGTCTTAGCTATTCTACCGCACAAAAGGACTTGCACCTAGGTTCCAATCCTACTCTAGCATGGCAATTCTATGAATGTAAATTGCAAGAATTAAAATGTTCCAATCCTACTCTAGCATGGCAATTCTATGAATGTAAATTGCAAGAATTAAAATGTTCAAAGTAAATACGGAATGTAAAGAGAGGAAAGGAACACGGTGATGTTTTTCCCGAGGTATCGAGGTGTCGGCACACCCCCTAGTCCTCATTGGAGCACCCACGCAAGAGTATCACTCCCCTTTGGTCCACGCAAGGACCAAGTGCTCACTCCAGGCTAATTCTTTGCCTCTCCGGCCTGGTGAATCACCCACTACCGGTCACAACACGAGTCGGGTCATCCACAAGCTTCGCCGGATGATCACCAAGCCCCCGATCACCACCAAGCCGTCTAGGTGGTGCTGATCACCAAGAGTAACAAGCACGAACTCTCACTTGACCAACGCAAGGCTAATGAGATGGGTGGATGCACACTTGCTACTCTCTTCTCACTAATGAGGTGTTTGATCTCATAATTATGAAATCTCTCAACCTCACTAGGGCACTTGCACTCTCTTGTACACTCAAGGATGTTTTCTGGTATTGAAATGAGCAAGAGACCCCAAATAGAGGAGGTGATGGGGGTATAAATACCCCCCACACAACCCCTCCATGAAGAGGTAAAACCCAGCAGAAAAAGGTGCATCAGACGCGTCCTATGCCCTGACAACGGTAACCTGTACTGTTCTCTGTTCTCTGACAGCACACGTCACAGTGGCATCGGACGCTGGCAGCGTCCGATGCCACCCCATCAAACACGTCTGATGGCAAATTGCCCTCTCTGGAACCTATCTGCATAGGCATCGGACGCACCCCCCGGTGCATTCGATGTCAGCGTCTGATGTGACGCTGAGAACGAATCTTAAGTGAACAGTGCAACCTGTGCGTCCGACACTACCCCCTGGTGCGTCTGATGCCATAGGCAGACTCACTGTGCACTCGGATCCCTGCATGCATCAGACGCGTCCGATGTAGGCAGGGGCAGCGTTCGATGCCCTTTTAAGGGCTCAAACGACTCTGAATCGCGATGCTGCCTAAACGACTATTGATCCTCACGATCTATGGGCTATCTCTGAGCTACCTAGAGCTATGAAAAACAAGTGTGCACCACACCTAACTCAATAGTCTCACCTAGGTCAAGCTACCCATTCATACTCCCCTTAATAGTACGGCCAAAGGAAAAACAAAGTCCTAAACTATTCTAAGTGTCTCTCCAACACCAATCGACACTTAGAACTAGCCTATCTCCGACCTTGTCATCCATCCTTTAAAAACCGAATCGATTTCCATCACTTGGGGGCATGAATACCATTTGCCCATACAATCGCCATTATTTTGACCTAACTCCACTTGTTTCTGCAAAATACATGTTAGTCACAATAATCTTATGTTGTCATTAATCACCGAAACCCACTAGGGGCCTAGATGCTTTCGATCTCCCTCTTTTTTGTGATTGATGACAACACGACCTCGAGTATAGAGAGAAGAGATTTTCAAATCATGACATGTATGTGTCGGGGGAACACCAAAAGGGTACCCCCAATCAACGCAAAACCAATAGGTCAAACCTAGAACACCAATTAATAGCAAAACCTAACAAGTATAACCTTCTAAAAAGCCAACTCCTCGAGCCCCGGTACATAGGCCTCGAGCCCTCCGCAGCCATACATCGCTCCTCGAGACCCCACGCGGGGACCTTGAGCCTCTCTGGCGCGACAGCCTATCCCTCGAGACGCTCCACGCCACCCTCGAGCGGCACGAGCACCGGACACCAACCCCATACTGCGTATTTAATGCGTTCACCTACTCCGGTCACGTCTTCTGGTGCACGGCGACATGCGCCACAGTAAACCGGAGCCACAGTCAAATCTCGCTTTCACCTCAAGCATGGGCAAAAAGGCGCAAGTACAACACTGTTGGGCCCGTAGGCGCCACCTCGAGGCCGGCTCCGCGCCCCTCGAGCCCTAACTGCTTTCACGCTATTGGAGGGCAGGTACCCCAAGACCCGGAGGGACCCCGCCGTGTCCTGTACGTACCGGGATGGGTGCTGTACGACTTCCACATCGCCACGCCTCCACGTCCGCGCCTGGGATGGAGGCCACGTATCGAGGACGCCTCAACAGCAACACCCACGTTGGCTACAATGACTTCGACGAGACAGAGTTCCTACCCTTTGCCATACCGAACGCTGTACATGTCAATCCTATGTAAACCCTGACCTCCTCTTGTTCTATAAAAGGGGACGTCAGGGCCCTTCGCGCGCAGAAAGAGACACACGAGTCCACACACAAAAACACGAGTTCGGACTCCGGTCCACGCTCATTGAGCTTGTATTGCCCCTGTACAAGCACTTAGGTGCAAGTAATACGAGAACCTCCTCCCCCGCTGGACGTAGGGCCTTCTTTGCCCGAACCAGGATAAATTCTTGTGTCATCTTGCATCACCATCCAGGAAGAGAACACGCGATCATATTACTAGTTGGTGTCATACCCCCGGGGTTGAAACACCGACAGTTGGCGCGCCAGGTAGGGGCCTTCGCGTGTCCGAGCTGATTTCTCGTTGTTTTCTGGATGGCTTCATCCCCTCCTTCGTTCTCGGCTGGTGCCATCGTCTGGTTCGGGAGCCTCGAGTTCCTGGCCACCGGCAACGGCAACGAGCTGACGCTGCTCTCTACGGAGAGCCTGAGCGGAGGGCGTGTCGCGCCACCCCGCGCGGGGGGCGTGGCGCGTCGCCCGCACCACCACGCGTCGCCACCTCGCGAGCGGCGCCGTCGTCACCATCGACGCCGGGCACGGGCGGTGCCCGCGGCGCACGCCCACTTCCCCGCGGCCGACGCAGAGTCCCCGAGGGGAAACCTGCCCGGCGCACGGCCGGAGACTTCTAGGGCGCGCGCACACTCCCCCAGCGAGTTCGCGTTCGTCACGCGCACGGACCGGGAGCCTGGCCAGAGGCCCCCGAGCCGTGCTCCGTCGACAACACCAGGCCTCCTCCCGCACGGGGTGTACCACGCCCGACGCCAGCGGTTCCTGTTTGGCCTCAACAACCCCGCGGCAGTTCACGCCCACCGCCTCGGCGAGCTCCGTCAGAACCGGGCGGCCGCAGAGCGGGAGGAGCGTCCGGGCGTACTTCTATGAGCCACCACCGACCTGGAGATCGTCTACCCCGTGCACGTCGACCGCGGCCTCTCACGAGCCGTCGAGCCACCTCGCCGAGCCACCTTCGGGGAGTGGTACCGCGAGCTACAGTCCCGGCACGAGCCAGGGCGGCGCGGCATCAGCAGCTCCGACTCCGATGAGTACGACTACCACGACCCTGACCTCTGGGACCCCACCAGGGAGTGCTTCCAGCTCGAGGGGGTCGTGGACGACGCCGAGGACGACGGCGACGACGACGCCAGGCCGGAGCTCTACCTCGAAGAGCCCGAAACGTGGCTGCGGCAGGAGGATCACGCGTTCAGGGGAGGGACGAACCCCCGGCACCGGCTGCACCATCTCAGCACGGCGACGACCGGGCGGCGCAGCTCGCGCAGCTGCGGGAGGCCATCGCCAAGGCTGAGGGGGAGCGACAGCGCCTGTTGCAACTCGAGAAAACTATAGCACAGGACCCGGCACAGCTTCGAGGCGCCGGTGTTCGTGGCCGCGCTCGAGATGTCCACCGGCAGATCCTCGAGGATGAGGCACCAGCACGCCCCGAGGTGCGTTTCCCGCGAGCCGGGCAGAACGTGGTGGCGGCGGCAATGTTGCTCCGTGATCTACCCGCCGTCTCCGACCCTGACGCCAGGCGCATGCTTGGGGAAATGAAGAACCTCCTCGAGACAGCCGCTGTGCAGCAGGCGGAGAGCTCAGCCTCGCGGCGGCGCGGGGCGGCCTCGGGGAAACCAGCAGACACGCCCCGCAACGAGCGCGAGATGTCCGTCCACCAGCCGGACGCCTCTCGAGCTAGGCCAGTCCGGGAATGGATCGTCGACAACCGGCCGCCTCGAGACCCCAACGACGCCCGCAACGACATCAACCGCCGGCGCAAGGACAAGGGGGCCCAAGAGCGTGGCTATAGCGCCCATCGAGGGGGGCGCTACGACAGTGACGAGGACCGGCAAGTCCTCGAGCCCCCGGGCCCCAGAGTCTTCAGCCGGGCCATCCGCAGCTCAACCCTCCCCGACCGCTTCCGACCACCGACCAACATCGTGAAGTATGACGGGGAGGTCGAGCCCAAGCTCTGGCTCTCGGACTTCCGCCTAGGCTGCCAACTGGGCGGAGCGAAGAACGACGACCGTGTGATCATACGCCAACTCCCGCTTTACCTCTCGGACACCGCCCGCCGGTGGCTCGAGGGGCTCCCGCCGGATCGGATCGACGACTGGGCCGACCTAGTCAGGGTCTTCGACGGGAATTTCAAGGGAACTTGCGTGCGCCCAGGCAACCCCTGGGATCTACGGCGTTGCAGGCAGGCAGCGGACGAGCCCCTCCGCGACTTTGCTCGGCGGTTCTCGAAGCAGCGCCTCGAGCTCCCCCACGTGCCTGATGAGGACGTCATCTCAGCGTTCCTCGCGGGCACGACATGCCAAGAGCTAGTTCATGAGCTAGGACGCTACCGTCCCAGGACGGTCGAGGACCTGATGGATCGTGTCACCAGCTTTGCCTCAGGCGACGAGGCAGTGGGGGCCTTCTTTGGCCGCTCCACGGACAAAGGTAAGGCGGTGACCGCGCCAGAGGGCTCGAACAAGGGCGACGACGCCAAGAACCGCAACAACAACAACAAAAAGAAGAAGAACAAAAGCAAAGGTCAGAAGGCGAAGCGCGACGCCGACGACGACAACGATGAAGAAGTGCTCATGGGCGCCCTCGACCATAAGAAACCTCGAGGCCCCCCTGACGGGGCTGTTTTCGACCAGATGCTCGAGGACCCCTGCCCTTATCACAAGGGCCTCGTAAATCATAAGCTAAAAGACTGCCGACTGTTGAAGGGGTTCTACTCCAAGCTCGGCGACAAGAAGGAAGACACGCCTAAGGGCAAGGACAACAATCGACGCGACGACGGGGACGCGGGTTTCCCCCCGGTGCGCGACTGCTTCATGATCTACGGGGGCCCAACCGTCGGGCTCTCGGCTCAACAGAGAAAGAAGGAGCGCCGGGAGATCTTTGCACTCCGCCACGAAGCACCCCGGTACCTCGACTGGTCTGATGCGCCGATCACGTTCGACCGTGACGACCATCCGGATCATGTCGTAAATCCAGGAGCGTACCCTCTTGTCGTCGACCCCGTCATCATCGATGTACGGTTCTCCAAGGTGTTGATGGATGGGGGCTCGAGCCTCAACATCATATACCTCGAGACCCTCGACCTCCTGGGGATTTCGAGGGACCAGCTCCGACCCAGCGTCGGGGGGTTCCACGGAGTCGTACCTGGGAAGAAGGCACACCCCCTCGGGCGCATCGACCTGCCCTGTCTGCTTTGGCACGCCGGCCAACTTCCGCCGGGAGACGCTCACCTTCGAGGTGGTCGGGTTCCAAGGGACCTACCACGCAATCATCGGCAGGCCCGGCTATGCTAAGTTCATGGCGGTCCCCAACTACACGTACTTGAAGCTCAAAATGCCGGGGCCAAAAGGGGTTATCACCGTCGACACCTCCTACGAGCACGCGTACCACTGCGACGTGGAGTGCGTCGAGCGTGGGGAGGCAAACGTCCAACTCGACTCGCTCGAGGCCCTAGCCGCCCTGGCCACCGAGGAGGCCCCTGAAGCAAAGCGCCACGCTGGCACCTTCGAGCCGGCGGAGCACACCAAGCAGATACCCGTCGACCCGACCTCGACCAACTGGCAAGACGCTGACCATCAGTGCCAGCCTCGAGCCTAAATAGGAAGCAGTGCTCGTCGACTTTCTCCGCGCGAACATCGACATGTTTGCGTGGGGCCCCTCGGACATGCCGGGCATACCGAGGGAAGTCGCCGAGCACGCCTTGGAGATCCAGGCCGGGTCCAGACCGGTGAAGCAACGCCTGCGCCGCTTCGACGAGGAGAAGCGCAGGATCATCGGCGAGGAGGTGCACAAGCTTTTGGCGGCCGGGTTCATCAAGGAGGTATTTCACCCAGAGTGGCTAGCTAACCCTGTACTAGTTAGGAAAAAGAATGGAAAAGTGCGGATGTGTGTAGACTACACTGGTCTGAATAAAGCATGTCCAAAAGTTCCATTTCCTTTACCTAGAATTGATCAGATTGTCGATTCCACTGCGGGGTGTGAAGTACTTTCGTTTCTCGATGCGTATTCCGGCTACCACCAGATTAGGATGAAAGAATCCGACGAGCTCGCTACCTCTTTTGTTACGCCTTTTGGTATGTATTGCTACGTTACAATGCCCTTCGGCCTTCGAAACGCCGGGGCAACGTACCAACGTTGCATGCAGCATATCTTCGGCGAACACATAGGCAAAACCGTCGAGGCCTACGTCGATGACATCGTGGTTAAAACCAAGAAAGTCGGGAACCTCATCAGCGATCTCGAGACCACGTTCGAGTGCCTCCGGGCCAAGAATGTGAAGCTCAACCCCGAGAAATGTGTCTTTGGTGTGCCTCGAGGCATGCTACTTGGCTACATTGTCTCACGACGGGGGATCGAGGCCAACCCCGAAAAAATCTCAGCAGTCACGAGGATGGGCCCAATTCGAGACCTCAAGGGTGTACAGAAAGTGACAGGCTGCCTAGCCGCTCTCAGCAGATTCATCTCGAGGCTAGGGGAAAAAGCGCTACCCCTCTACCGCCTGCTGAAGAAGACGGAACGCTTCGCGTGGACTGTCGAAGCCGAGGAGGCCTTAACCAAGTTGAAGGGGTTGCTGACTTCCGCGCCAATTCTCGTGCCACCGCGACCGGCCCAGGGTGACGATCCCCCCGAGCCTCTCCTCCTCTACGTGGCCGCAACCACTCAGGTGGTCAGCGCGGTCATAGCCGTCGAGAGGCGCGAGGAGGGTCATGCGTTGCCGGTCCAACGGCCGGTGTACTTCACCAGTGAGGTGCTCTCCGAGGCCAAGATCCGGTACCCGCACATCCAGAAGCTGCTCTACGGACATCATCATCACGAGACGCAAGCTCCAGCACTACTTCCTCGCTCATCCCGTAACGGTGGTGTCATCCTTCCCCCTCGGCGAGATCATCAACAATCGGGAGGCCACGGGGCGCATCGCCAAGTGGTCCGCCGAGCTAATGGGGGAGGCCATCACCTACGCCCCGCGAAAAGCCATCAAGTCACAAGCGTTGGCAGACTTCGTTGCTGAGTGGACCGACACCCAGCTCCCGCCGGCACAAATCCAAGCCGAGCTCTGGACCATGTACTTCGACGGATCCCTCATGAAGACGGGGGCAGGCGCAGGCCTGCTCTTCATCTCACCCCTCGGAGTCCACATGCGCTACCTGCTACGCTTACACTTCCCCGCCTCCAACAACGTCGCTGAGTACGAGGCCCTCGTCAATGGGCTGCGCATCGCCCTCGAGCTCGGGGTCCGACGCCTCGATGTTCGAGGGGACTCGCAGCTCGTCATCAACCAGGTTATGAAGGCTTCAAGCTGCATCGATCCCAAGATGGAGGCATACTGCGGGGAGGTGCGCAAGCTAGAAGATAAGTTCTACGGCCTCGAGCTCAACCACATAGCTCGAAAGTACAACGAGGCCGCAGACGAGCTGGCAAGGTTGGCGTCCACGCGCGGCACCGTTCCACCAGACGTCTTCTCGAGGGACGTTTTCGAGCCATCCGTCAAAATCGGCCCGGGGGCTGGCCCCTCGACACCACACCTCGAGACAGACGCGGGGGCTCGACCGTTAACGCCACCCCTCGAGAACGACACCTCGACATCCGATGAGGCAATGCAGATTGACACGCCCGCCTCTTCTTCATCACGACCCCTCGACTGGCGGACGCCCTTCCTCGACTACCTGACGCAAGGCGTGCTACCAGAAGACAAGACGGAGGCCCGACGCATCGCTCGAAGGGCCAAGACCTACGTCATCTACGGCAACGAACGAGAGCTGTACCGTCGAAGCCCATCGGGAATCCTTCAACGCTGCATCCCCCTCGAGGAGGGACGCAGGCTCCTCGACGACATGCACTCGGGGGCTTGCGGCCATCACGCAGCGCCAAGGACCTTGGTAGGGAACGCCTTCCGACAAGGCTTCTACTGGCCAACCGCCATCGGAGACGCCAAGCGCCTGGTCCAAGCTTGCCAAGGGTGTCAGTTTTACGCCAAGCAAACGCATCAACCCGCGCACGCCCTAGCAGATGATCCCCATTACTTGGCCGTTTGCCGTCTGGGGGCTCGACCTCGTGGGTCCCCTCAAGATGACAACCGGAAAGTACACGCATGTGCTCGTGGCCATCGACAAATTCACCAAGTGGATCGAGGCCAAGCCCATAGGCGACCCCACCTCCGAGAAGGCGGTCGAGTTCATCGCCGACATCATGTACCGGTTCGGGGTGCCTAATGTCATCATCACCGACAATGGCACCCAATTCACGGGCAAAAAGTTCACCAACTTCTGCGACGACAACAACATTCGCGTGACCTGGGCCTCGGTCGCATACCCTCAATGCAACGGGCAGGTCGAGCGCGCCAACGGCATGATACTCCATGGGCTGAAGCCGAGGCTGTTCAAGACCCTCAAAAATTTCGGAAAGGGGTGGGCCGCAGAGCTCCCCTCGGTGCTGTGGGGCCTCAGGACTACGCCGAGTCGAGCCACCGGGTTCACTCCGTTTTTCCTAACCTACGGCGCCGAGGCCGTCTTGCCTACGGACCTCGAGTACGGCTCACCTCGACTTCGAGCCTACAACGAGCAAACCAACGACGAAAAGCTCGCCAACGCCAAGGACCAGCTCGAGGAGGCCCGAGACGTGGCGCTCATCAACTCCGCGCGCTACCAGCAAACACTTCGACGCTACCACGACAAGCACGTGCGCAAAAGGGACCTAGCGGTGGGGGACCTCGTGCTTCGACGACTGCAAGATAATCGAGGGCGCCACAAGCTCACCCCTCCATGGGAGGGCCCATACACCGTAGCTGAAGTGCTCAAGCCAGGAACGTACAAGCTCTACGACGGTCAAGGCAGGATCCTGGCGAACGCATGGAACATATCTCAGCTACGTCGCTTCTACCCTTAAGGGCCTCGAGGCCTTGTTCATTTTGTTGCTTTGTACAAACACGTTGAGTATGAATGAGCCAACTCGTGTGCCATCTTTCATATTACTTAGCAACTTAAGGCAGCCTCGACCCTGCTATGCTCAGGGTCGAGCCTCCCTCGGGGGCTGACAGGGCCCCCCCAGACTCCGGAAAAAATGCGCGTTTTCTTTTCAAAAATTCGACCCTCGTCTCAATTCGCACCTCGAGCATAATAGCAGCGTCTAAATCCGTAAGTACCCCGAGCCTCCAAGAGTCGGGGGGCGTCGACGTAGACGGCCACCTACGCCCCCGGGCTACGGTACCCTACCTACGCCTCCCCTCGAGGTACTCGTGGCGCGTATCGAAGGAACACGGACCAAGCCGGTTGAAGCTCGAGCTAGAGACAAAGAGAATTGATCGAATAAATTTGAAAAGAAAACAGCTTCTTTAAATAAACAAGTCATATATACACATGATTGGCCTCGTCAGGCCACAAGTAATGACACAAATTTTTACAAAGGGCCTCGATGCCCAAATTTGACACGCAGGTCTCAATCCTCGTCGGTCTGGTACTCCTCCCCGAGATCTTCCGCGGCGGGCTCGGCCTCGACGTCCGGGCCAGGAGAAGGGGGGCCACCTACACCGCTGTCCGCATCCGGAGGCAGCACATCCTCCTCGAAGAGCTTCGCGAGCGCCGCCCCCGGCTTGTCCACCTTCTCGAGGATCTTGTCGACGCGGCGATCGTTCCATTCCTCGTCCCTCCCCTCAATCTCAATGAAGCCCTTGGCGACGACATTGACCGGGAAGCGGAAGGCGGAACGGACGGCCGCGAGCGCCTGCTTGACGCCATGGTGGAGAGCGTGCCGGACTCGGTCCCGCGCGGCCGCGTCAAAATAGCATAAGGCGTCGACCAAAGCGTCGCCTCGAGCCACCGCGCCCTCTGCCGCGGCTACCGGAGCGACGCCCCACATAGAGTCAAGCCTGTCGAGGGTGGCGCGCGCTCGTTCTGCCACCATGGTCTCGTCCTGGAGTTGCCCCAGGAGAGCCTGGTTCGTCCCGCGAAGCTCCTCGGCGGTCTTCTCAACCTCTGCGCAACAAACAAGAAGGAGTGAGATCGCGGCGTGACAAAAACCTCGAGATCAAAACAAGGCAAGGCATGAAAATTACCTTCGCAGTGCATGCCCAGAGCGGCGAGGTCGCTGGTAAGGCCCTCGACGCGCTGATCAAGCCTGCGCTTCTCGGACAGCACGTCGCGCTTTTCGGCCCTGAGGTCTTCTACCAGCTTGCCCGTCTCTGCGAGGGCCAGATCCTTCCGGATCACCTCTCGCCGCGCCGCCTCCGCCGCGGATCGGGCGGTGGCGGCTTCGCTCTGGGCATCCTCGACCTCTTTCTTCGCCGCCTCCGCTGCGGATCGGGCGGTGGCGGCTCCGCTTTGGGCGTCAGCGGCTTCCTTCTTCGCCGCCTCCGCTTCAGACCGGGCGGTGGTGGCCTCGCTTCGGGCATCGGCGACCTCCTTCCTCGACGCTTCTAGAGCGGTGGCGGCCTCCTCCTTAGCTCGGGCGGCCTCCCCTCGAGCCGCCTGGGCCTCTACCTGCGCTTCGTTGAGCCGACTCGCCATTTGGGCATTCCGGCTCAGCTCAGCGCGGAGATCCTGGAGCTCCGCCTCCGCCCTAGCGAGGGCAGCCACCGCCCGCGCGGACCTGTCCGTCTCCTCCGAGAAGGACCGCTCCGCCTCCGCCACTGAGCTCGACCACCTCCCTGAAGATGGACCGCGCCTTCCCGCGGGGCCCCCTGTTGGGCCGATCGCTCGACGGGGATCATGGCTCGGGGCGAGCTCGGCGCGTGAGGAAACTGCCACACCGGTTGATCAACCTCGACGAGGGGCAGGCCCTCCTCCTCCGCTCGAGCGGTGCCTGGCCTGCGGCCCACAACCGGTGGCACAGGCTGCGGCTCCCTCCGCCCCTCCTCCGTCTCCGCCCGCTGCTCCATCTCCTCCCGGGGCGACGGCGCGGCCTCGCGTGGAGGCGGGGACTCGAGCGGTAGCGGATCGCTCGAGGGGTGGCTCGCCTCCAAGCTCTCCTCCCTCGCCGAGTCCTTCGGCGTCTTGTCGCCCCCGGCCGGGGCCTCGAGCGCTTCTTCCAGCGTTGGGCCCTCGACCGGAGGTGGCACCCGCTCCAGCTCGTCCAAGAGCTCCTCCATCGTCGGCACCAACGCCTCTCCCTCCTGCCCCTCCTCCGTGGGCCGACTCTCGTCGACTGGGGTCTCGGGGGCCGCTGACCCCCCGGCCTCAGACACCGACGGAGCCGCGCCTATCTCCGGTGCTCCCCCCAAAATGGTTGTCATGGCGGGGGGAGAAGCGGCCCCCTCGGTAGGTACCACCGGAGCAGGAGGAGGCGGTGTCGCGACGGACGCGGTGACGGCAGGATCGACGCCAGAAGCTGCGGTCCCTGCTGAAAAAGATAACGACGTCGTCAGAGTCAGGAAGATGCCTCGACCTCCGTGGTCGATGGCGGCGGCCTCACCAAGATCCGCGGTGGCCATCTGACTTCCCCGAGCCATGGCCGCTCGGGCCTTTGCTAGCCAAGCGGCCTCCCCAGCAGAGGAAGAAGCCGTACCTCGAGGTGCCTGTTCCACAGCAGAGCTCGAGGTCTTAGTCCGCTTGGACGCTGCGAGGTCCACCTCCTGCCAGGAGCGCTTTCCCCTAAAAAACCATAGACTGGCGCGCATCACAAAAGGATAAAGAAAAGGAGGAGGGGAGTAAAACCTCACTACCAGCAAAATTGAAAAACACTACTTACCCAAAGTGACGGCGGGCCTTCTTCCCCGAGCTGCCGGATTCACCCGGGGGCTTCGAGCCCGATCTATGGCTCGAGCCATGCTCCCGAGCCGTCTCTGTGTGGCTCGATCGGGGGGAAGGCTCCCGGTGCTTCCCGTGGCTCGACCTCGATGGGGAGCCCTCCTTCTGCCCCTTGTCTCTAGGGGGCGACCGCGCCTCCTTCGAGCAGTTCATCTCGGCGCCGTTCCCGGCGTGGGCTCCGAGACCTACTCCGGCGCTCGGGCCGGCGGTCGCGCCTCCCCACATCTGCCTCCTTCTCCCGGCGGTGGTGCGGCGACGGACTCCGGGGTCGGTCGCGACTCTGGTCGCGAGACTGGCCGGGGACTCCCCCCTCGACTGGTCATGGTGACGGGGGCTCGGCGCCCTCTCATGCTGCCCGCTCCTCCGCGGGCTCGACGTCGCCCTCGACGCCTCGTGGCGGACGGCCCCGGCATCCCCTCCGGCGTGATGATCACTCCTCGAGGTCCGGCCCTTCTCGAGACCCCCCGCTTGGGTCGATGTGGCCGAAGCCTCCTTCCGTGCCGCGGCGACGGCGCCCCTGGGTCCGAGGCTTCTTTGCGTCCGGGGGCACGTCCGGCACGGAGCTCGACGGTCCTCGTGCCCCCGACGAGGCAGGGCTCGGCGCCGCCTTCCGCGGCTGCGTCCCGCGCGATCCCTTCGCCGGGGGGATCTCCAGTATACCCTCCTGCACAGAGGAGCGGTCAGCCCCGACGTCGACGACCCCCGCGCGCCTCAGACGCGCATCCATTCCCTCGTCGTCGCTCTCCTCCTCGTCGTCACTCTCCTCCTCCGAGCTCGAGGAGCTCAGCTCGGGGGACCCATCTCCAGGCTGCCGGTTGCGACGAGCCTTCGCCAGCCTCTGCTCCCGAGCCGAGCGACGCAAGTTTTTGTTTTTCTCTTTCTTCTTTCTGGCATCCTTGCTCTCCTTATCTTTCTGAGCAGAGAGGCGCCTCACCTGGGTATCCGCGGCGTCCTCCCTCACCGGGGGCCTCGACGCACGACAAGTAAACGCCCCCTGCAAAAAAGAAGAAGCGTGACGAGACAAACCACAAGAAGAATGTACAAGGTTCGGAGAAAGAGAAAGGGGGAGGAGGCTCGGGACAGCTTAGCTCGAGGGGGGCTTACCAGGTCGAGACACCCCTCGTCGGGTGCCATGGCGACCAGGTTGGTGTACTCAGGGACGAACGACCCCTGGATCGTGATCGACACCCGGGAGACGCCCTCGCTCCGAGGCAGCCTCTCCTCGGCCATCCTCGACCGATTTAGCGCCTCGAGCTGGGCCTTCGGCCCCATCTCGTGCATAAGAAGGGGGCGGTCCGCCAGCGGAAGAACCCTTCGCTGGTGGAACGCCCAGATGACCGCTTGAACGGTCAAATTCTTCTCGTCCACCAGCGTCCTCATCATCTTCATCAGCGGTACCAGGTGGCGTTGCCTGTCCGCCGCGACGCCCCAGGTCCACTTCTCCGGGCGTTGAGTGAGGACCCTGCCGGTGTACTGCGGAAGAAGACCACCTTCATTCCGCAGATAGAACCAGTGGTCGTCCCACCCGGCCTGGTTGGTGGAAAGCTTGTACCGCAGGTATTCGCGGGGGACATTGGCCGACGAGGTCCCAGTCCTCGCAGTGACGGTGAGGGAGCCCATGCGCACGAGCCGCCTCCCGCTGGGCTTCAAGGCCTTGATGAAGAGCTCGCCCCGGAAGAGATGGACGAACATCTCCCAGTGCGGCTCGATCTTCAGGTACCCCTCGCACACCGCGGCGAAGATAGCAGCATGCGAGATTGAATTGGGGGAGAAGTGTTGCAGCTCCACCTCGTAGTGGTGGGTCAGCGCCCGCATGAAGCGGCTCGGCGGAACACCGAGCCCCATGCGGTGGTAGCGCGTGAAGCTCACCACGTACCCCTCCGGCGGGTGCGGCTCCCGGTGCTCCGCCGACGGGATAGCCCACCACGCGGGTCCCTCCTCCGGGTTGGGGCGGAGAAGCCCCTGGGCCACCAACGAGTCCATCTCGCGCTGCGTCACCTTCGTCGGGCTCCAGTCTTCGGCCGGCAGCGCTTGTGTCTGGGCAGCCATGACGATGGCGGCGCGGACCCGAGCAGCGGACGGACGGCCGGAAAATTCCCAATCGACTAGCTCGAGGGAGAGGGCGCGTGAAGGCTACGGCGGCGGTGAAGGCAAAGGCAAAGTAAAGGGTTCCTTTTCCCCTCTTTCGATATTTATAAGGGAAAACCCCAACGGGCGGGGTCTCCCACGACGTAAAAAGGTAACTGCATGCATTTAATGCGCCCACCTAACCACGTCTCGAGCCGGTTGACAGGTACACGCGGCAACATCCCATCCGCTCAACTACCGGGGCCCTCCGCGGCCGCCGCTCCAACTTCACGTCCGCTGCCCTGGCGCCACGATCTCCACTCCCTGACGGTTTTCGCCTAAAAAGGCGCGCCCAACGGGCAGAAGGATTCCAAGCGACGAAGGCTTCTTCAGGAAGGTAAAAACTGGGCCCCGGCCCTAAGCCTCGAAGCAGCGAAGGCTGGCCCTCGAAGGGGGTTCGACAGCCGGCTTCGAGCACCCGAGTCAGGGACACCAAGGGGCGCCACTCGCAGCATCGCTCGAGGGCCAAGCCCTCGAGGCCCCTCACGTGTATCCAAGGCGGGGCGCGCGACGTGCAGTGAGATCCCCTCGGAGGGAGGCATCGAGCCACCGGGTCCTATCGAATGGACCCGACACTCCTGCAGACTGAGCGCCCATGCTTTATGAGATCGCCTCCGGGCTACAGTCGACCCCATCGAACGGGGCACGAGGTCTCACTTGGATTTCCCCGTTACCAGCTCACCGGGAACCTCGATACTCGCCCACTCGTGGTAGTACGAGGCATCCCCCCTCGCATCCGATCGAAAGGACTCGCGGGATGACAAGCCAGGGCAATTGGCGTGCCGGACAGCTCGAAGAGCCGGCCGGTCAGTTCAGCCTGGCACCCCTCGACGAAAGAGGGTTAAAAAACTCAGGGGGCTCGACACTCCCGAACCTAAAAAACGTAACTAACACTCGCAAAACAGCCCACGAGGGAGCCCTAACCACTCCCCCGTGGCCTCGGGGGCTACACCCGCGGGTGTCGCTCGCACGACACCCACGGAATCAAAACGGCCAAACCCTCGAGACCGGTTAGCTAACCCTCGAGATCCCAGTCGGGAGCCCCTGCTCGAGTGCCAGCACTCGAACAAGGGCTCGGGGGCTACTGTCGGGGGAACACCAAAGGGTACCCCCAATCAACGCAAAACCAATAGGTTAAACCTAGAACACCAATTAATAGCAAAACCTAGCAAGTATAACCTTCTAAAAAGCCAACTCCTCGAGCCCCTGGTACATAGGCCTCGAGCCCTCCGCAGCCATACATCGCTCCTCGAGACCCCACGCGGGGACCTCGAGCCTCTCTGGCGCGACAGCCTATCCCTCGAGACGCTCCACGCCTCCCTCGAGCGGCACGAGCACCGGATACCAACCCCATACTGCGTATTTAATGCGTTCACCTACTCCGGTCACGTCTTCTGGTGCACGGCGACATGCGCCACAGTAAACCGGAGCCACAGTCAAATCTCGCTTTCACCTCAAGCATGGGCAAAAAGGCGCAAGTACAGCACTGTTGGGCTGTGCCCTGCACTCGTAGCACACTCGAGCCTCATCCCGAGGCCTGGGATCCCGCTGTACGCCCGGGCGTTCCGGGACTTGCCCGTACCTGCGGGGGCTCGAGCCCTCCGTAGGCGCCACCTCGAGGCCGGCTCCGCGCCCCTCGAGCCCTAACTGCTTTCACGCTATTGGAGGGCAGGTACCCCAAGACCCGGAGGGACCCCGCCGTGTCCTGTACGTACCGGGATGGGTGTTGTACGACTTCCACATCGCCACGCCTCCATGTCCGCGCCCGGGATGGAGGCCACGTATCGAGGACGCCTCAACAGCAACACCCACGTTGGCTACAATGACTTCGACGAGACAGAGTTCCTACCCTTCGCCATACCGAACGCTGTACATGTCAATCCTATGTAAACCCTGGCCTCCTCTTGTTCTATAAAAGGGGACATCAGGGCCCTTCGCGCGCAGAAAGAGACACACGAGTCCACACACAAAAACACGAGTTCGGACTCCGGTCCACGCTCATTGAGCTTGTATTGCCCCTGTACAAGCACTTAGGTGCAAGTAATACGAGAACCTCCTCCCCCGCTGGACGTAGGGCCTTCTTTGCCCGAACCAGGATAAATTCTTGTGTCATCTTGCATCACCATCCAGGAAGAGAACACGCGATCATATTACTAGTTGGTGTCATACCCCCGGGGTCGAAACACCGACAGTATGAACTTGCTATGAATAAGAGAAATTGGGTTAGAGGCAAGCTCATACATACCATTCCAACATCCCGCACTTAACAAATGTGAGTGAAATATAAGTGCAAGAGATAGATAGCTCATTTACTCATAAGATATGGAATGACGCATAAGTAAAAGAGTGATAAAATATGACATGCCATATAATATAGAGAGTGAGCACAAACACATGTCATAGAGGCCCATAACACACATATAATACCATGCAAAGCAAGTAGTAAATATGATGCATGCAACTAAAGGAGTATCAAACTAAAGGAATATTGAAAGCATCTAGGCCCCTAGTGAGTTTCGGTGATTAATGACAACATAAGATTATTGTGACTAACATGTGTTTTGCAGAAACAAGTGGAGTTAGGTCACAATAATGGTGATTGTATGGGCAAATGATATTTATGCCCCCTAGCGATGGAAATCGATTCGGTTTTCAAAGGATGGACGACAAGGTCGAAGATAGGCTTGTAAGTGTCGATTGGTGTTGGAGAGACACTTAGAGTAGTTTAGGACTTTGTTTTTCCTTTGGCCGTACTATTAAGGGGAGTATGAATGGGTAGCTTGACCTAGGTGAGACTATTGAGTTAGGTGTGGTGCACACTTGTTTTTCATAGCTCTAGGTAGCTCAGAGATAGCCCATAGATCGTGAGGATCGAAAGTCATTTAGGCAGCGTCGCGATTCAGAGTCATTTGAGCCCTTGAAAGGGCATCAAACGCTGCCCCTGCCTTGCATCGGACGCATCCGATGCATGCAAGGAGTGCACAGTGAGTCTGCCTATGGCATCAGACGCACCAGGGGAGTAGCGTCAGACGCTCAGGTTGCACTGTTCATGTAACAACCCAGAGAAAACCCTTAACCCAAAAATCCCAACTTTCAAAAAACTTTTTGAAAATAACCCATGCATGGTGAGTGGCATGTAGGGAACCCTCTTAGTTTCACAAGTAGACCCAAATAGTAGAGGTTGAGCATATGCATTTGTAATAAACACGTGATAGGGCTCTTAACATTTTATGTATTGCCTAATGAAAACCCCTTTACTCTTTCGATCCAAAACCCCTGGTTGCTAAGTGAGGGTAACCTTGGCACATGAGACCACAAACCCTAGACTACCCCTAGAGACCAAGTGGAACCCACAAGGGGGGGTACATGCATTATATACATGAATTCATGTATATGGGTTAGAAATAGAAATGGAAAAGGATTTAGAAAAGGGGTGGAAAAAGGGAAGAGGAAAGAAGCCCACAAATCGGCCAGGCCTGCTTTAGACTCCTGCTCTCCCGCGCGTGCGCCCACCGCGCGGTCCAGCTCGTGCCCGTGACCCCTTTTCTCCTCCACGCGCGCGCACCACATGGCCCCGCTCGCCTGACTACTCAGCCCAGCGAGCGCTCGCCCGCTCCTTTCCCTCTCTCACGCGGTCGCTGACCAGTGGGCCAAGGGAACCCACCTGTCATCCCCTTTCTCTCCCCCCTCCTCTGCTTTTCCCGCGAGGCAGAGCACCTTCGCCGGCAAGGGATCCAAGGCTGCGCCCGCATCCGAGCCGTTCCCCTTTGACATGTTGGTGGGAGGGCTGATGGATGAGCGCCACACCCATGACCTACCTCCCACCAGCCTCCCCCAGCTTGCACCGCACCGTGATGACGCCACCCGCCATGGCCCGCGCCGCTGACGCCACCCCGCACTTCTTTTTGAACGGGCACCGGCGCAAGCGGGAGCACCAAGAAACCTCACCAGCACTCCGCGCCCCCTGGAACCCTAGCCCTATGACCCTATCTGCCCTACACGTGTTTCTCTAGTGCCCGATCACTGTCTGCCGCTGCCATGGCCGTAATGCGGCTATAAAGAGGAGCACCCCGCTAGCCCTAACCCACCTCCCATCTTTCCGCTGCCATTCGGTGGCCACGCCACACCACACCACCTCGCCCGAGCTGAAGGAGAAGGAAGAAGAAAGGAGAGAAGAGAAAGGGGAGGAAGCCGAGCTCATCGAGGGCCGTGCATCGTCGCTGGAGCAGAGGACGTCGCCCGGTATGGCTACATTGATGTTGCCGCTCTCCTTGCACTGCCTTGAACCATCACGACCTCAATTCGTTGCTGCATCGCCATCCTAACACCTCGAGCCCCGTGGTGAGTACAACCATCCCCTCTGCTCGCCGAACCGAGCTGTCGCCATGGGCGCCGCTACGATCTCCCTGCTCTGGGTGGACCAAGGCGCCACTTTCGCCTTCCTCGCACACCGCACACACGCGCATGTCCGCACCGGCCGTAGAGCAGCGGTGCTGAGCCGCACAGGCTCATGAGCACCCACTCTGGCATGGCACAGAGCGCGCCCGCCATGGCACCTAGCTCGGGCATGGTGAGGCCATTCCGGGCAAATCTGACCGCCTCGTCGAAGGGGACTGGCTGATCGAGCCTGCCTTGACCCTACGCACCTAGCCACCCCTCTGGATACAAAGCGAGCCTACTCGAGACACCCCCGCTGACACTACAGCTGCGTCGCCACCAGGGTTTTGCCGTGCACAGGTGCATGGAGCGGACTCCGTCGTGCCCTATGGTCAACAACGGCGGGGCGGAAACAATCCTAGTGACCCAGCCTAGGTGCCCAAGGGACCAATTCGGTCCAAGAGCAGCGCCTGGTGCCTCTTCAGTAGGGGGTGTTAGAACCCAGGTTTTTGACCAACCAAAAATGTGAGCTTTTTAAAACTTTTTCCTACAATGTGTAAAGCATATAATCACTAGGTCAAACGTTAGTCAACATAGCGTTGTTGCACGTGAAGCAATGCACTCATATAGAATTGTTTATAGGAGGGTGCCTGTGTTCTCAAGTCGGTTTAGGGTTTGAGTCGTGTAAGTGTCGGAGTGCACAAATCCGTAGCGACCTCCTCTCATCCTTCTTGAAACCCTTCTCGGTCTCTCTCTTGTTTCTGACTCCAAAAATCTTTGAGTCATAATAATTCGTAACACAGGGAAAATCCTTTTTCCCTTTCTCCCCACTTTTCCAATTTTGAATCTCTTCCAAACTCCCTTTGGGATTCGTCTTAAACCTCCTTCGAGGTCTCCTCGAATATCCTCTCTCGAATTCCATTCACTTCTTTCTCGAATTTCTCTCCAAACTCCTATAGAATCCTTCTCATTTTTGTTCCTTAGCTAAAAAAAGGAAGCAATCTCTCTCTTTCTCTCTTGGGCCTAAAGTCCTCAGTAGGCCCAGCTCGCCCTTCCCTCTCTCTCCCCTCTATCTCTACTAGCCGGCCCACCTCCCTCTTTTCTCCCCTTGCGCAGCCCTAGCCCAGCCCCACCGGCCCAACACCCCTCCCCCTCAGCCCACCTCGCGCTTCCTCTCTCCCTCCTCCTCAGCCACCGCACGGGCCTTGACCCAATAGCCCGCAGGCCGCTCGTGCGCGTCCGGCCCAGCTGGCCCTTACGCCGTGCCCCCTTGCAACCCTAGGGATAGGGCGCTCCCAGGAGGCACCGTCGCTGCCGCCAGGGGCTCCGCCCTGGCCTCTCCACACCGTAGCTGCCCCTGATGCGCTCCACGTGTCTCGGCCGTCCCATCCAAGGGCGTGGACATTGAGGATCACCGTGAAAAACCTAGCCACCGTGTATAAGAACCCCCATCGCCACTGCCTTTGTTCCGCTCTCCACCCCGCATCGCCATTTGTCGCTCTGGCCAATCCCCGTCCACATGCTCCACGACCGTGGCAACGAACGCCGACGACCAGTGCCCCTACTGCTTCGCCATGTTGAGCTGGAGCTCCATTTCGTCCGCGGCCGCCTTTTTCTCTGCACCCCATCGCGATGAATGCCTGCACCATCGAGACGCCACCGACCTCATCGGCGATGACCGTCTGTGGGCTCGGCCACTGTTTCTGCCTTAAGCCCCATGGTGCCGCACCGGCCTCGGCCCGCCTTGGCTGACTACACCGACACCCTAACCACCACCGTGCCACCTCCAGCCGCGATGGGGCCGGCCACAACGCTGGTCAGCCACGGCCGCACCAAGGCTGCCCTCCACGACGCGGGGCACCGTGACATCGCCCACGCCATGCCCGCTGGGCCAGTCACGAGCTCTCAGCGCCTCCTCGCCCTGGGCGCGTCCTCGCCATTGCGATGTCGCCTATGGCTCCGCTCCGCCTCATCCTCGCCATCGCCGACCGTAGCCGCGCCGCACCGCGTCGGGCACCGTCCACGCTGGTCGTGGCCGCGTCGTGCCCAGCTGCGTCGGCCGTGACCGCAGCAGCAATGGCCAAGGCCGCAGCCGGCTCCAAGTTCGCCACAGCCGGCCATGATGGGCCCGACCAGGTTGCCGATCGGCCGCCTGTGCCTCCTGCTATGCCCTGGCCGCCTCCGCCTCGCCCATGGCACGTTCCGCCAGGCCGCCAGCCGGCTGCTCGCCGCTGCTTCGGCCAGGCCACTGCCCGCAGTTGCCCCCTCCATGTCTGCTTCGCCACCCTGCTTCCTCTGTCGGAGCTCTACCACTTTTTCCGCTGCTGGAGCCGTGTCGTCATCGGACATCACTGATCCACAAGGCCCTCTTCACTGTCCCAAAAACCATAGCGAAGCCGCCGGTGAGCCCTTCTCCGGCCGCCTCCTGCCACGTCCCGGCCACGTTGGCCAGCCTCCAGCCATCTGTTGCCCGCCGCGGCTAGCCACAATAGGCTACGGCCGGCCACAGCCCTCCTCGGGTGGCTGTGACATGTCCCAATGCCTCCGTTGCCGTTTTGTCCCCGACAAGGTCGAACCTTTGAACCTTTGTCGATGCCAACTTTGACAATGATGCAACTCCCATTTTATCCTTCTTCTCCTTTATAAATTATGTCGCCCTTACTTATCTATGTAATCTATGCCTACCTGCACCGAGCCTTCGTGCCAGTCTATACCCGTGCTATGGATATGTGCATACTCCATTGTGGTTGTGTGTCGGTCGTGTGTCTGTGTTGCTGGTGGTGGACCGTGCCTTCCAGCCAGTCCAGAGGTGGTTGACCGTGCCTTCCAGCCGATCCTATGGTGGTCGACTGTGCCTTCTAGCCGGTCTTTTGCTTGTTGTCTCTGGACCGTGCCGTGGAGCCGAACGAAGGGTTGATCCGGTTCGAACGTTGCGGTCGTGGGTTCGTCCCGCCATGGTTGTAACGCCGAGCGTAACTCGTCCCTCGTAGCCGTAGCTATAGCTATAGTCGTCGTGTGTTTTGTTCGCCCCGTAGTTACACGAGCGCTAGCTCCTATCCCAACCCTAAAACGAGGCCACTGTGGGCTCGATATCGAATTCGATACCGATGCGGGTGTTACCCGCACACGATAGCCCTATGTGACCTAGTCTAGCGGGAGAAGGATCAGGAGGCGACGATCGTAGAACGATGGGTGCCGACTAGTGTAGGTGCAGCTCATGGCCGCGAGGTGCCTCGCCATGACCCTCGGGCTCCACCTGTGTGGCTCTTTTAGACCTAGCCACCCCGTCTGCTTGCACCGTTTCGACCACGGCGTTCCATCGGTTCTTGCGGTGACAACCGCACTGCTGCGAACTATAGGAATAGCCTTGTGCTGGTTTAGTTGCACGAAGGTCGAGGTGCCCTATGAGTAGGCGTAGGTTGAGCGTCTCTCATTCTTCGGCTACCGCTCGATGTCATGGCATGTCGGTCGAGTGAATGCGGAGATCACCCTTCTCTCTTTCCCTTCTGTTTGACCCTCACCGATTCAGTAAGGTGTGGGTCAAGCTCTTCAGATTCTAGCCACTCCAATCCCTGTCGATTGCAATGGCCATGGACCGAAGTCCCTTTGGAACCAAAGCCCCGTCTCTTGTATGTGTGTTCTCTAGTGTTAGGCTTGCTCTCTTGATCTCGTTCTCGTGGTTCCCCTCGACTACTATGGCGTGTGGATCGAAGGAACGAGGATCTCATCGTGCCTTCTCTGTTGGTTCTTTGCGCTCAAGCCCTTGTATGTTTGTACCTATTTTAGACCATAGCATACCTAGGACCTTGCGGTGACAACCACACCACTGTAGATCCTAGGGATGTTTGGTGCCATTTAGTGCACATGGGTCGAGGTACCCTACGAGTGGTTTAAGTGCTCGTGTTCTCGGTGTGTCGCTCCCTTCGATGCCCGTCTTTCGCCGTGGCACATGCATAGAAGAAAGTTAGACCACCGTTGCCTCTTTTCCTTTCCCCGTTCCATTCCCTTCTCTCGATTCTCGTCGATTACAATGGTGTACGGATCGAGAGAGACCGGAACTGCTCTCTTTTTCTCGATGGCCGATCTATTCGATCCCGTCCTTAGCCGTGATGATTGGATCAAAGACTGGACCCTCATTTTAGTCAGCTAGGCCATGGTCTATGTTGTGTCCTTGGGTCCGAGCGAGTCAACTTGATCGACTGTAGGAAACCACCTTCACCGAGGATGTGACGTAGATGTGCTTAGCCGACCTTCTCCTTCGCCTCTTTGAGCTCGAGGAAAATGAACTCGCTTCGTGAGGGCTAGTCTTGTTGGCATGGTGTTTATAAGCCAAGATCGGGTCTCAGCCATTTTACTCGAGTCGTACAGGTCGACTCGATCGACCCGGGAAGTACTGGCTAGGCTGTGACTTGAGCTTGTGCCTAGCAAGCATCCGCCCCTGTGTCTTTTTGGGTCTGAGGATCAGATGTCCTCCGTGAGGGGCTAAGTCTCTTCTCTGTTTTGTGTCCTTTGAGTCTTTCGAGTCTAGCTACCGTGTCAGTGCTTTGATTGCTCTTTTGTCTTGATTGTCGGTCTCGCGAGGTAGTTGTGTCAGGAGCAACCTTGGCCGGACTGGAACCCACTGGAGGAGACCGAGGACGACAGCAGGACCCGAGGAGAATGGCTACGAGGACATCAGAGATCTTGAACTAACAATGTGGAGCAAATCAGATAACAGGTGCCACGTCCCATCCAAACTCGTAGAACCCTATTAGACATGCAATAATGTAGCTGCTAGTGCTTTACTTTTTGAAAATGAACTGTGATAGGTTGCATGTTAGATTGCTTGTGAAGCCTTTACCTTGACGCAACCCTTTCCCTTGCACACCCGCTGTTAGGCTAGACACCGCTTACTTTACATACTTGCTACTCACTTCTACTATGCATTATATCTGTGATGTGATGTTTGGTGGATGTTTGCTTGTGGGTGGCTAAGGCACATGGTGCCGTGATAACAGGATGGTGACTTGGGGAGATCTTGGCGTACATCTTGAGTGTGTGTGGTGAGGGTTGAGTTGACTGGACGGGATCTACGACGAGCCTGGTGACGAGCCTTGCCGAGGGGATGTGACCTGGGCATCTCCTGGGGTGTACCTGTGGCAGGTACTTGTGACTTGAGAGGAGATCCTGGGGAGGAGTGTCTTTGTGGGACGAATCCCTGGGATGGAGTGCTGTGTCAGCACGGGGGCGATGGCAATGCCCCGAGGAGAAGATATCTCGTCTGGTCCTTAGGGCCGGATTGCGCTGGGGTGATCAGCTCATAGTACCTTTCGTACACACCAATCGTTTCTGAATGGGCGGGGGACAGACTAGACTCCTAGTCGAAGCGGTGCCACTACTACTAGGTTGGAAGGTGATAGTGTAGGGAGGTAAGGGCTGGATACCCACACCCTCCTAAGACAACGTGGTGTTTATTTGGTGCGCCAGGATCCACGTCTCACAGTCTCAGCATGCCGGTGGACTCCGGGGTGCCCCAGGACTGAGTGGTAGGGTGGCATCATGAAGGCTAGTGGCAGATCGGTATCAGCCTAGGCAATGCACATGCCGATGATGGTGATCTTGTGGTTACAGGTGTATACACTCTACAGAGTTTACGATCTATATGTATAGCCGTGTCCACAGTCATGGACAACACTATTGTGCTCAGTTCCCTCGGACTTAGTGAGAGGTGTCCCTTCTTCTCTCCCCCTGGGTTGATAGGTCCGGCGCTGGCCGTTGAGGCAAGGTACGAGAGGGAGTTGTCCTTATCGCCTAGAGAGTGCGAGTGTGGTGAGGTGTGTGGATGGGATGGATGGGTGGTTGGCCATATGGCCAGATGTCCGGTTGGACGACTGGATGGCTGGTCGTGCGGACTGGAATAAAACTTGATGATTATAATTATAAAGTATTGACCAATTGCATAGGAAAACTATAGCCATAAATAGGCTCCTTTTTCTCTACCCTTGCATTCCACTTACCACAAAGCAAATGCAAAGCATAGGATGGGAGCTAGTGGCCAGTACAAATCATACTGATAGTTATTCAGCAGGTTTGGACGGCTTCCACCATGACAGTAGTGAAGTTTAGATGGATAGGAGTTCTTGTTCCTATACGCAAGTTTGGATGAGAAGACGAAGATGGAATCTTCGCCCGCTGCTACAACAACTTTGATGATGCCCGTGAAGGAGGAGCCTTCACCCGTCGACGCACTACGCTGACTCTAGCGTCGTTAGGTGTGCGTTACCGTTATAGTCTATACTAGGTGGTGTTCCCATGTGATGTAATGTCTTGTAATCTGTACTTCTGCGTTGTATGAGCTGTGGTGACAACTGAATAATGATAATGTGATGGTTTGGGACTTTCTAGACTGTCACATTATGATATAATCTGCGGATTTCCCTTCGAGGAAATCGTGGGTTGTTTCAGGGGGGTGCTACTGAGGAGCCGCCACGACGTCGGCGCCGGTGGCACTGGACCGCAAGGGTCCAACTCTGACCCACCGATGGACTCGTCGTGAACCTGCGAAGCTATAGGAGCCATCGACCAGGGCAGAGAGCGAAGGATGGAGCTGAAGGAGTCGCTCACCGCCGGTGGGGTCACGACCATCGAGGAAAGAAGGAGGGAGAAAGGAAAGACGTCGGCCAACACCTCATGCACCCAACGCATATGGGCCAAAGGGAGAAGAGGAGAGGTGGACTTGGTCCATCGTAGACCTAGAGGGCGACCTATAGACCCTGCACACCCGACCACCATGGACCACACCCCAAACCCCCATCCCGTGCACCAAGCTCAGTGGAGGCCCAACATAGCCACATGGCCTCACTCAAAGGCTGACACGTGTCCGGGCCGGCCCAGCCCAGAACGGCCCAACTCGGCCCATATCCAACCCGTGACTTACCCCGCCAAGCCTAGTTTGGGACGATCAGCATTGACCAGGTCAACATTGACTGACATTGGGCCCCACTTGTCAGCCACACTGAGCACAGAGCCCATCTGAGCACGCCATGTGTCACCTTTCGGTTGTGCCACGTGTCAGCCAGGGGATAATTGGATCTTTTCTTTTTTAGAAAATGATTTAAACTTCAAAAATTCCTAGAAAATTCATACGACCTCAGAAAAATGTGAAACCAGTTTTTAAATTTTTCTAAAAATGAGTACTACGTCATAGGCCTATGCATGAGTGCATTTGGATCCTTTGAATTTCCATCACTTCTTGGTGAACATCTATAGGAGTCGCTTATCGTGGCATTACGTCTCGTTTTTCAGCCCCGGAGGAGCAGGACCCTGAGGCGGATGACTACGAGTACCAGGAGGAGCTCGGGGATGACAAATTTGAAGGTGCCACATCCCACCCAACCTCGTAGAATCTACTAGACATGCAATAATGTAGATGCTAGCGCTTTACTGTCTACAATTGAACTATGATAGGTTGCATGTTAGAATTGCTTGTGAAGCCATTACCTTGTCACAACCTTTCCTCTGCACACCCACTGATAGGCTAGACACCGTTTACTTTACATACTACTTGCTTCTACTATGCATTATATCTGTGATGTGATGCTTGGTGGATGATGTTTGTGTGTGGCTAAGGCACGTAGTGCTGTAATGATGGGATGGTATATGGGGTGATCCCGGTGTGTGTCTTGGGTGCGTATGTGGTAAGGGTTGAGTCGACTGGATAGGATCTATGACAAGTCCGGTGATGAGTCTTGCCGAGGGGGTGTGACCTGGGCATCCCTTGGGGAGTACCTGTGGCGGGTACATGTGACATGGTGAAGGTCTCGGGGAGGAGTGTCTTTGTGGGACGAATTCCTGAGATAGAGGTGCCGCTACGGCACGAGGATATCAGGGATACCCCAAGGAGGAGATATCTTGTCTGGTCACCTAGGACGTCGAGGGACTAGCACATAGTACCTTTCGTACACACCACTCATTCCTGAATGGGCGAGGAACGAGCTAACCAACTAGATGGAACGATGCCACTACTACTAGGTTGGAAGGTGATAAGTGTAGGGAGGTAAGGGCTGGATACCCACACCCTCTTAAGACAATGTGGTGTTTATTTGGTGCGCCAGGATCCTCATCTCACAGTCTCAGCGTGCCGGTGGACTCCGGGGTGCCCCAGGGCTAAGTGGTACGGTGGCATCGTGACAACTAGAAGGTAGTCCGATATCAGCTTAGATGAGCCGGTTCGTCGATGATGGCTATCTTGTGGTTCCAGATGTACACGCTCTGCAGAGTTGATCGATCTATATGTATAGCCGTGTCCACGGTCATGGACAATTCTATGGTCTTACTTCTCTTGGCTTAGTGAGAGGTGTTCTTTCTTCTCCCCTTGGGTTGATAGGTCCGGCGCTGGCCGATGAGGCAAGGTGCGAGAGGGAGTTTCCCTTGTCGCCTAGAGAGTGCGAGCAAGGTGAGATGTGTATGGGTGTGGATGGATTGGATGGGAATCCGGAAGGATGATCAGATGGCTGATCTTGTGACTGGATGATGGGTTTAAATCTTGACAATATACTTAAAATATTGATTAACTCGCATAGGAAAAACTATAGCCGATATATTAGGACTGTTTACTATCCTTATGCATGTCCACTTTCCACATAGCAAAACCAAAGCATAGGATGGGTATCTGTGGCTAGTACAAACCGTACTAAAAATTGTGAACCAGGTGAAGAGCCTGACTACGACTATGAGGGAGACGGATGGGAGGACTAGGAGGTCTGGTCTTACGCTCAAGTCTGGAGGTGTTCGACAAGTCTGCACCCGAGATCGTGTCTTCTGATGCTATTCCTGTTGCCGCGTGATGCTTGATTCCACCATGTGGCGATGTAATAAGTAGTAAACCCTACTATTTGTACTCTCTAAAATGGGGATTCGATGTATGTACTTTGATTATCGGCTAGAATTATGATAATGTGATGGCATGATCTTCGGGGACTGTCGCATTGTTATTGTATCTGTGGATTTCCCTTTGCGGAAATCATGGTACATTTCAGCTGGTATCAAAGCCATACTTGACCTTAGGATGAGACCCTAGGAGTGGCCGATAGATTCACAAGCCAACTCCCATTGAAAAATCTATTTTCATCAAATTTCCACCTCTTTTATGCTAACCCACCCGAGTTAACTAACCTACAACCCCGTTTCTTCCACTGCCTTGCAGATGGCACCTTACGTCGAGTTGCCAATTGATGGTCAGAGCAATGGAGGTTTTGCAAGGATGTTGTACGACATGCTAGAGGAGCTTGGAGTCCGCTCTGAGGAGGTCCAGTACACCTGTCATGGAGAGTTGGGACCAGAAGGAGTTGGACTACAGGGGCACATCGTTGTCCACCTACAAGTCTTCGCCAACAACACAACGCTAGGGTTGCGAGCTTTCTCTGTGATGGAGATGGAGACATCCGTTGAGGCTTGTATTCAGTCTGTCTCCCATTCAGCACTCTGCCAGGTGAGACGTGACACATACGAGCTTCTCAAGGATGGACCATATCGCCTGCTACCTCGAGCCCTAGACCTCACACAAAACACCCGAAGGCAGGTAGTGGTGGCCGACCGCACTGCTTGTCATGGGGAAGATGACTGCCTCCAGGTGACAGGGCAGCACGTGCTTGATCAGGATTGCTACATCATGGAGTTGATCTCCTATAACCACCGCTATCGGGACATGCTATTTTAGGCCGATGAGGCTTTCCTGGCAAAAGAAGAAGAAAAGGAATAGCTGCACGCGACCATCCAGGACATGCGCATGGACCTTCGCTGCACTAAGCTGACCTACAAGGACCGTGAGGACAGGCTGAAGGCCGAGATCGCTGACTTGAGGGACAAGGTAGGAGACCTTGGGCTTCGCAATGACTACCTCGACAGCAAGGTGTTCGAGCTTGAGGATGCTTTGGAGCGCAAAAAGATGTCCTTGCAGGAGCACCTAAACAAGGAAAAGAGGTATGGCTTCTAGAAGATGACCATGACCGCCCGCCTCAACATGCTGGAAAAGGAACTGATACGGATTGAAAACAATGCTGACCATAACAAGCAGCACCATAAGGACTATGTCAAGTATACTAAGTACCTCAAGGACAAGGTCGATCACATCACCGAGGCATGGAAGAAGTCTGATGCCAAGCGTGTGAAGGAGTACGAGGACCTATAGGAGAACATACTGATCCAGTCACGCAAGAGGCCTTACAGGGAGATGTTCCGCGTCAAGCCCACCCACCTCAACTTGACTGCGTGCCCAATTGAGAAGCTCATTGAGACCAAGATGACCCCAGAATTGGAGGAGGCTCTGGAGTACGTAGCTAGGCTGCACCACACTAACGCCGAGCTCCAGGAGATGGACTACGTCCCTACCCCGCCACCTAGTCAGGCTTAGGTTGGTACCATGTCGTAGCAAGTAGAAGTAGGAAGATGGAGCGCCCTGCGTGGCTGAAGACCATGATCTTTCCAGAGTAGAATAGTATCACCATCTTTTGGAGCCTACCTGCGTGTAGAGCGAGTTCTCGTGAGTCTACCAAGCAGAGCTGCTGGAGACATCGCCATGTAATAAATAGATGTAATGAATGCTTGGGGTTAATGCATCTTATTGTTGTTCTTGCTTCTTTGTTTGAGTGCATAGTTAGATTGAAAAGTTTTAAATCATGAACTACTCAAAGATTAACAAATCACCTAACCCCTACCCCATAACCCGACTGATGTAAAGCAGGATGTCGAATCGTTGCTCTGCCCGCTTGGAGAACTGCACTCCTTCCCCTGCACCAGTCGCCCATGGCAGGAGAGGCCAACGTGGAGGGCGTGCTGGAAATGACCCCTTCCGCTTCGAGGAGGAGATGCCCCCGCCACCACCCAGAGGCACGATGCCGCCACCTCCTCCATCACCGCCGCCAGCTGGAGAGGAGCCACTAGCAGGGGGTGATCCACCACCTCCTCAGCTGACTGAGGTGATGGACCGCCAGACTCGCCTGTTGGAGATTCTGGCAGAAGGAATGATGCGTTGCAATGGAGGTCGACCCAACGACTTCCAACACAAGTTGGAAGGTTTCCTGAAGTTAAGGCCACCCACCTTCGACAACTCCGACAATCCCATTGACGCCGAGGACTAGCTGAGGGAGATTTATAAGAAGCTAGACCTGACCACTTGCTTCGACGAGGAGTGTGTCAGTGTTGTGGCTCACCAGCTCACAGGTGCTGCATGCGCATGGTGGGACGGTTTCTAGGAGGCTCACGATGACCCACGCCACATCTCCTGGGAGGAGTTTACGGAGGCTTTCCATGAGTACCATGTACCAGAGGGTGCGATGGATGCCAAGGTGGAAGAGTTTCGTAACATCACTCCGGGATCGCTGAAGGTCCAAGAGTATGGGAATCGCTTCATCAAGCTGATGCGCTACGCCCTAGAGGAGACCCCGACTGAGAAAAGAAGATGTACTTATTCAAAAAGGGTCTCAACACTCGCATCAAGCTGGGATTGTTAGGCATCATATGCCACACCCTGAGGGACATGATGAATAGGGCAATGACTATCGAGGCAGATCGCCTGGAAGCTGAAGCCATCTTCAGAGAGAAGAGGCTCCGTTCTGAGGGGTCATCCAGGGCCCCGACATCTTCAAGGATGAGGGGAAGCTCTACCTCTCACCAGTGCCCCTGCGTCGCACCAAGAGCTCCACCTGCTCCAAGCAGTGGTGGAGGTACCTATAACACAAACTACCGCTGTGACGGAACCATCCAAATTATAAGTGCTCAAGTACAGTTGTAGCCGATTTAACCGCCACAGTCTTGCACTTGAATCCATATAATCCCAGTAGTCCAGAAATCTCGAAGGATTTCAAACAAATTACAACCATCCAAGATCGCATCGTTCAAGTACATACATTCGTAAGGATACCCCAGTTCGAAACTTTAATAAATCAGAGTACGAAATTTAAAGTCATTACAAACCAAGTTCAAATAGCGGAAGGGAAATAAGTTCAGTAGTATGACCACCACACACGTGGTCCAAATAAAACATTGTTTTTAGAAACTCACGCCTCCCTTCAAATACTGTGCCATCAACAACCTAGTCCAGCAAAAGCATAAGAAGAGCTCATAGACAACCTTGCCCAAGGCTTACTCCTCATCTCCCTCAACGGGGTAGAGACATTGCTTACAATAGCCGTCGTATACCTGGCCATCTGCAATAACGGGATAAACCCTTAGTACGAGAAGGTACTCAGCTAGACTTACCCGTCTAACTGAAAATAAAAGACACCAAGGATATGCAAGGCTTTATTTGGGAGGTTGGCTATTTTCTTTGCTAAAATGAGCTCAAGTTAAAAGAGTTCATTACTTCATTGTATGAGCAGTCCTCTTTTATCCTATTCTTTAACTCTAGGTTTTGCACCTATACTAAAACACTCACTTGGATCTAACAAACAATAATATAACACTATATCAAGTTTGCTTTATCAATATTTTAGTTGAACCAACAATTTTCACATGGAGTTGTATCGTGAAGAAGCTCGACATAGTTTCTCACTAACCGAGGGAGACGACGACTCGAATCGAATTGCAAACCAGCTGGTGTAAAACTTTTGATACAAACCCATATTTTCCCCGTCGGGACCATGCATTGGGTCACCGCTCGATACTGTCCAGGTGGTAAACGCCGCGGCTCAAGCACGGACCACCCAATTGGAACTAAACGATGGCCATTCCGAGGCAGATCGTGTTTCCATACTAGAGGGTGCGACACGGGTTGAGACCGGCCCGAACAGCGTCTAACCGGCTTCGGGGTCGGGAATACATCACCGGCACCCTAAGTAAAAGAGCGCTTTAAAAAATGACCGAGGGTCATCATCGATACAAACCTACACGACCTAATGGATGGACTGCCCCCAAGTCTCCATACTTGGTGCTTTGCCTTCCAGTTGGTCGTATTCCATTACTACTCAAGGTTCTTTTTCACGATAGCACATATAGCCAACCGTGATCCGGTAATCACCCATCTGGGGCATTACGGTAACATCACCTATTTACTATTCTACTAAGCAGGCTAAGCAGTTTTACTCTACTTATTTTATCAGGATAACAAGGCAGGTATAAACAATAATCAAGGAAGGCTAATGCATCAAGTGAGATTCAATCAATTCCTATACCTAATGCATCATAATATAAAATACTCAAGCAATTTAATTATAAAAACTAGGAGTCTTAGAATGCTCCGGGGCTTGCCTCGGGAGAACACGGAAGCCTCGTGCGTGGGGCACTCCGGGAAGTTAGTGTCGAGGTCTGCTCTGGTGACTTCCTCGATCTGCTGAATCTCCTGGACCTCTGGCTCCTCGCTTGGCTCCCGCTCCAGGTTGTTCTCTGGTGCTATCGCTGCTGAATGTATGCGAGTAATTAAAAGGATGAATTCATACGGTGCATGTGATGATTACCGATGATGACATGCAAAACAATTAATTTGACCAACTGATGAGATGGTTGCTCTTCTTTCTAATGGATAGATTAATTACCTAATTTATCACTAACTACACAATTCTACAAAACCAACTTGTTAAACCACTTTTGCCACAACAGAAAGTAGTTATTCAGAGTTTAAGTTATTTACTAAAAACAAATTCTGAATAAACTACTAGTTACACAACAAACCTTATTTGTATAACTCAGAAAAATCTAACAAAATTACAACAGATACTGCATGCATACTGGACACTACCATAAAATTTTTAGCAAGAACTAAATTACAATACAGCAGGTATAAAAAGATTAAACAATCAGCTAAAAAGGCACCTTGAACTAACTCTACTATAGAAAAGTGTCAAACAATAGATTTCACATTTTTCCCATCTACCATTACACAAAACAAGTCTACATAGAAAAATCTACTGCCAGAACATGCATACTTTTGTCTGTACAAATTTTTTAATATCTACTCATTATTTAACCTTTGAACTACAACACCCCTGGAAAAGGGTGGAACAATAGATTGCATATTTTTCCAAGATTCTTCACACTAATTCCTTATTTATAAGAAAGTGCCATGAACAGAAACACAATATTATTTTCCATATGAATTTCTAAAGAAAACTGTAGAAAATCACATTTGAACTACAAGTCCTTTTTATGACATGCAACTAACCATATATTATATTTTTCTTATCTTTAACAGAGTGTACTGAAGCTACACAAAAATCCACATATTTTAATTCTGTATATTTTTACCACAGGAATTATTCTAAGAAAACTGCTGAAAAGGAATTTAATTGCTAATGAACATTTTTCTTATAGAGACAGTACCACACATATTTTTCCTAGCTTCTAAACATAGCAAGGAGTATACCCAAAATTTATCACATTTTTATCTGACCTATAAATACAGCAAAACATTTAACCTCTATTTCAAGCATTAACTAAATAAATAAATGCAGTACAGTAAACGTCATCAAAATAATACTTTTATATTTTTCACAGATAGCTCTACTCATGCAAAGAATAACAAATTTTATTTCACCTCATTTGGCTCAATAAAACTCAAGCTATAAAATAAAAAAGCATTTACCAGTTTATAAAAACAAATAAAGAAAAACGTTTTTCTGAAAAATCTTTTCGGCTTAGGCTCGGTGGACACGGTCTATGGACCGGTGTGTGGCTGATGCGCAGGACCCATGGGTCAACGGGCCCACCTGTCAGCGAGCGAGGACAGGGGATGCGCGCTGACCGGCGTTTCCTCGCCGGCGGTGAGGTCGCCGACGGTGCGAGGGGTATGGGTGAGTTCGTCTTGATGTCACGGATCGAGTGGTGGTGATAATTTGGCTAGCGGCTCACCGGAGGGGCCCGGCAGTGAGCGGCGGTGGAAAGCAGCGGCGGTGAGGCGCTGCTACGCCATTTCCGGCGATCGCTTGTCGAATTAGCGTGCGCGTGAGCTCCAGTGACTCTACGAAGGAGCCCTAAGGGGCTTGGTTTGGTCGGAAGAGCCTCGGCGAGGTCCGACCTTGCGTGTGCGCGGCGACGGTGGCCATGGTGGACGGCGTGCTGTGATCGAGATGACGAGGCCGGTAGAGAGCAGGCGGGAGGAAGTTCTCACCTTGCTTACTCACGGCGGTGCCCGATGGAGAAGAAGAAGGCTGGCGGAGGCTTGACGGAGGTGGAACGTGGCCGTGCACTCGACGGGGGCGACGGCGGCCGAGGAAGGGGACGGCGTGCTCCGGCGAGTGCGGTGCTCCGGAGGCGGTGCTAGCGTGCGCACGGCGTGTGCGAGAGTGAGGCGGAGCGGTGGCCGAAGTGAATCGGCCGGCGGTGAGGAGGAATCGGCGGTGGCGGTGCTCGGCGGCAAGGGCGAGCTCATCGGTCGAGTGAGCACGAGTGGCTGAGCGTGCGGGGAGTGGGCGAGAGTGAGAGGGAGCAAGTGAGGAGAGTGCAGCGTGTCGGGGCGAAGCCTCCGCTTTGTCTCCGACCGCGTGGTGTTGGCGGTCGTGGTGGGGCCACGACCGGCGCCGGCGGTTGGCCGAGCGGTGCGGTGCGGCAGGCGGCGCAGCAGGTGACAGAGGCGAGGAGTGGCCGAGCCGGCGGGCGGCGCGGGCGAGTGGGAAGCCGGGCACGGGATAGGGCGGTCAGCGGCGGGCGCTAGAAGCCTGCGGCCAGGCGGCGGGCGCGCCGGCGTACGGCGCGGCCGTTGCTGGGCTGCGCCGCGTGGGTGCACGCGCGCGCGGGAGCGCGAGCGCTGCGTGGGCTGGCCTGGCTGGCTGCTGGGCCGCCCTGGGATTTTTCCTGAATTTTGAGCATTTTTCTAATTTCCCAAAATATTTTCAAACTTCCCCACTTCAAAACAGTTTCAAAAACTCAAAACTAGGTTTTGGCCCAAAAACAAAAGTTATTTAAAATAATTTTCTCTACAACTTTCATAAGGGACACAAACACAAAAAAGCATGTGTACTAGCTACTCCAAATTAAAGTCAATATTAGAGCTAGAAATTATTTTAGAACTTTCATTTTTAATTCTCAGACCAAACTTAATTAGGGTAGGTCACCAACATGAAAAGTGATGCACACATTATTCTACATTTAATAAAATTATTTGCCAAGTCAAAACAACATTCAAACATGCAGGTCCTATTCAAACCTAAATTTTGAAATTCAAACCACATGAAATCATAGCACTTTTATTGAACACTTTTAATGCAATGCAATGCTCACGATGATCAGAGACTAATGATGATCCTAATGCATGCTTGACACCAGGGTGTCACAGCCCCTTCCCCCCTTACAGAAATCTCGCCCTAAGATTTTGGGTTACGTACCATTTGTTATAAAAAGCGGGGTAATTAACGCGTAGGTACTCTTTGGTTTCCCAAGTCGCATCGTTGGGCCCATGATTACTCCAAAGAATCTTATAAGTCTTAACTTCCCAGTTTTTGGTAACTCTTGTCTTGGTATCTAGTATTTCCTTTGGTTGTTCATAATATTCCAGGTCTGACCTGATAGTAACATCTGGACTTCAAACTTCTTCTTCCTCCGGAACTGAAAGACACTTTTTAAGTTGAGACACGTGAAACACAGGAAAGATTGCACTCATCTCTGGTGGCAACTGAACCTGGTAAGCTACCTTTCCTTTTCTAGCAGTAATCCGATATGGTCCGACGTAATGGGGTGCTAGTTTTCTCTTAACTCCAAAACGTTGCACTTTCTTCATAGGTGAAACCTTTAGATACACATAATCACCTACTTGAAATTCCAATGGTCTTCTTTGAGTGTCGGCATAACTTTTCTATCGAGATTGCGCTGCCTTGACGTGTTGTTGAACGACTTGAACAATCTATTCAGCATCCTTCACATAATCAGTCCCATAGTATCCTCGATCTCCTGATTCGACCCAATTCACTAGAGTTCTACACTTTCTTCCATATAATACCTCAAATAGTGCCATCTTAATACTCTCTTGGTAACTATTGTTATAAGAGAATTCTGCCAAAGGTAACCATTTCTCCCATGATCCTTTTGAAGAGATAACACATGCTCTCAAGATATCTTCCAAAATCTGATTTACTCTTTTCGTTTGTCCAGAGGTCTATGGGTTGTAAGCAGAACTTCGAACCAACTTAGTTCCCAATTCCTTATGTAACTGTTCCCAAAAATGAGCTACAAACTAAGGTCCTCTATCCGAGATAATCGTCTTGGGAATCCCATGGAGCTGCAAAATATTCTGAATGTACAAATCTGCATACTGATGAGGTCGATAAGTGGTTTTGACTGGAATGAAGTGAGCCACTTTAGACAAATGATCCACGATAACCCAGATTGCATCATGACCTTTCTGAGTGACAGGCAGTCCAGTAATAAAATCCATGCTGATTTCTTCCCATTTCCATTCGAGTACTGACAAAGGTTGCAAAAGTCCGGCTGGCTTCAAATGTATGGCTTTGATTCGGCAACAGGTATCACACCTAGCAACATAGGCTGCAACTTCCTTCTTCATTTTAGCCCACCAATACCTCATTCTCAGATCCTGAAACATCTTGCTGCTTTCAGGGTGAATTGACAACTTGGAATTGTGAGCTTCATTCAAAATTCTGTCCCTCAGACCTTGGTCTTTGAGAACCACTAATCGCTGGTTGAACCACAGAATTCCTTGTTCATCCACTCGAAAATTCAGTGAACTGTTGGTTTCTAGCCTCTTTTTGATCTGATCAATCTCCTCGTCCGACTTTTGTCCTTCAATTATATCACTCTCCAAAGTGCATTGAATGGTGATATTTTTCAACAAGATAGGGTGTATAAGGTTAAATCCATCTTCTAGTAAAGGTTGTAACGAGTTGCAATGAGCCTTGCGACTCAAGGCATCTGCCACAACGTTTGCTTTTCCAGGATGATAATGCACTCCTAGGTTATAATCCTTGATTAACTCAAGCCATCTTCTTTGCCTCATATTTAGTTCTGTCTGGGTGAATATGTACTTCAAACTCTTGTGGTCTGTGTAGATGTGACATAGGTTACCCATTAAATAATGCCTCCAAATCTTTAAGGCATGAACCACGGCTGCTAATTCCAGATCATGTGTTGGGTAATTCTCTTCATGTGGCCAGAGTTGACGGGATGCATAGGCTATGAGTCTTCCATTTTGCATGAGAACGCATCCTAAACCAACCTTGGATGCGTCACAGTACACATCAAAAGGTTCCTCCAAATTAGGCTGAGCCAAAATGGGTGTAGTAGTTAACAATGTCCATAAGGTGCAAAATGTTGCTTCGCAATCCGGGGTCCATTCAAACTTCTTATTTTTCTGAGTCAGACTGGTCATAGGCTTCGCTATTTTAGAAAAATCTAGAATAAATCTACGGTAATATCCGACCAATCCTAAAAAGCTACGCACTTCGTGCACATTGGTGGGGGCTTTCCAATCCATAACTTGCTATACTTTAGTGGGATCCACAGAAATACCTTCAGCTGAAAGGATGTGTCCAAGAAAAGGCACTTTGCTCATCCAAAATTCACATTTGCTAAACTTAGCATACAGCTTATGCTCTCTAAGCCGAGTCAACACAACTCTCAAATGTTCTGCATGGTCTTGCTCATTCTCGGAATATACCAAGATGTCATCAATAAACACCACAACAAATTTATCCAGCTCTGGCATGAATACAGAGTTCATCAGATACATGAAATGTGTAGGTGCATTCGTCAACCCAAATGACATGACTAAATACTCATAGAGCCCATATCTGGTAGAGAAGGCGGTCTTGGGTATATCTTCCTTTCTGATCTTAATTTGGTGATAGCCTGACCTCAAATCTATCTTGGAAAATACTTTGGCTTTGGCTAGCTGGTCAAACAAGATATCAATCCGAGGTAAGGGGTACTTGTTCTTGATGTCACGACATTCAAGGGTCGATAATCTATGCACATTCTCAAAGTTTTATCCTTCTTGTTTACAAAGATGGCGAGACATCCCCAAGGCGAAGAACTAGGGCGTACCAAACCTTTATCCAACAATTCCTGGAGTTGAAGTTTAAGCTCTGCTAACTCATTAGGTGGCATCCTATAAGGCCTCCAAGAAATAGGTGCAGTTCCGGGGACCAATTCTATAGCAAACTCTACATCCCTATCCGGGGGTAGTCCAGGCAATTCATCAGGGAAAACATCCGGAAACTCACACACTACAGGAATCTCAGCCAACTGTTCTGCCGTGATGGCAAATAAGACACCTAGCTGATGGGGATTCCGAGGTAACTCTACCCCGAAGGAAGTCCCATTCCGGGGGCTAACCATTGTGATTACTCGACCAGCCATATCTAGATTTAATTTCCAAAGTTTCATCCAACCCATGCTCAAAATAACATCCAGACCTAAACCAGGTATTACTATCAGATCGACGGTAGCTTTCTTATCCCCAAACATAATTTTCACCTCTTTAGCCAATTTGTGGGTAGAGAGAACAACCCCTGCTGAACTTATCTGGTAACCCTGATCCAACTCTACTAACTTAGGATTGCTTCGTAAAACAAAACCCTCACTAATGAATGAATGTGATGCTCCAGAATCAAATAACACAACTGCAGGGCATTGATTAACAAGAAACGTACCAGCAGTGACAGGCTCTCCTTCTGGCATTTCCTCAACAGTGGTGTAGTGTACATTACTGGTGCGAGGCTTCGGGTTGTTATACTGCTTCTTGGGTTGAGGGCACTGATGAGAAAGATGCCCAGCTTGACCACAATTGTAGCATGGTCCCAGCACATACGGTGTCTTCTGGTTTCCAGGTCCTCCAGTTTTTGCCTTGTTCTGCATCATGGGGATAGTGTAGGGCTTCTGATAGCTCTGACGAGGGCGATTGTTGGTCATCTTCTTTTGAGGTGGGCGGAACCTTGCGCCTGCTGCTGGTGGACGAAACTGGTTTCTTGCGGCCATAGGGGCCCTCTGCTGAGAAGACCCTCCATCATTTGCACGGCGGCGATTCTCCATGGTAAGCTGGTGGTCATTGGCCTCTTGGTTCAGACAGTCACTCACAAAATCACAGAAGGTGGTACGGTGACTATTTCCCATCTTGGACAGCATAGCGGCATTCATCCCTCGCTTGAAACTGGCAATCTTCTTGGACTGTATTGACAAACTCTGGAGCATAACGAGCCAGTTGTTAAAACTATGCAGATATTCTGCCATTGACCTGGTTCCTTGGGACAGCTTCATAAATTCAGTAACTTTCATTTCTAGCAGGCCACTAGGGATATAGTGCCTGCGCATAGCAGTGGTAAATTGCTCCCAAGTGACTGGTGCATTCTCAGGCAGCGATGCACGGTACTGGGACCACCATAAGCCAGCGGGTCCCTCCAATATATGTGCTGCATATTCTTCCTTAAGCTTTTCGGTCAGGCGAAGAAGACGGAACTTCTGAGTAATGGAATTTATCCATTCATCTGCTTCTAGCGGCTCTGTTGCTTCTTTGAACACCGGCGGACGGGTATCCAAGAAATCCCTGTACGAGCTGTACTGATTAGGTTCTAGCCCCTGACGTTGCTGGTGTTGCTGAGCAGTGTTACCCGCGATATCGCGGTGTGTAGCTCCCATCTGACGCTGCATCTCTTCTATGTTCCTCTGACTTCCAAGGAACTGACCAAAGAAAGCATCTGCTGTCATAGGGGGTGGTGGAGGTGGTGGCAGATTTTCCCCTTGGTTACTTCCTTCCGGGTCATGTTGGCTGCGGGTGTGGACCGGCATCTACATATCCCATTAATAAGCAACAATTAGGTGATGTTATATCGACCAATGAATAAATATCGTGCTGCACAGAATTCAAAAATTAAGCACACGACCAAATATATTTACTCATTTTTCCACACAACATCACAGAATTAATTGCTCATAATAAGCATGCAAATAACAATTCCATAATCTTGCCAGATCGAAATCTGGACTTGATCCAAAAGTCATACATAACAGTACAAAGTTACCATACTATGAAATCCAACATAAACATAGTCTGAGATTACATCAAAGTGAACCCACAACTCTCTCATAGCAAAAGATCGGGCTCCTAACATGTCTAGCACTCAAGCGTCATCTTCAACGGAGTCGGCACCCTCTCTGTCATCGTCGCTGAGGTGCTCATTGGCGTGGGCCTCATCGAGGGCCAAGTCCTTTGGTGCAGGGTCGGGGCCAAGCACCACTCCGTCCTGTGGCTCAGGTGCGTCGGGTGTGGTAGCTGCTTCAGCCTCATTGTGGAGCTGATGGAACGCCTCGTGGAGGTTGTTGATGTAGGCCTACTGGTGGTCGACGTGGTGCTCCAGCTACAGTGTGCGCTCCCTCATGAGATCAAACGCGGACCAGGCTTCATCCCTCTGAGCCACCATACCCAGGTACATCTGCTCGCCATAAAGACGAGCAGCGCTCTCTGCTCCAGCTGAGGCACGAGCCTCGTCACGCTCCAAGGTGACCCTGTCCAACTCTGCCTGAAGGCGGGCTACCTCCGTATCGAACTCCTGCTGTAGCCTCCTCTTGCTCTGCAGTGCGGTCGTGAGGGTGAAGGATACGCCCTCAAGACTGCGCTCCAAGCTCTCACAAACACCGAACAAAGCTCCAGTCGCACTCATCGCAGGAGTCTAACAGCAGAACCTCTCCTTTGCTCCTCCAGCTAGAGCGGTCTCCAAAACCTGCCTCCAGTCCACGGGAAAAGGCGCTCCACGCGGAAACACCCCTTCCATGGCACTCGCTAGGTCATCGGGGAAGCAAGCTATGATGTCCTTCAGCACCAGGTAAGCGGCCCTATTTGCCCTGTCCTTGGCCGAGCTCCCCTTGGTGATTACCGTCCACCCTGCCCAGTGAGGCTTGCTGGCAAGGGCCTTGATCTTGACCTAAACCATCACCAACGAATCCTGTCCAAACTGATCCTTCTGCCAGGAATACTTGGGCTCCTAGCCCTCCGGGTAACCAATAGCATGCAGAATCCTCCACAAGATCATAGGTAAACCAAAGTAGGACAAGAACTTGTTCTTGGTCAACCTCGTCACCAGCCGGTGGCGTGGCACCCTACCTCCGGTGGCCTTACGTGCAGTCAACCAAGTCCGGGCCATCTGTAGAGACAAAGGGTTCGAGCTCTCGTGAAACGCATAATTAAGTTGGCAAATTTTATCAAAAGGGAATAATTTAATTGTAAGGGGAGGAATGCAACATGAACAAATAACATAAACATGATGCATGATCGTACTTACGTTCTCACTTACTATAAAAGACTCGTAAGTCCTAACGTTCTAGTCGGTGGCAAAATGATCTCTCATACGTTAACTAATCGTTCTACTCGATCACGCGGTTAGTGTACCTACAGAAGATTCATTTCAGCCCGAGAAAACCCAATGACAAAACAATTGAGCACCTTCCAATATGCACCGTAACACATACTAGTTGGTACTAAACCTCATGCACCAAGCTCGAAAAACCCACCCAGCATTCTATACCTTCATATATGCTCGCGTAGAGCTTGCATACAATCCAGTACAACAGTTTACACTTCCCTAGATCTACATTTGAACGGTCATGCTCTCACATCTCCCGAATCATTTTTAATGCATGTTTTCGAAATCCAACCATTCTCACCCGAGATTGGTACCCGACAATGATAAGATCCTGCATGAAGCAAAACCCAGAACACCGTTAGTAACTAAGCCACCTGAATCCTAGTATAAGGCTTAAGGACAAGACTTTGGCACACTTAGGTTTTTGAAAATAGTTTGGAAATACCCAATTTTTGTTCGAAATTACTCTTTTAAGGATGTAAATACCTGAACATGCTCTGATACCAGCTGTGATGGAACCGTCCAAATTAGAGGAGCTCAAGTACATTTGTAGCATATTTAACCGCCACAGTCTTGCACTTGAACCCAAATAATCCCGGTAGTCCAGAAATCTCGAAGGATTTCAAACAAATTACAACCATCCAAGATCGCATCGTTCAAGTACATACATTAGTAAGGATACCCCAGTTCGAAACTTCAATAAATTAGAGTACGAAATTTAAAGTCATTACAAACCAAGTTCAAATAGCGGAAGGGAAATAAGTTCAGTAGTACGACCACCACACACGTGGTCCAAATAAAACATTATTTTTAGAAACTCACGTCTCCTTTGAAATATTGTGCCATCAACAGCATAGTCCAGCAAAAGCATAAGAAGAGCTCATAGACAACCTTGTCCAAGGCTTACTCCTCATCTCCCTCAATGGGGTAGAGGCAGTGCTTACAATAGCCGTAGTATACCTGGCCATCTGCAACAACCGGATAAACCCTGAGTATGAGAAGGTACACCTGTCATGGAGAGTTGGGACCAGAAGGAGTTGGACTACAGGGGCACATCATTGTCCACCTATAGGTCTTCGCCAACAACACAACGCCAGGGTTGCGAGCTTTCTCTGTGATGGAGGTGGAGACATCCGTTGAGGCTTGTATTCAGTCCGTCTCCCATTCAGCACTCCGCCAGCTGAGACGTGACGCATACGAGCTTCTCAAGGATGGACCGTATCGCCTGCTACCTTGAGCCCTGGACCTCACACAAAACACCCGAAGGCAGGTAGTGGCGGCTGACCGCACTGCTTGTCGTGAGGAAGACGACTGCCTCCAGGTGACAGGGCATCACGTGCTTGATCAGGATCGCTACATCATGGAGTTGATCTCCTAGAACCACTGCTATCGGGACATGCTGTTTTAGGCCGATGAGGCTTTCCTGGCAAAATAACAAGAAAAGGAATAGCTGCACGCGACCATCCAGGACATGCGCATGGACCTTCGCTGCACTGAGCTAACCTACAAGGAGCGTGAGGACAGGCTAAAGGCCGAGATCGCTGACTTGAGGGACAAGGTAGGACACCTTGGGCTTCGCAATGACTACGTCGACAGCAAGGTGTTCGAGCTTGAGGATGCTTTGGAGCACAAAAACATATCCTTGCAGGAGCACCTAAACAAGGAAAAGAGGTATGGCTTCTAGAAGACCATGACCGCCCGCCTCAACATGCTGGAAAAGGAACTGATACGGATTGCAATCAATGCTGACCATAACCAGCAGCACCTTAAGGACTATGTAAAGTATACTAAGTACCTCAAGGACAAGGTTGATCGCATCACCGAGGCATGGAAGAAGTCTGACACCAGGCGTGTGAAGGAGTACGAGGACCTGTAGGAGAACATACTGATCCAGTCACGCAAGAGGCCTCATAGGGAGATGTTCCGCATCAAGCCCAACCACCTCAACCTGACTGCGTGCCTAGCTGAGAAGCTCATTGAGACCAAGATGACCCCAGAATTGGAGGAGACTCTGGAGTACGTAGCTAGGCTGCACCACACTGACGCCGAGCTCCAGGAGATGGACTACGTCCCTACCCCGCCACCTAGTCAGGCTTAGGTTGGTACCATGTCGTAGCAAGTAGAAGTAGGAAGATGGAGCGCCCTACGTGGCTGAAGACCATGATCTATCCAGAGTAGAGTAGTATCACCATCTTTTGGAGCCTACCTGCGTGTAGAGTGAGTTCTCGTGAGTCTACCAAGCATAGCTGCTGGAGACATCACCATGTAATAAATAGATGTAATGAATGCTTGGGGTTAATGCATCTTATGGTTGTTCTTGCTTCTTTGTTTGAGTGCATAGTTAGATTGAAAAGTTTTAAATCATGAACTACTCAAATATTAACAAATCACCGAACCCCTACCCCGTAACCTGGCTGATGTAAAGCAGGATGTCGAATCGTTGCTCCGCCCGCTTAGAGAACTGCACTCCTTCCCTTGCACCTGTCACCCATGGCAGGAGAGGCCAACGTGGAGGGCGTGCTGGAAACGACCCCTTCCGCTTCGAGGAGGAGATGCCCCCGCCACCACCCAGAGGCACGATGCCCCCACCTCCTCCACCACCGCCGCCAGCTGGAGAGGAGCCACCAGCAGGGGGTGATCCACCACCTCCTCAGCTGACTAAGGTGATGGACCGCCAGACTCACCTGTTGGAGACTCTGGCAGAATGAATGATGCATCTCAATGGAGGTCCACCCAACGACTTCCAGCACAAGTTGGAAGGTTTCCTGAAGTTAAGGCCACCCACCTTCGACAACTCCGACAATCCCATTGACGCCGAGGAGTGGCTGAGGGAGATTTAGAAGAAGCTAGACCTGACCACTTGCTCCGACGAGGAGTGTGTCAGTGTCGCGGCTCACCAGCTCACAGGCGCTGCACGCGCATGGTGGGACGGTTTCTAGGAGGCTCACGATGACCCACGCCACATCTTCTGGGAGGAGTTTACGGAGGCTTTCCGTGAGTACCATGTACCAGAGGGTGCGATGGACGCCAAGGTGGAAGAGTTTCGTAACATCACTTAGAGATCGCTGAAGGTCCAAGAGTATGGGAATCGCTTCATCAAGCTGATGCGCAACACCCCAGAGGAGACCCCGACTGAGAAGAAGAAGATGCACTTCTTCAAAAAGGGTCTCAACACTCGCATCAAGCTGGGATTGTCAGGCATCATATGCTACACCCTGAGGGACATGATGAACAGGGCAATGACTATCGAGGCAGATCGCCTGGAAGCTAAAACCATCTTCAGAGAGAAGAGGCGCCGCTCTGAGGGGTCATCCAGGGCCCTGGAATCTTCAAGGATGAGGGGAAGCTCTACCTCTCACCAGCGCCCCCGCGTCGCACGAAGAGCTCCACCTGCTCTGAGCAGTGGTGGAGGTACCTATAACACCAACTACCGCTGTGACGGAACCGTCCAAATTATAAGTGCTCAAGTACAGTTGTAGCCGATTTAACCGCCACAGTCTTGCACTTGAATCCATATAATCCCGGTAGTCCAGAAATCTCGAAGGATTTCAAACAAATTACAACCATCCAAGATCGCATCGTTCAAGTACATACATTCGTAAGGATACCCCAGTTCGAAACTTTAATAAATCAGAGTACGAAATTTAAAGTCATTACAAACCAAGTTCAAATAGCGGAAGGGAAATAAGTTCAGTAGTATGACCACCACACACGTGGTCCAAATAAAACATTATTTTTAGAAACTCACGCCTCCCTTGAAATACTGTGCCATGAACAGCCTAGTCCAGCTAAAGCATAAGAAGAGCTCATAGACAACCTTGCCCAAGGCTTACTCCTCATCTCCCTCAATGGGGTAGAGGTCGTGCTTACAATAGCCGTAGTATACCTGGCCATCTGCAACAATGGGATAAACCCTGAGTAAGAGAGGGTACTCAGCTAGACTTACCCGTCTAACTGAAAATAAAAGACACCAAGGATATGCAAGGCTTTATTTGGGAGGTTGGCTATTTTCTTTGCTAAAATGAGCTCAAGTTAAAAGAGTTCATTACTTCATTGTATGAGCAGTCCTCTTTTATCCTATTCTTTAACTCTAGGTTTTGCACCTGTACTAAAACACTCACTTGGATCTAACAAACAATAATATAAGACCATATCAGGTTTGCATTATCAATATTTTAGTTGAACCAACAATTGTCACATGGAGTTGTATCGTGAAGAAGCTCGACATAGTTTCCCACTAACCTGGGGAGACGGCGACTCGAATCGAATTGCAAACCAGCTAGCGGAAAACCTTTGATACAAACCCACATTTTCCCCGTCGGGTCCATGCATTGGGTCACCGCTCGATACTGTCCAGGTGGTAAACGCCGCGGCTCAAGCACGGACCACCCAATTGGAACTAAACGAAGGCCATTCCATGGCAGATCGTGTTTCCATACTAGAGGGTGCGACACGGGTTGAGATCGGCCCGAACAGCGTCTAACCGGCTTCGGGGTCAGGAATACATCACCGACACCCTAAGTAAAAGGGCGCTTTCAAAAATGACTGAGGGCCATCATCGATACAAACCTACACGACCCAACGAACGGACCACCCCCAAGTCTCCATACTTGGTGCTTTGCCTTCCAGTTGGCCGTATTCCATTACTACTTAAGGTTCTTTTCCACGATAGCACATATAGCCAACCGTGATCCAGTAATCACCCATCTGGGGCATTACGGTAACATCACCTATTTACTATTCTACTAAGCAGGCTAAGCAGTTTTACTCTACTTATTTTATCAGGATAACAAGGCAGGTGTAAACAATAATCAAGGAAGGCTAATGCATCAAATGGGATTCAATCAATTCCTATACCTAATGCATCACAATATAAAAATACTCAAGCAATTTAATTATAAAAACTGGGAGTCTTAGAATGCTCCGGGGCTTGCCTCGGGAGAACACGGAAGCCTCGTGCGCGGGGCACTCGGGGAAGTTAGTGTCGAGGTCTGCTCCGGCGACTTCCTCAATCTGCTGAATCTCCTGGACCTCTGGCTCCTCGCTTGGCTCCTGCTCCGGGTTGTTCTCTGGTGCTATCGCTCCTGAATGTATGCGAGTAATTAAAAGGATGAATGCATACGGTGCATGTGATGATTGCCGATGATGACATGCAAAACAATTAATTTGACCAACTGATGAGATGGTTGCTCTTCTTTCTAATGGAGAGATTAATTACCTAATTTATCACTAACTACACAATTCTACAAAACCAACTTGTTGAACCACTTTTGCCACAACAGAAAGTAGTTATTCAGAATTTAAGTTATTTACTAAAAACAAATTCTGAATAAACTACTAGTTACACAACAAACCCTATTTGTATTACTTAGAAAAATCTACCAAAATTACAGCAGCTACTGCATGCATACTGTACACTACCATAAAATTTTTTGCAAGAACTAAATTAGGATACAACAGGTATAAAAAGATTAAACAATTAGCTAAAAAGGCACCTTGAACTAACTCTACTACAGAAAAGTGTCAAACAATATATTTCACATTTTTGCCATCTACCATTACACAAATAAAGTCTACACAAAAAAATCTACTACCAGAGCATGCATACTTTTGTCTGTACAAATTTCTAAATATCTACTCATTATTTAACATTTGAACTACAACACCCCTGGAAAAGGGTGGAACAACAGATTTCATATTTTTCCCAGATTCTTCACACTAATTCCTTATTTATCAGAAAGTTCCATGAACAGAAACACAATATTATTTTCCATATCAATTTCTAAAGAAAACTGCAGAAAATCACATTTGAACTACAAGTCCTTTTTCTGACATTCCACTAACCATATATTATATTTTTCTTATCTTCAACAGAGTGTACTGAAGCTACACAAAAATCCACATATTTTAATTCTGCATATTTTTACCACAGGAATTATTCTAAGAAAACTGCTAAAAAAGCATTAAATTGCTAATGAACATTTTTCTTATAGAGACAGTACCACACATATTTTTCCTAGCTTCTAAACATAGCAAGGAGCATACCCAAAATTTATCACATTTTTATCTGACCTATAAATACAGCAAAGCATTTAACCTCTATTTCAAGCATTAACTAAATAAATAAATGCAGTACATTAAACATCATCAAAATAATACTTTCATATTTTTCGCAGATAGCTCTACTCATGCAAAGAATAAAAAAAATTAGTTTACCTCATTTGAATCAAAAAAACTCGAGCTATAAAATAAACAAGTATTTACCAGTTTATAAAAACAAATAAAGAAAAATGTTTTTCTGAAAAACCCTTCGGCTTAGGCTCAGTGGACACGGTCTATGAAACGGTGTGCGGCTGACGCGCAGGACCCGTGGGTCAACGGGCCCACCTGTCAGCGAGCGAGGACAGGGGATGCGCGCTGACCGGTGTTTCCTCGCTGACGGTGAGGTCGCCGGTGGTGCGAGGGGTATGGGTGAGTTCGTCTTGACGTTGCGAATCGAGTGGTGGTGATGGTTTGGCTAGCGGCTCACCGGAGGTGGCCAGCGGCGAGCGGCGGCGGAAAGCTGCGGCGGTGAGGCGCTGCTATGCCATTTCCGGCGATCGCTGGTCGAATTAGCGTGCGCGTGAGCTCCAGTGATTCTACGAAGGAGTCCTAGAGGGCTTGGTTTGGTCGGAAGAACCTCGGCGAGGTCCGACCTCGCGTGTGCGTGGCGGCGGCGGCCATGGCGAACGGTGTGCTGTGATCGAGATGACGAGGCCGGTAGAGAGCAGGCGGGATGAAGTTCTCACCTTGCTTACTCACGGCGGTGCCCGATGGAGAAGAAGAAGGCTGGTGGAGGCTTAACGGAGGTGGAACATGGCCGTGCACTCGACGGGGGCGACGGTGGGCGAGGAAGGGGATGGCGTGCTCCGGCGAGTGCGGTGCTCCAGAGGCGGTGCTAGCGTGCGCACGATGTGTGCGAGAGTGAGGCGGAGCGGTGGCCGAAGTGAATCGGCCGGCGGTGAGGAGGGATCGGCGGTGGCGGTGCTCGGCGGCGAGGGTGAGCTCGTCGGCCGAGTGAGCGCGAGTGGCTGAGCGTGCGGGGAGTGGGCAAGAGTGAGAGGGAGCAAGTGAGGAGAGTGCAGCGTGTCGGGCGAAGCCTCCGCTTTGTCTCCGACCGCGCGGTGTGGGCGGTCGTGGCGGGGCCACGGCCGGCGCTGGTGGTTGGCCGAGCGGGGCGGTGCGGCAGGCGGCGCGGTAGGTGACAGAGGCGAGGAGTGGCCGACCCGGTGTGTGGCGCGGGCGAGTGGGAAGCCGGGCGCGGGATAGTGCGGTCAGCGGAGAGCGCCAGAAGCCTGCGGCCACGCGGCGGGCTCGCCGGCGTACGGCGCGGCCATTGCCGGGCAGCGCCGCGCGGGAGCGCACGCGCGGGAGCGCGGGCGTGGCGTGGGCCGGCCTGGCTGGCTGCTGGGCCGAAAGGCCGAGCGGGCCGGCTGGGCCACCCTGGGATTTTTCTCGAATTTTGAGCATTTTTCCAATTTCCCAGAACATTTTCAAACTTCACCACTTCAAAACAGTTTCAAAAACTCAAAACTAGGTTTTGGCCCAAAAACAAAAGTTGTTCAAAATAATTTTCTCTACAACTTTTATAAAGGACACAAACACAGAAAAGCATTTCTACTAGCTACTCCAAATTAAAGTCAATATTAGAGCTAGAAATTATTTTAGAACTTTCATTTTTAATTCTCAGACCAAACTTAATTAGGGTAGGTCACCAACATGAAAAGTGATGCACGCATTATTCTACATTTAATAAAATTATTTGTCAAGTAAAAACAACATTCAAACATGCAGGTCCTATTCAAACCTAAAATTTGAAATTCAAACCACATGAAATCATAGCACTTTTATTGAACACTTTTAATGCAATGCAATGCTCATGATGATCAGAGACTAATGATGATCCTAATGCATGCTTGACACCAGGGTGTCACAACCCCCGCCCCGCTCAGAGCGGCGGCACTTGGAAGGCCACCGCGCCAGCCTCCACAGGCGGTGCGCCTTTCACCTGCTTTGGCTGTGGACAGCCAGGGCACAGGGTAGCCGCCTACCCTGAGAGGAAGATCGTCAACCAGCCAATACCACCTTCGGCAAGGAAGCCACCGTACCAGGGGACACCGCAAGCCACCGTACCAGGGGACACCGCACAGGACTCTCGCCAAAGCTGCCTAAGGACGCCTCAACCACATGACTGAGGAGGAGTCCCAGGATGCTCCCAACGTGGTGTACGGTATCTTCATTGTTCACGGAGCTAAGGCTTCGGTATTGTTTGACTCGGGAGCCACTTGCTCCTACATATCTACCAGGTTTGCACAAGAGCACAGAGTGCCAGTCACCCCACGACGTGAGGCAATAGTCACTAGTTCCCCGCTTGGGAACTTCAGAAGCACCAAGATATGCTTAAGAGTGAGCATAGTCATTGAGGGACACCCTTTTCTAGCCAATCTCACCTTACTCCCCTCAGATGGTTTGGATGTTATCTTGGGTATGGATTGGTTAACACTGCACTAGGGAGTGATATCCTATTCACCGAGGTATGTGCAAGTCACGCACCCTGCTGGTTACACTGTGCGTTGCCAGCCAAGTTATGAGAGATCAGTATCCATGCTATGCGCTATGGAGGGCCAAACAGTAGAGGATGTGCCTATAGTCAGGGAGTACCCAGATGTGTTTCCTAAGGAATGACCTAGGATGCCACCCGACAGAGATATGGAGTTCGTGATAGATCTTCTGCCTGGCACAGGACCGATTTCCAAGAGGCCATACCGCATGCCCATTGATGAGTTGGAAGAGCTCAAGAAACAGCTCAAAGATTTGACAGACAAGGGTTACATTAGGCCGAGCGCTTCACCTTGGGGATCGCCAGTACTATTTGTGAAAAAGAAGGATGGATCTATGAGGATGTGTATTGACTACCGCAATTTGAATCTTGTGACCGTTATTAACAAGTATCCCCTACCCAGGATCGATGATCTGCTTGACCAATTGAGGAATGCTAAGTTCTTGTCCAAGATCGACCTCTGATCAAGGTACCACCAGATGAAGATCCGACCAGAGGATATACCAAAGACTGCCTTCGTCACAAGGTATGGACAATACGAGTTCACTGTAGTGTCGTTCGGGCTCACCAATGCCCCGGCCTACTTCATGAATATGATGAACAAGGTGTTCATGGATGAACTGGATAAGTTTGTGGTGGTATTTATAGACGACATCCTAGTCTATTCAGCTACCACCGAGGAACATGAGCAGCACCTGAGGATAGTGCTAGAGAAGCTGAGGCAGAACCAATTATACGCCAAGTTCAGCAAATGTGAGTTCTAGCTTGAAAAGGTTGCCTTTCTGGGGCATGTACTCACATCAAAAGGTGTTGCCGTAGACCCAGCAAAGATTGAGGCTGTGAAGAGCTGGGAGCAGCCACAGAACGTGACCGATATTCGGAGTTTCCTCGGTTTAGCGGGATATTATCGCTGCTTCATTGAGAATTTCTCCAAAATAGCATGACCCCTGACCAGCCTCTTGAAGAAGACCAACGAGTTTGAATGGACACCTGAGTGTGAACAAAGTTTTTAGACCTTGAAGAAAAGGCTTACTACCACACCTGTGCTTGCCCTTCCTGACATTCGACAAGACTTTATGGTTTACTGTGATGCGTCCCGACAAGGACTTGGTTGTGTGTTGATGCAAAATGGAAAGGTCATTGCCTATGCCTCCCAATAGCTGAAGGAACATGAGCCACACTACCCTATGCATGATCTTGAGCTTGCTGCAGTTGTACACGCGTTGAAGATTTGGAGGCACTATCTGATTGGAAACAAATGCGACATCTACACGGATCACAAGAGCCTTAAGTACTTCTTTACCCAAGAAGCTCTAAACATGAGGCAACACAGATGACTAGAGCTGATCAAGGATTACAATCTGGAGATACACTATCATCTAGGGAAAGCCAACGTAGTCGCTGATGCCTTGAGTCGTAAGAGCTACTGCCACCATCTCGAGGTTTGCACCCTGCCAAAGGAACTGAGCAAAGAAATGGAGAAGCTTCGTATGGAGATAGTACCCACAAGACAGTTGCACACACTATGAATTTAGTACAACTTGGAGGAATGTATTCGCAAAGGCCAACAAACCTGTCCCAAGATTGAGGGTATCCATCAACTCATGAGCAAAGGAAAGTGTCCTGAGTTTTGGGAGGATGAGTAGGGAACAGTTTGGTACAAGGAAAGGGTCTGTGTGCCTGGGGACAAGGCCTTACGGGAAGAGATTCTCTTTGAAGGACCTGATTCCAGATATTGCATTCACCCAGGCAGCACCAAGATGTATGTTGACATGAAGAAGAGTTTTTGGTGGAAAAACATGAAGGCAGACATAGCTGGACATGTCACGTGATGTGACATTTGTAATCGGATCAAGGCTGAACACCAAAGGCCTGTAGGGTTGCTCAAACCATTGGATGTACCGGAATGGAAGTGGGAAGACATATCCATGGATTTCATAGTTAGGCTGCCCCGAACCCCAAAGGGGCATGACGCGATTTGGGTGATAGTCGACCGATTAACCAAGGTAGCACATTTCGTCGCAGCTCACAGTGATGCTAATGGAGAGAAGTTGGCTGATTTGTATATCGACAACATTCTAAGGCTTCACGAGGCACCGACCAGCATAGTGTCCGACCGAGGTACCCAGTTTGTATCACAGTTCTGGAAGAGCCTGCATAAGGCCATTGGGACACGGTTGGATTACAGTATTGCATACCACCCACAGACAGATGGGCAAACAGAAAGAGTAAACCAGATTCTGGAAGATATGTTGAGAGCCTGTGTGCTCAAATATGGCTCAAATTGGGAAAAGAGCTTACCCCATGCCGAATTGTCCTACAACAACAGCTATCAAGCCAGTCTCAAGATGTCACCATTTGAAGCACTATACGGAGAGGAAGTGTCGCACTCCCTTGATGTGGTCTGAAGTGGGAATGAGATCCTTCTATGGCCCGGCAAAGATTAAGGAAGCCGAAGAAGGAGTCACCCAAGTGCGCGAAAACCTAAAAAGTGCTCAAAGTAGACAGAAAAGCTATGCGGACAATAGACGTAGGGACTTGGAGTTTGAAGTGGGAGATTATGTGTACCTCAAGGTCTCCCCACTCCGAGGGACAATCAGGTTCCATGTAAAAGGGAAGTTGGCACCACGCTATGTGGGCCCGTACAAGGTCTGTCAGAGAATTGGCAAACTAGCATACAAGGTCGAATTACCAGATGAGCTCGCAGAAGTACATCCAGTTTTCCACGTATCTCAGTTACGCAAATGCTTGAAGCTACCAGATGAGCAAATACCCACAAATGTTTTGGATTTACAAGATACTCTTGAGTATAGGGAACACCCCGTTCGGATCTTGGATCGAGCAGTCAAGGAAACCAGGAGCACAACTATACCAATGTGCAAAGTACAGTGGAGCAACCACACCGAGAGGGAAGCCACTTGGGAGAAAGAGGCAGAACTTCGAATGCTCTACCCCTACCTCTTCGAAAGGTACAACTACCCTGAATCTCGGGGACGAGATTCTTGTGAGGGGGGAGTCTGTAACAACCCAGAGAAAACCCTTAACCCAAAAATCCCAACTTTCAAAAAACTTTTTGAAAATAACCCATGCATGGTGAGTGGCATGTAGGGAACCCTCTTAGTTGCACAAGTAGACCCTAATAGTAGAGGTTGAGCATATGCATTTGTAATAAACACGTGATTTGGTCTTAACATTTTATGTATTGCCTAATGAAAACCCCTTTACTCTTTCGATCCAAAACCCCTAGTTGCTAAGTGAGGGTAACCTTGGCACATGAGACCACAAACCCTAGACTACCCCTAGAGACCAAGTGGACCCCACAAGAGGGGGTACATGCATTATATACATGAATTCAAGTATATGGGTTAGAAATAGAAATGGAAAAGGATTTAGAAAAGGGGAGGAAAAAGGGAAGAGGAAAGAAGCCCACAAACTGGCCCGACCTGCTTCAGACTCCCGCTCTCCCACATGTGCGCCCACCGCGCGGCCTAGCTTGCGCCCGCGGCTCCTTTTCTCCTCCGCGCGCGCACCACACGGCCCCGCTCGCCCGGCCACTCAGCCCAGCGCGACACTGCGGCCCAGCGAGCGCTCGCAGCAGGCTCCCGCTCGCCCGCTCTTTTCCCTCTCTCATGCGGTCGCTGACCAGCAGGCCATGGGGACCCACCTGTCATCCCCTTCCTCTCTCCCCTCCTCTGCTTTTCCTGCGAGGCAGAGCACCTTCGCCAGCAAGGGATCCAAGGACGCGCCCGCATCTGAGCTGTTCCCCTTTGACCCGTTGGCTGGAGGGCTGATGGATGAGCGCCACACCCACGACCTGCCTGCCGCCAACCTCCCCCAGCTTGCACCGCACCGTGCTGACACCGCCCGCCATGGCCCACGCCGCTGACGCCACCCCGCGCTTCTTTTTGAATGGGCACCGGCGCAAGCGGGAGCGCCAAGGAACCTCACCAGCACTCCGCGCCCCCTAGAACCCTAGCCATATGACCCTATCTGCCCTACACGTGTTTCTCCAGTGCTCGATCACCGTCTGCCGCTGCCATGGCCGCAATGCGGCTATAAAGAGGAGCACCCCGCCAGCCCTAACCCACCTCCCATCTTTCCGCTGCCATTCGGTGGCCACGCCACACCACACCACCTCGCCCGAGCCGAAGGAGAAGGAAGAAGAAAGAAGAGAAGAGAAAGGGGAGGACGCTGCCCATTATGGCTACATCAACGTTGTCGCTCTTCCTGCACTGCCTCGAACAATCACGGCCTCATTTCATCGTTGCATCGCCATCCTAACACCCCGAGCCCCGTGGTGAGTGCAGTCGTCCCCTCTGCTCGCCGAACCGAGCTGTCACCATGGGCGCCATTGCGATCTCCCCGCTCTGGGTGGACCAAGGCGCCACTTTCGCCTTCCTCGCACACCGCACACACGCGCATGTCTGCACCGACCATAGAGCAGTGGTGCCGAGCCGCATAGGCCCGTGAGCGCCCACTCTGGCATGGCATAGAGCGCGCCCGCCATGGCACCTAGCTCGGGCATGGCGAGGCCGTTCCGGGCAAATCCGACCGCCTTGTCGAAAGGGGACTGGCCGATCGAGCCCGCCTCGACCCTGCGCACCTAGCCACCCCTCTGGATACAGAGCGAGCCTACTCGAGACACCCCCACTGACACTACAGTCGCATCGCCACCAGGGTTCCGCCGTGCGCAGGCACATGGAGCGGACTCTGCCGTGCCCTATGGTCAACAACGGCGGGGCGGAAACAATCCTAGTGACCCAGCCTAGGTGCCTAAGGGACCAATTCGAGCCAAGAGCAGCGCCTGGTGCCTCTTCAGTAGGGGGGTGCCGTTGAGGAGCCGCCACGACGTCGGTGCCGGTGGCACTGGACTGCAAGGGTCCAACTCCGACCCACCGATGGACTCACCGTGAACCTGCGAAGCCATAGGAGCCATCGACTAGGGCGGAGAGCGAAGGATGGAGCTGAAGGAGCCGCTCGCCGTCGGTGGGGTCACGACCGTCGAGGAAAGAAGGGGGGAGAAAGGAAAGACGTCTGCCAGCACCTCGTGCACCCGACGCATATGGACCAAAGGAAGAAGAGGAGAGGTGGACACTGTCCACCGTAGACCCAGAGGGCGGCCTATAGACCCTACACACCCGACCACCATGGACCACGCCCCAAACCCCCGTCCCGTGCACCAAGCCCAGTGGAGGCCCAATAGAGCCATGTGGCCTCACTCACAGGCTGACACGTGTCCGGGCCGGCCTGGCCCAGACCGGCCCAACCCGACCCATATCCGGCCCGTGACCCAGCCCGCCAAGCCCAGTTTGGGCCTGGTCAGCGTTGACCGTTGACCAGGTCAACATTGGCTGACATCGGGCCCCACCTGTCAGCCACACCGAGCACAGAGCCAATCTAAGCGTGCCATGTGTCGCCTTTCAGTTGTGCCATGTGTATGGGTGTGGATGGATTGGATGGGAATCCGGAAGGATGATCGGATGGCCAATCGTGTGACTGGATGATGGGTTTAAAACTTGACAATATACTTAAAATATTGATTAACTCGCATAGGAAAAACTACAGCCGATATTAGGACTGTTTACTATCCCTATGCATGTCCACTTTCCACATAGCAAAAGCAAAGCATAGGGTGTGTATCTGTAGCCAGTACAAACCGTCCTGAAAATTGTGAACCAGGTGAAGAGCCCGACTACGACTACGAGGGAGACGGATGGGAGGACTAGGAGGTCTGGTCTTACGCTCAAGTCTGGAGGTGTTCGACAAGTCTGCGCCCAAGATCGTGTCTTCTGATGCTATTCCTGTTGCTGCGTGATGCTTGATTCTGTCATGTGGCGATGTAATAAGTAGTAAACCCTGCTATTTGTACTCTCTAAAATGGGGATTCGATGTATGCACTTTGATTATCGGCTGGAATTATGATAATGTGATGGTATGATCTTCGGGGACTGTCACATTGCTATTGTATCCGTGGATTTCCCTTCGAGGAAATCGTGGTACGTTTCAGTTCACTCAAGGTTTGTTCTCAGCGTCACATCGGACGCACGTCCGATGCCTATGCAAAGCGGTTCTAGAGAGGGCAATTTGCTATTGGACGCGTCTGATGGGGTGACATCGGACGCTGCCAATGTTCGATGCCACTGTGATGTGTGCTATCAGAGAACAGTACAGGTTACCGTTGTCATGGCATTGGACGCGTCCGATGCCCGCATCGGACGCGTTCGATGCTCCTTTTTTGCTGGGTTGTACCCCTTTATAGAGGGGTTGTGTGTGGAGGTATTTATACCTCATCACCTTCTCCATTTGGGGTCTCTTGCTTATTTGAATACCAGAAAACATCCTTGAGTGTGCAAGGGAGTGCAAGAGCCCTAGTGAGGTTGAGAGATTTGATAATTGTGAGATCAAACACCTCATTAGTGCGAAGAGAGTAGCAAGTGTGCATCCACCCATCTCATTAGCCTTGCGTTGGTCAAGTGAGAGTTCGTGTTTGTTACTCTTGGTGATCGGCATCACCTAGACGACTTGGTGGTGATCGGGAGCTTGGTGATCATTCAACGAAGCTTGTGGATGACGCAACTCGTGTTGTGACCGGTAGTTGGCGATTCACCAGGCTGGAGAGGCAAAGAATCAGCCCGGAGTGAGCACTTGGCCCTTGCACGGACCAAGGGGGAGCGATACCCTTGCGTGGTGCTCCAACGAGGACTAGGGGGTGTGCTGACACCTCGATACCTCGGGAAAACATCGTCGTGTTCCTTTCCTCTCTTTACATTCCTTATTTACTTTGACCATTTCAATTCTTGCAATTTACATTCATAGAATTACCATGCTAGAGTAGGATTGGAACCTAGGTGCAAGTCCTTTTGTGCGGTAGAATAGCTAAGGCACACTTTTAGGCACAAGGGATGAAATGGGCTAGTGTAGGGTTTAATTCTTGCGAGAAATTTTAGATTAGCCCAATTCACCCCCCCCTCTTGGGCATCTTGATCCTTTCAGTCTCGATGTTGTGTGCTTGTATAAAACTTCATGTCCCGATTGAAAGTGACTCGGTGGCTTGCTCTTTCATCACAATTTTAGCTTATTCGTTCATGTTTGTGGCTGTATAAATTGACTAACGTGATTAATTTAGCTTATAATAAAGTAACTGAATTAATTATCATGTGATTGGGTACTATTTTGTTCCTCTAGTGAGATGTTGCATCATCATCCTTGAGTCATCAATTTCAATCAACTATTAATCTTGAACTAGAGCTTTTCTGAAGATACCTATGACGATTCTTATCAGTTTTGACCAACTACTAACCAGCGGAGGTTGAAGTTCATGAACTTACCTTATAATAACTTAAGCTTTGTGGTGTCCATTGTGTTTTATTTTGTTTTAACTTTTACAAACATAAAATCTATTTTTTTAATGAATGGCAACAATGGCAGATCCGGATTGAATGCCAAGAAAACTAATGCACTAATAGGAAATGATGCCCACTTCGCTCCTTTAGTAGGTAAGATGGCTTTTCTGTTAGCTTTGTTCCATTAATGGGTTTCAACAGGAACCGTTTTTAATTTTCTCTACATAAATATTCCAACTAACAATTTCCATAGAATGAAAAAGATACAACCTGTTCACAAGTTTGTACATAGCTACATGTAATGTTTATTTTGTCTATACAATTTATTGCTATAGCTTATTTTGTGCTCATCTATGTGCATTAACCTTTAAGATTATGAATTCTACCACATGGTTTATTTCATAAGTTTGAAACTATAGGTTTTTAGTAAAACTTGGCACTTCCATAACTCTTTTTCCTTAGCTCCACCAATGCACACAATAGTTCGCTCTTTAGCATTGCACCAAAGACCTGTCGGTTCACTTATCCATGTCCACTTAACTTTGCACATGAACATCCTGCTATCCTTTTAATGTAGCAATCAATTAACAAAACAAAGTTAAAGTGTCACACTCATCATACATGGAGATTTATGGATTTACAGTCTTATCTTCTTCTTATATAATTCCTGTCGATGCATAGTCATTGGGCTTCAGGCTTTCTAGTTAGAATCTACAATTTACCTATGTTCATCACTTCTTTAGTTTTCCTCCTAAGACCTATCTATGTATTTTACCACTGTTTTCCTTGAAACCCAATTTTCTACCACATCTGTTTAATGTTTGTGAACCTAAACTATATGGTACTTGTTGTTCCCATGTCAGCCTTAAGAAGCTTCAGTATATCTGAGTTAAAGGCAGCAATAAATGGCAGAAACATTATTGGACAAGGTACCTCTTTTGTTGTGTCTACAAGGTATCCAATATACTTGGTGTTCTCAATTTCTCTACAATTTCACCATGATAATTAGACATTTATGGAAATCTAGATGTTCTAAGTGCTAGGTTAAAATAATTCAAGAATTTCATTAATTTTTAATGTCATGTTGAATTATTCACAATCTAGACATTCAATGGTGTGACTTTTATTTATCCTAAATATTGTTCAACATCTTAAGAGTTCATTGGAAATATTATTTAAGTCAAACTATACCATTAATGCTAAATGAGCCAGAATATATGTGACATTAGTTCTATTTTGTTCATTTAAACAAAAGGGTAACAAAATTTCAAATGTATTTCAAATTGGTATTTTCCTTTGAGACGTATGATCAAGTTTCTAACCTATTGAACAAAATGGAGTTAGTTTGGCATATTGAATTGTCAAATCTAAGGCAGGACAGTGGGTTCATAGTCATTATTAATTTTGATAAAGGATTTGTTAAAAAATTATTTACAGCAATGGACACTACTACACAAATGATTTTCCGAGACACTAGGCTTGAATTAACCGAGGCGGGCGTCCAATGCCCGCCTCGGTTAATATTTACCGAGGCGGGCATCCAGTGTCCGCCTCCGTTAATCGATTAACAGAGGCGGTCACCTTAAGCCAACCACCTCGGTTAATCAATTATTTTTCGAGGCGGTCGTTTTAAGCGTCCGCCTCGGTAAATCCATTAACCGAGGCGAACATCTTAAGGTGTCCGCCACGGTTAATGACTGCAACAAAAAATAATTCATAATTCTTTCATATGAACTCGGATGAAGACAAACTTTATATTAAAATTGTAGCCCTCGACGAGATCTACAACTTTGTAATTGAAAAGTTTTTGAATTGAAACTGTTTAGGGTCCCAAAATATGGTTATAATTGCACAGATTTTGAAATTTAAAATTTAAACTTATCAAATGATCTTATATGTTGACATGGTCTACATAAAAGTTATAGTTCTCAATAGAATCTATAACTTTGTAGTTGAATTTTTTTTAATTTGAAGTTATTTAGAGTCCCAAATATATGTTCGAAGGTTATAGATTTTGAAATTTAAAATTTAAAATTCCTAAATGATCTCAAATATTCACATAGTTAATACCAAAGTTGTAGTGGCCGACTTAAGCTACATCTTTGATATTGATAAGTTTTTATTTTAAAATCATCTAGAGTCTCAAATATGTGTTTAAAATTCACATGTTTTGAGACTCAACTTTTTGAATTTTTCAAACTATCTCTAATGCAGATACATTCTATACCAAAGTTACAGTACTTAACAAGATTTAAAACTTTATAGTTATAAGTTTTTTCATTTGAGTTTATTTAGTAGCCCAAATATTCAATATAAGATTACGAAATATTGATATAAAACAATAACGTATTATATATAAACATGAATGAGTGTGAGGTGTAGTGGTAAAGACACGGTAGTGTGAGGTTGTGGGTTTGATTCTCAAAAGTTGCAAGTTTTTTGGTTTTTTTGTTTTCTGGAGACCATTAACCGAGGCGGGCACCTTATAAACGTCCGCTTCGGTTAATCGATTAACGGAGACGGGCAAAGTGACCGCCTCGGTTAATCCTTAACTGAGGCCTTCTCACCGAGGCGGTTGGAATACTGCAGGCATTTTCTTGCCAATATTTTGTCAGCAAGGTTATGGTGTAGTAATGAACATAGCTAATTTGATTTGATTGGGCTATAAATACACATTTATAAAACATTTAATAGACATTATTAATATATACTAGTAGAAATTAGCTTAATGTCCAAACCATGCTTTTCCATAGCATAAGAATACAAACTAAATAGATAAACTAATTTTAATTGTTGTAACATATTCCTTTTACTTGTTGTAACAGTACATTCAGGGTTCACAAGTCTATCAGTGCAGTATTGATTTGCAACGCACCCTAACATGTAAATCATGTAACTTGGTGTCCATTCATTTCAGGGTATACTAAATGATGGAAATGTGGTCGCTATCAAGATATTCAAAATATCACATAAATTGGGTTGGGTGCGTACTTATGATCAACTTCTCCTAGCTTCAAAGCTTCAGCACAAAAATATAGTGAAAGTTCTTGGACATGGCCATGAAGTTGGATCTTTTGTGATATCGCGCCTGCTGAAATACAAAAATGGTTGAGTCAGAGAAAGGGAATATTTTTTAGCTTGAAGAATACATGCCAAACCAAAGCTTGGACAAGATTACCCATGACAAGTTTCCACTCAAATATCATCATAATTTATACCTCTTGGCCAATGTTTCTATTACGAGGTGCTTGGTTTGAGGAACCAAACCATTTTAGATGTGGTGTTCGTTCTTCGAATTTGGTGGAATGACTTCATTTCTTATACTAGTACTAATTACTAGCTTGTGAGGAATGATGTTATGATAGATCAACCTATTTCATTCCACAAACCAAACAAAAAAGTGAGGAGTGGGAAGATGGACTAACTCATTCCTCAAATTGAACACCCTATTAATTAACTTTATTTGTTGAATACAACAACATAATAGTTGCTTCATTGTGCTATTATTTGCATTTTTTTGCAGTCTCAACTTGATTGGCCTTCACTACCGGAAAAACTCACTTTGCCGAGCGCCGCACTCTTTGCCGAGAGTTTTTTTTCGGGCGCTCGGCAAAGAGCTCTTTGCCGAGTGTTTTTTTTTACACTCGGCAAAGTTAATTTTCAAATCATATTTTGAAGCAGTAAATTAATCCAAATAAAAAAACTTTCAACTAAAAAGTTGTTTCACTTATCAAGATGAATAATTTTTATTTTAGTCATTTCTTCATTTGACAAATTTAAAATAAATTTGTTCATAAATCTTACATCTCTCTCCGTTAGTTTACGAAACTACAAGAGTGATATATAATATTTGTGAATAATATGATAACCATAATTTTGGATGTATAAATGGGTAAACAACCAAAATAAACTTTGTAGATCTTGACAAGTTATGAAAGTTTGTAGTTGATAACTTTTTAATTTGAAGTCATCTAGTTATGCAAAACTACGTTCGAATTTGAAAATTTTAAAATTCGAATTTTTTAAAATGCCTTAGATGGAGAAATGGCCAAAATAAAAGTTGTAGATCTTGAAAAGTTATGAAACTTTGGTGTTGACAACTTTTTGATTTGAAATCATCTTGTCAACGAAAACTACGTTTGAAATTGTAAAATTTAAAATTCAAATTTTTATAAACGACCTCGGATGGAAAAACTACCAAAATAAAAGTTGTAGATCTTGAAAAGTTAGAAAACTTTGTAGTTTACAATTTTTTGATTTGAATTCGTTTAGGGCCTCAAATAAGCAAATTACACATGGTTTAGTATAATATATGGGTAATCGAAACGGAGATGGAATGTATATGAGTGTGTAGTGCAGTGGTAGAGGAGGCTCCGCGCGAACGAGAGGTCGTGAGTTCGAATCCTGCTGACTGCGTGAGAGAAAATTGTGTGAAAAATAGTAGAACTTGCGATTTCAAGGGCAACAAGTGGGCGCTGCCCAGTGGGCCCCTCCTTCAATTAAATAAAAAATTTTCTTTATTTTTTCGGGGTTTTTTTATTTTTTTCTTTGCCGAGAGCCATCTCAGCACTCGGCAAAGGCTTTGCCGAGCGCCCGATAAAAGGCTCTCGGCAAAGAGCCCTTTGCCGATCCATTTTTTGCCGTGTGGCCTTTGCCGAGGGCTGCACTCGGCAAAGGCTTTGCCGAGAGCAAAAGGAGCTTTGCCGAGTGCCTGTGGCACTCGGCAAAGCGACCATGTCCGGTAGTGCTTCCCTCTCTAGGATATTTGAGGGAGTAGCCTAGGGAATACATTACCTACATAAACAACACATTGTCCATATGGACCTGAAACCAGCTAGGCAACATCCTCTTGGATTCTGATATGAATCCTAAAATCATTGATTTTGAATTATCTTTAGTGCTAAAGGATGATGAGATCACCACAGATTGCGTAGGAGGAACATAGAAAGACATCATTTTTCCACTCAAATATTTCCATTAACCTGAGTACATTGCATGCATGTGTTCCCATTCTTTCTCCATCATTTTTCTTTGCTGAAGTATTCCGCTTTTTAACATTCAGTGGATACATTGCTCCAGAATATGTTATGGATGGTATTGTATCAGTGAAAGTGAATGTGTACGCTTTTGGTGCCATCCTTCTGCAGATTCTTAGTGGTATATGCACATCTAAACGATTTATAAGCTCCTGTTTATTTGAATGGGTAAGTATTAATATGGATGCTTCTTAATTTTTGAGATTTGGATTTGGAACTTTATATCCACAAAGATAGTTATTATCTATAAGTAATGCATATTGTTTTATGCGACAGGCTTGAGACACTCTGAAAGTTGAGCTAATGGAGATCAAAAGGTGCGTGGTGATAGGACTGTTGTGTGTTCAAGATGATCGGGCAGACCAGCCCTCGGCGGATGTTCTTGAGATGCTAAATGGAAAGGAAGAATTGCTGACGCCAAAGAAATCAGCCTACATCAAATCAGATGAAGAAAGTTCCTCCTGGTCATCAGACGGATCATTGAGCCCTGATGAGGCTTTAACCGGTTCTGCCTGCCATCGCTAACTTGTAGTATGACATGCTATAGCCGTGCCACGTATACATCTTGTATCTCATCTTCATCTATAACTCTGTCCATGCGGTGTGCTTAATAATTAAGCAAATATGGCACTCACAATTGTATGAAAAATCCATATTGCATATAACAGCTTAAATTTAACAAAAAAGATAATAATAATGCCTTGTCCGGTGGATTGATTAAGGTATATGGAAATTTTGACCATTTGAACAGTAAGTCATATGGACGATTGGAGACTGCGGTTGTGTAGAGCTCATTGAAATGAATATATTTGGCTACTTACACATACAATTTAGATACCGGGCAGCAAGCCTATGGTGTGTCCACAAGTTTGGACCTTAGATTTTGTTTAGCTTTCAGACCGAGTCTAACTACTAGTGCTTACTACCCCCCCTCCCTCCCTCTGACCCGTTGGCACCTAATTGTAGGGGTTTTGCTGCTGGGTGGTCTAGGGGATTGCTGCTCCTTTGCTGTGTGACTGTTTGCTGGTGTTGTGCACATATTGCTGGTGCTGATGAAAGAGAGGAGAAAAGCTGTTCTGATTTTTGGCAAGTTTTCCTCAGATTTGTTTTCTTTTCCCTCGTATGTCTTACATCCAAAGCATAGGTCTGTGACCGGCTTATCTCACGGAGCTGCGGTGCCACTGTGTAAGGGTGGGGCAGGGGTTCACCTCGATCTACATGAGAAGATCTCTTCTTAAACTGGAATACCCGGTAGCTGTCTAGCCACCGTGGATCGAGTTTTTTTTCTTCGAAGGTAACCAGCCATTATGACAATAGATGCATCAGTTTGATCTAGGGAAATTAAATTGGAACTAGTAGATCAATTTCAGATTATGTGTGGATTAGGCTGTCTTGTTCAATGAAATTCTAGGATTAATTGGTGCAAAATCTCAACATTGCATTGAAATAAAAGTTGTAGATCTCATTCTGTTCTGACATAAATCAGGTCAGTAGTTTAGGAGCATTCACCAAAGCATTGCAGCTGCCCTGCTAGATTTATTCTGTGCAGAAATATGTTAATTTTATTTTTGACCAAGATTGAGACATGGCGACCCGAAGAAAAGATGTCAGAAATTGTCTGTAGATGTTTGAGATGTATTTATTGCTACGTTTGGTTTCCACTTTCTCTAGTTTAATTTTTACAAAAGCTAATTCACACCCACTTGGACCACTTATTCAGTTATTATTCTTTCACTAGTAAATATGCCCGTGCGTTGCATCGGAAAATTCCATCAAATGTTCGTAGAAATAAAATGACGAAAATGTACATATTTATTTAGTTATATTTGTTTTTTCTATTAAATTTTGAAGCTATATTTTATTTGTTAATTACCATGACATCCATAATATAAGTTTATAGTGTCCTATTAATTTTGTATCAAATTAAAACACAATTGTGATAGATTTTTCTCTCACGTTACAGATATGTTATAATATTCATTTTCATGCTATCACGTGAATTATGCGGTATCCCGTGACACTGGCATGCATGTTGCATGGTTCTTTTCTGGGTCATCAGGAGGGCGATACGGTGCTGCATGGAGTCTTTGTGTGGGCCCATGCATGTGGCCGATTAATTGCCATGCATGATTGGGTGCATTGCTGAAATCTTGGTTTGATATGGTACACCACAGCATGTTAATTTGTGCCTCATCACCAAGAAAACCAGAAACGCGCAGGGAACCCGGCCTCCTAACTCTTATAGTCGTGGAATGGTCTTGATCGTCAAACAACAGCATATATTGAAGTAGAGGCCGAGGGTGAATGTATACGATGCCTTTGCTATGCCTGCCTAGATGCGTGCATATATATATAGATAGAAACCGCCAAACCGGCTAGTGGACGTACGAACGAGCAGAAGTGTGAACATATAAGGTTCGACCATAGGGATGTACTCTTCCTTATGCTCTGTTACCATCTACTTACATCTTCCTTATGCTAGGGATGTACCTCCCGCGTGAACTGTCTCGTGGCCTTGTCGTTGTCAGCGAAGTCGGCAAGGGCATGTTCAAACGATGCGCACGAGCGGTTGTCATCGCACGACCGGCCTCCACTAGGAAGCACCTGGGCACTTCGGTGTTCCGGAGGCACGCCGCCATGCCCACGACGACCACAGCGTGAATATAATGGCTGCCTCACCATATTCAATCTCGAACAAGACGTAAGTACGAGTGGGTCCACAAGAACGTCGCCTTCCGAAGGCACGCCGCCATGCCCGCGACGACCACAGCGTGAATGCAATGGCTGCCTCACCATATTCGATCTCGAACAAGACGTAAGTGGGTCCACAAGAACGTCGCCCGATTGTTGTCCTTACAGACGCCGCTGTCTGGCTCGCTTGGCAGCGGCTAGGTCGCCGGCGCCCCATCTCCATGTTGGCCTAGTCGCTATAGACGGATGTAGCTAGTCAGCGCAGCGGGAGAGTGCGGCGCGGAAGATAGGTCACGCACTACATACTGTCGCCGCGCTTGTACATGGCGTAGTTGTGCCCCATCCAATAGAAAGCCCAGTCGTCGTCTTGCGGGGGCAACCTGCTCGGTGCGATCCCCATATATCCACGACGATTGATCGATCGATCGGTCATGGCTGCTGGTCTTGTCGATCAGAATATATTGGATATATAATATATAAGCGCTAGTCGGAATCTATCTGGGCTGATGCGAGGACGAACGCAAGACAAAAGTAGTGTTTGTTTTGGTTTCCTACTTTTGCCAGGAGAAGCCGTGTCCATTCCCGTTTTATGATTATTAGGCAGACCAAAAAAATTTAAAAGGGAAATCGAAATAGATGTTTGGACAGTCCGGTGCGACGGACTCAGAAGCAACAAGCAACGTACAAAAAAAATAACAGACATGAGGGTATTCAGGAAATAAAATAAAAGAGACGGTTGGAAAAATAAAAAATAAAAAAAAAAAGTAAAAGGGAACGGCCGCATATATAGGAAAAAAGAATAGTTACAAATGCATAGGAAAAAGATTAGTTGACTCAGTCACGGCGCGCATATAGGAAAGAGTATACAGAAAATAAAATTTTTAACCTTTTGTATTTAGATTAGAATTTTTATTCGGGTACATGTTAGATGGATCTACTTAGATTAAGATTCTAACTATCCAGATTTCAAGATTATATATTCATGCGGTAGACAGACAATTAAAAACAATTTTCACATTCACATAGTTAGTTGCGGAAGGCCATACCAAACAAATGGTACAAAAAAGTGGGGAAAATTTTACCTCTTTATTATTATTATTATTATTATTATTATATATTATTATTATTATTATTATTAGGTATAGATATAGATACACGTGACAAAGCATGGCTTGCGGCTGGCCACAGTTGTGGACTTGTGGCAACTAATAATCAAAAGTAGTTGCCTAACAAACTATGGCCTGACTAATGTGAGGTGTGGTAATATTTAGACGTGAACCAATCGTGCCCAAAAGTATCGTGTAATTAACAGCGTGTTTGGTTTCACGAACGAGTCGACGCAGAACGATCCGACCCTAAGTCCGAACCTAGTGGCAACGTTTGGTTTACGTCATGGAGTGAAGTCGTCCGCCTCCGGGTCTTTCTGGCTCGTCCAACAAAAACGCAAATATGTCGAATGAGTTGATTCCTCTGAAAATCGCCGGATGACCCGATTCCTTTCCATGCGGCACCATTCCATTCTGGATCGATTCGATCATCAAACCAAACATGCTGTAAGGCTCTTGGATCCAACTGATCGACCAGGTTGGAGGGTTGACCCCTGACTGCCCCCTCTATTATGTACGACGCCGGATGTTGTTTGAGATCGTTAAGCTTTTCCGTCAGCTTACTAGTGCTTATTATATATGCAGTAATCAGAAATATTGGAAACCGAATTAAGCAAAAACTTGAACTAAAGAACAAAAGAAAGCACTTCAAGATCAATTCCATTGTTGTATAGTTACAAGCCAACTGATTGCATAGCAGAGTTCAGCTTCAGTAGCACACCGAATGTTATAGACGAATGATGAGCAGTGGCTGCAGGCCTGACGTCCATTCATTCTAGGCATTCAATTTAATGTATGCTGGTTTCTTTGGGGTCGGTACGTTCTTCGCACCATTGAGCATCAGAAGAACATCTGCCATGGTTGGACGGTCTCTCCACTCATGCTGAGCGCACAGCAGTCCTAACTTTATGCACCTTTTTATTTCCACTAGCTGAGACTCGCCAAACAGTTCTGGATCAAATTCCTTTCTTCGACCTTCGAGAGCCTTCCAAGCCTGACATTATTAACACATCAGGAACACGGCATTATATAATAGGGCCTTATCTACAGGACAACATATGTAGTGTTACCGTGTTACCAATCCATGGCAGCACCTCTCAAGATTCATAAAAAAATCATGGATGCTGCAAGCTAACATTTATCAATATTTGAGCTTGAACAAAATTATATGCAACAAGAACTCTTTCCCCCTCACTGCACAATTTTTGTTCAACTCAAATTTTACACGGTGGTAGATAGTTTCAGTGGAATTTCTTACACAAGCTTGTGAGAAACAATAACCAGATCCATGTTGTGGTGCATGAGAACACATACCCATTGGCGTAACTGGAATTCTCTAGGTTGTCTACTTCGTCTGCGGATACCACTGACGGTCTCAAGAAGAGTGATACCGAAAGCATACACATCATTCATCGTTGACACGAGACCATCTGTGATATATTCTGGAGCCATATACTGACTGATCATCATTTAAATGAAAATGAACGACATCAGAAAAAATAAATAAATAAGAATGAAAAACTGAGTAATGGGAATCAGTATTTTAGGGATGACATCTTACAATGTTCCAGCTGTGATGATATCACGCGTCATCTGATCCCCATTCAGTACTTTGGCTACTTCAAAATCAGTAATCTTAGGATTCATATGGACATCCATTACAATGTTGGTTGGTTTCAGATCCAAATGGACAACGCGTTGCTTATGTAGGTAATTTACGCCCTGAGCTATCCCTTCAATTATCTGGATCAGGGAGGACCAATCAAGTCGGTGCTCTGCAAGATTTCACAAGAAAGTAACTATTATAGCATAAAATTAGCTAACCAACCACAAGATTGTCAGGAGGTGAATTGTATGATCGATATATATATCAATGGAAATAAACATGCCTTGGGAATGGATAATATCATGCAAGGTTCCCTTTTGCGCATATTCTTCGACCCAAATGTATTCTGTTTCTCTTTTTAGGCCCTTTATTCCTTTCATCCACTCCATAACTGGTCCAACCTCGCGAGCGTATCCCAGAACTTCGATGATATTTTTGTGCTGAAGCTTTGAAGCAAGAAGAAGTTGCTCGTATGTGTGAGCCCAACCTAAGCGAGGTGCCCAACGAAATTTCTTGATGGCGATCACACTCCCGTCATTTAATACACCCTGGTACAATATATATTCATGTTATTATTTTTCTTTCTTAGAACATGGTGGAGAGTTTTGTATTTTTGTTTGAGGGGAAACAAAAATTCCTGTACTTCAGCCTAATTTAGGCAAAGGTTCAATTTGTCCCCTGAACCTGTCGCAGAATTTAAGAACTACAGTACCTGTTATGGCACAACCATGGGCTGCCAAGAAGAATAGCTAAATACAGTGTAGGTTCGGACATAGGCCTGTGTGCCTACTTCTTATTGGGTTGAGCCCCATGTCTCTCAGATCTTTGTCGTTGGAGATTCTATAATACCAATGGTAGTACAAATAATCCATAAATTGGAAAACTAGGCATATGAAGTACCTTGTAGACAGTAGCTATGCCACCTCGGCCGATGATGTTGCTGTCTAAAAATCCATTGGTTGCGGCCCTCAACTCAGAGAACTTGAACTCTCTGAAGGTTATTGCTGTGGAAACAACACATACCATGAAATTCAGATTTAGATTATGCGAACATAAATGAACTGATGTGTAGTCATAATAACATTAATTTTAGAAGTCATAACATTCAGTTTGAAGGATCAGGGGACAAACATCGAAATATGCCTATTTAGTATTTTGCATCTGTATGGTGTGTCATTCTTTCCTATGATTATACACACTACAGGATGTTATGTGTCTGCGTCCATCAATGCGTGGCATGTGTCTCAGCTTGACAGGTTGGTTATTATTAGGGTTATTTTCTAACTAGGAATAAACCTTCATATGAGCCGCACCAAGCCAATAGAATGTCTCAACTCTTACAGAAACAATAGGAGCGCTAAAGTGGACTCGGAAATATGGGAATTAGGTAATTTAGTATCTTAACTGGATCAAGAGGGTTGTGAAAAATTAAAGTGACAATACCTGGTGTGCTAGTGAATTTTGGAATTAAAATTACCATGTGGTCAAATTTCAATCTCATGATGGTAGATGATACACATAAGGAACAAAACACCACAAAGTGAATAGAAGAGCTCCATAAAGTTTTTCATTTCCCTCCATAGAAAAGAAAAGACAAAAAAACACACATCCTATTTATCCCTGTGAGCACCTTCAATAGACTTAGTGCTATATATTTACTAACAGAATAAATCAAAGAAGATGGAAAAACACCGGGATGTTTTTGGCTTTTTGTCAGAATTTCTATACTATTTATCTCATTTTCCTAACCACCGTGGTGTGCGGATTGTATGCCATTTTATTATTAGTATATAACAAATAGATGGCTGGTTGAGGTTGAGACAAAAATAACCGGATAAGATCTTACCAACTAAGGGAGCAAGCAGGGCCTCACATTTTCCTAGCACGTTGTTTTCCTCACCGCTCTGTTCAGATCTGCCATCATCGCCATTATCCAGCAAAAACAATTTTTTTTGTTAGTATAGTATAGGAGAAAAGGTTATATCTTACTATAGTTCACAGTGCCACAACAAAGAGGGATTTGCGTCATATATATCTGACCGTACCTAGCATCCTCAGTTGAGTCGCTGTTATGGGATATCTCTATCAGTCCGCCTGCATCCTGAAACAGCATGCCAATTGACTTTTAATTTAACAAATAAAATTTTGCTAATCCTTGGATGACTATACCAATACGAATTAGGCCCTGTTTGGATCAACCAAATGTTACTAGGTGCTAAAAAAAGCTCTACCTTATCCTTATCCAAACAACTCAACTTACAGTTTAGCTTGTGGCTTATTTTGAACTATTCAACCACCCAGTCTATAACAAGCTATTAGTTGGCTTCCTTCGGCTATTGCAGCTTAAAAAAAGTTTAGCTAATCCAAACAGAGTCTTGAAAGATAGTAAATATATATTTGCGATACATGGATCAAATACTTGTCTATGTGGTAGCTATCATGATCTGATGGCTTCTTCTGGCCGATCTTTTGCTTTCTGAACTGTCTTTACTGAATTTCCGTTATCTGATAATGGAAATGGGGAAATCCTCGGTTTAAAAATATATATAAAAATCAAGGTTTAAAATCTCCAGCTAAGCCTCTTAGCTGTCATCCTCCAGAACAGCTAAGTCCTGCTATAGCTGCAGCTAATAAGACGTTTAGCTGTTTTTGCAAAAATGAGAAAAAAAAATATAGAACCTTGGCATAACAATTACTAAATGAGCCATAACCAATCTGTTCCAGACCATCAAACATCAATTTCAAAATTCAAACAACCATATCTACCATCAACAATCACCATCAGCACCTTGAGCACGGTCTCGATGGAGTTGGTGACTTGGTGTTGCCGAAGAGCCAATCCCCGGTGGCCTCCATGCTCCCGCCGTCCGTTGCTACCACGCGCTCTGCGGATACGGCGGCGTCCATGACGGTGTACAGGAACGCCTCAACGCGGCCGAGCAAGTCTCCGGCGTTGGTGGGGCCGAGCGCGGCGACCGGGCGGAGGAAATGGGAGTGGGAGCGGAGGCTGGACGGAGCGGCGAGGGCAGGCGATGCCGCTTTCATGCCACCGGGCGGAGGAAATGGGAGTGGGAGCGGAGGCTGGACGGAGCGGCGAGGGCAGGCGATGCCGCTTTCATGCCACCGGGGAAAAACCGCCGCCGCCGTTGCTTCATGGCTTCGGAGACTGGGCACGGCCGTCGCCGCCGCCGTCTCGCAGAGGATCGGGACAGGCAAGAGGAAGAAAATAGAGAGAAGAGGCTAGGGTTCTGAAGGTTATTTCGTGGGCTGTTGTTTCATGGGCTGTGACCATCTTCTGGCCCAGTAAAGCTTTTAGCTGAAGAAGCTAAATAGACATTATTTAGCGGCTATCTCCGATTATCTCCGGCTAATAGCGGCAGCGATCGTATAGCGCTAAAAATTGTTTCTCCTAGCTGTGCTGTACTCCTCCCAGTAACTATCTCCAGCTATATATAGCGACAGCTACAGCCGGAGATTTAAAATTTTGCCCCTTGATATAAATATTACACTTGCTGCTGAACTATGCTTGAAGAACACAAGTGCTCTGCTGCTATATATGACGGATAATATACTCTCTATGGCTCTATCTCTCTCCAAGGACAAGGAGAATATACGTGGTAGTAGTGTACGGTGTACCTCTGGTGGTCGTGGGCGAGGATAAGCGCCACCGAAATGCAGAGTCAACAGCATGATGGTGGTGTTGGCGTTGATGGCGAACGACGCCAGGATGACCTTGTTGGTGATATCGTCCTTGACCTCGCGCAGCTTCCTGGAGAGGCTCCCCGCCGTGACGAGGCGGTGGACGGCGCTCCGGCCCCTCCCCTGGCAAGCCGCGACGAGGTCGAGGGCGCGCCGGAGCGTCTCCTCCAGGTCCTCCAGCGCGCCGCTCATGGCCGGGTTGTCGTCGCCGCTCAGCATCCCCGTCCGCTGCAGCTGCGACAGGATGGCGCTGAACCTGAGCACTCGCTGCCTGATCTCTCGGCACACCTCCTCGTTCCGGCGAGCCGTGTCCGCTGCCTCCTTGATCCTGAGCCCGATCTTGACGATCTTCTCCACGCTGGCCACCGGGTCAGCCATCTCCGATCTGATCTGACAGCCCTCCTCCGGCAGGATCTCCTGCTAGCTAGCCGCCTCACGATGCCCACGGGGTTGGGCGGCAGCAAGGTTTTTTATTTGCTGCTCCGACGACTCCCAGCATGACTCGTTACTCTCCGGATGGGAAAACTATTACAGTCACTACTAGCTAGCTGAACACTCTGGGTCATGGCGATGTTTCTTAGCAAGGAAACGAAAGAGCTTGTCTAGGTAATAACCATGTATTTTTTAGCATTTTAACAAATGATTTTTTTAACTATTAGATGAAGATCTAACAGCGCTCACCTCTTCTTCTGCCTCTACCCTCCTTCATCTACCACAATCACAGATCACAAATCACAGATCATAGATCATAAATCACAGATCACAAGAGATAATTTTTCTATGGAAGGACAATTTATAATCTTTTTCTCATATCAGCACAATCACAGAAAAATTTGTACGTTGAATTGACATGTGAGTCCAATTGTTATAGGCACAGAAAAATTCGTGTGCTTTATTATAAAAAACACATGGATGTTGTTTGTGTGTCGGATTGACATGTGAACTTTATTGTCATAGACACAGAAAAATTCGTGTGTTGTATTATAAAAAACATGTTATTTAGCATTCCCAAAAGAAAAGGCAAGTTTTCCTGCTTGTCAGCCGTGCCGTGAAGGGAAGCCGTGTCGGGTCGGGGACAAGTCAAAACCGTGTGCCGATCGAGATGTTTCCTGTTTGGGACCACTATGGTGCTGCACTAGCTAGTCAACGCACGAGTGCACGACTTCGTAGTAGTGTGTATACCACCTAACTCGCTGTGTGTCTCTCTCTCTATATATAGAGAGAGAAAGTATATTCTGTAGCTAGCTATAGAATAAGTTATTCTGTAGTCATCTTTATTTATGATAATTTTATATACTAATTTACGATAAATTGTATATATATATTTACGATACTTGTGTTACTATAAAACATGGGGATATTTACCACAACGTGTCGACACCATATTTTCGACACTTGCGGACCCGGATGTCAGGTTTAGGAAGCCGGTTTTGGATCGGCTGAAAGAAGGTTTGCTAGGAACGCAGGCCCAGATGTCAGATCTGCAAGAACCGGTTCGGGATCGGCTAATCCGAAGAGGGATCGACCAAAGGAGATGATATCGGCAAATCTACTCAAGGTTGGACAAGAAGCCAGAAGACGTGTCGGACTCCATAATGCACAGAAGCAAAGGTTCTGGCAAGCAAAATCTACGACCGGAGATGGAGCTAGTTATGTCGGACTCTATAGAAAGGAAAGAATAGAGTCTAAGTTACCTTTTAAGATAGATTGTTATATTTTTTATTTTGTAATAGGAATTCATGTCCGAACAGAACTCAGCATAGGGTCAGGGTATAAATATAAACCTGGATGTAACGATAGAAGGGATCAATCAATCAAACAATACAATTACATCTTTTCGGCTCTGGCCAAACCCTAGGAGTAGGAGTAGAGTAGATTCCGACGAGATCTTCGGTCAAGCAGGGCTGCATCGGTTAGGTCCGACCTCCGGCTTGCTTGTAAGTATTGCCACGGTTTATATCTTGTTTGCAAGGCTGCATTGGTTAAGTCCAACCTCGTGCAAGTTCGGTATAAGCTAGTTATCGATTTATATTTAGTTTGTAAGGCTGCATTGGTTAGGTCCAACCTCGTACAAACTTGTAACATCTCGGCTCAGGGCTTAATAGGATTAATAGAATACTCATACTAATAAGTTGCAACTTCTTTTCCGGAAGCCCATCTCCTAAAAACTCCAAAGTTAAGCGTGCTTGGCTTGGAGCGATGGGTGACCGACCGGGAAGTCTTTCTTGGGTAGTGAGGACAAAGTGCGCAGAAAAGACTGGTGTTGGTCTGTGGGGATAGTCTAGGTCCTATGAAAGCTGCCTGATGTAAGCGGGCCCGGCCTCAAGGAGGCGGGACGTTACAGAATGGTATCAAAGCCGACTCTCGTGGTTTCACGGGCGCGTGTGTCGCAGTTGCGCAGGCATAGTGCGCATGGCTGGTGTGGATCCGGAGTGGTCACACAGCATGGCATATGCGCTGGCATTGGGCATACGGACGTGGCCAAGAGAGGACGTTCCTGGCCTGGGATTGATCGACGAGGACGTCGACCTCTTAAGGGGGTGAGATTGTAACATCTCGGCTCAGGGCTTAATAGGATTAATAGAATACTCATACTAATAAGTTGCAACTTCTTTTCCGGAAGCCCATCTCCTAAAAACTCCAAAGTTAAGCGTGCTTGGCTTGGAGCGATGGGTGACCGACCGGGAAGTCTTTCCTGGGTACGCATGAGTGAGGACAAAGTGCGCAGAAAAGACTGGTGTTGGTCTGTGGGGATAGTCTAGGTCCTATGAAAGCTGCCTGATGTAAGCGGGCCCGGCCTCAAGGAGGCGGGACGTTACAAAACTCGATATAAGCTAGTTATCGGCTCTGCTAGATCGGCAATCTAGTAGATTCATTAAGTTATCGATATTATTTATTTTTATTTACAACAATATCATTGCTCAATCAAGATTGACAGATCTAGCTTTGATTTTCACTAAAAGATCCATTGCTACGCAAGCCTTTCGAGTTAATCGTGTTCGAAACCTTCAATATGAGCTTGTATTAGCTAATTTGTCGATCTTGATTGTTACGTGTTGTGCGTTCAGGCTATCTGACTGGTTATAGGTAGATAGAGGATTAAAGTGGATCTAAACTGATTTTATGCGTTAAGGCTGTATCTCCGGACCCCACTGTCGCTAGAATCAAATTAGGTTCTTTTAGTCTTAGATCTACCTGTAGCTAAGGCAGATAGGCTTGTTCGAGCTTCATAGACCCCTTATCGGCTAAATAGCCGATATGATTATGCTTTCACCGGTAACGTGCATGCATGGCTTGATTTGCTTTTGATCGATCTTTTATACTCATTCTATATACTTAGAACACACCATTATTAAGGTTGTCATCCCCGGGATCCCCACTGTTAGCGATGTTCTGAGTATATCTAGCGAGTGTACGAGATCGGTCAATGCTTTGATGGCTATACACGTATGTTGCATATCTTGATACACATTCGTCATTGCTCATCGACTAATCTGGATCGGCTAATTGAGTCATCTCGATTACACGCATGCGAGCTAGCCGTTTCGCTTTGGTCTTTATTTAATGCATCCATCATGTTGCATAGGAGTTGACTCTCTAGTTAATTTCCTTTGATCATCGGCTATCTTAGAGCCATACACCTTGGAACTGTCTGGAACAAACCGGTAGGTTCCACAATTTAACGTTTTTATCTCTTCCTTGTCAATTGTAGGGTCAAATTGACTGGCACGCCTTCGGTTCGTTTCCCCCGGATTCAGCTCATCTCCGAGGCTCAGGGAATCTCGAGGTGCTCCGCTTCACGATCCTGTGGGCCTCCAAGCGTGTCATGCGCAGGTCACGTTTTTGTGCCGACACGCTTTTTTGGCATGTCCGGTGGGACCACAATCGTCATCATGTCCGAAAGCAGTAGCCAAGTAATTCTCAATGTGGTTCTCGATGAACTCCCTGAAGAGTGGTGTAAAAGCATAGAGACAGCAACTCAACAATTTCAAGATAAATGTTTATTGTCATATGCTAAAGATCAGAATGAGATGGTTTATCAGAGAAATTATTTGCCAAGGGTACTCCTTGATGGACAAACTGATCCAAACGACACTGCTGCCCACAATGCAATGTATGAGACCATCTCCAGAGCCATGAGCACAACGCTTACAAATCATAATGAAATTTTCTTGAGGAGTCTGACCAACGCTACGAAGGAGGCTTTAAATCAGAGTATGGGGTTTAGAGGACCAGTCTATTCACATCAAAATAATGGAAGAACTGAGGCTGTTGCAACAAACGTTATACCGCCAGGTAATGGTAGTCATGCACTGGCAGGTCTTTCTAATCAACAAGGAGGGGAAAACATGCGGCACCCGATGCAACAGCCGATGGTGGATTACAGTGTAAGTCAATCGGCTGCAAGATTTGCTCCTGGTAATAGAAGAATCATCAGAGATCTCAATGCTCCGCTTTATCAAGGAAGAGTGGCATCAGGAGAAATCCCTCCAGGGTATCATTATGTAACTGAAGGTTACACCTTGAATGCTTATGAAAATCCTGGATATCAAAATGTTGGTCAAGGAAATCAGAATATCTACCAAGGGACTCAGAATGTTGGTCAATAGAACTATAACAACCAGAATGTGGTGATGGGTCAAGTGGATCAGCTAATGAGTCAAGTGACTGATATGGTGCAGAAGCAATTTGGCTTGAAGCCAAAGAATTCAACAGTTACTTACAGGAAACCATACCCATCGTGGTATGATCAAGTGGTGTTGCCCCCGCGGTTCAGGCTGCCTGACTTTGTCAAATTCAATGGAAGTGGGACGATATCGACTATGGAACATATCAATCAGTACCTGGTGCAATTAGGAGAGTTATCTGATGAGCCAGCATTCAAAGTTCATTTCTTTCCTTTGTCCTTGTCTGGAGCTTCTTTCTCATGGTTTGCATCTCTGCCTCATGATTCCATCACTGGATGGGAAGATTTGGAATCCAAGTTCCATCAGTATTTTGACTCTGGGATGACAGAAAAAGGGATTGCATATTTAGTTGATCTCAGACAGGGCAATAATGAGTCTGGAAGCCACTTCATCCAAAGATTCAGGGATGTAAGATACCAGTGCTACTCCTTGACATTGTCAGATGCAGAGGTGGTTAGCATTGCAATTCGTTGTTTGCTGCATCAATCAGGGAGAGGATTGGTACTGACTATACAAACCTTGGGATGTTGGCTAGGATAGTGGCTAATATTGAAGCACAGCTTAGATATTCGCGCTATAACAAGCCAATAAGAGCTGCAAATGTTGGCTTTGATTGCAATCCAATACTTGAAGAAATTGAGAGTGGAAGTGAAGAAGAAAATGATGATGAGATTGCTGCTGTTGATTGGGTATGGAAGCAGTCAGAATATATGTCATGGGCCAAAGCAAAGTCAACCGATGAAAATAGAAGATACAGTTTTGATGTCAATAAAGCCGACTAGATCTTTGATTTCTTGCTTGTGAAATGTCAGATCAAGTTAACAGGAAATCATAAGATGCCTTCGGCTGATAAAATTAAGAAAAGAAAGTACTGCAAATATCATAACTCTTTCAATCACACTACCAATGAGTGCATGATATTTAGGGAGCTCATTCAGAGGGCTATCGACAAAGGCAGAATAGGTATAGACAACACTAGAGGTGAAATGGGCATAGAAGGCCATCCTTTTCTCGTAAACATGGTTGCAACATCTTTTGAGAAAGGGAAGTTCAAAGTACTTACCTCTGAGAGAGCCCAAAAAACTGGAACCATTGATGCTGAAAGGCAAATATCGGCTAAAGAATATCAAGGGATAAAAATGACACATAAATAGTCAAATAGCTGATATGATCAGCCTAAAACCTCTAAAGCTGGTGAAATGCGTAGGCGACCTACTTCTTGAATTCTGCTGAACAAATGGCAGCGACAGCAAGAGAAAGATCAGCTGCAAAGAGAGAAAGAGTATCAAGAGTGGTTGAAAGAAGAAGAGTATAGGCGTTATCGTGATGGAGAAAGAAAGATAAAGGAAGATAATAAATCCCATTGGCATTGTCCCTTCTTTAGGCATTGCTGGAATAAAGGCTTGAAGTTGCATACTCTCAATAACTGTCCTGAGTGCAGTGAGCAATACTAGGAGTATAGGCAATCTAAAGCCAACCGCCGATCTGTGCATGAGTGTGTGGACCGGCGCCTAAAAATGAAAAGTGTTCATGATCGACTCGGAGGAAGAGTTGTCGATCAAAACATAGTCGATCAAGACATGGGACATCATGATGAAAGAGAGTATGTTTGGCAAAAGGGCCAATGGTGTCCACCAGGACTAACCAAGAGTCAGAAAAGGAGAGTTCAACGCTTGAGGAATGATGAGTTACAAACAACAAAGAAGAAACCCAAGGTCCGGCAAGTTAAACAAACAGCCGATAAAGGTAAGAGCAAACCATCGGCTGAAGTAGCAGCAGCTTTTATGTTACCTGCTGAATTTAGGGCCACAGAACAAGATTCAGAATCAGATGAAGAAGTAGCTGTGGCTCAATGGATTTTCCAAGTAGAAAATGCTACCTTTGAAAAGCCAGAGAAGTATTTGCACTTGAAGGCCTTGTACTTGAAAGGTTTCATTGATGGTAAACCATTAACTAAGATGCTAGTCGATGGAGGTGCAGCTGTCAACCTCATGCCTTATACTACTTTTTGAAAGCTTGGTAAAAGGGCAGAAGATTTATGTCAAACATACATGAGGTTAACAGATTTCAGTGGAAAATCCTCAAACACCAGAGGAGCAGTTTGTGTAGAACTAACAATTGGCAGCAAAAGTTTGCCAACCACCTTTTTCATCATTGATGCAAAAGGCACATATAGTATACTCTTTGGTCGGGACTGGATTCACGCCAATTGTTGTGTTCCTTCTACAATGCACCAAAGTTTAATCCAATGGATCGGTGATAGAGTTGAGATGGTTTCAGCGGATTCATCAGTTAGTGTTGCATATGCCGGTCCAGATGAGTGGAACTTTGATGAAATTGGATGCTTTTCTAGTAAAATTCATGAAGGAGACGTCATCAAAGTCTTTGATGATGATCAACAGCCGATCTAAGCAGTCGGCTCTGAAAGCTTTTATTAATGGATTCTCTGATCAATAATAGTAATAGCAAGTATGAAGGGCCCTATTAGATTACTCGCAGCATTCCTGGTAATGCTTATTTCTATGAAAACATCGGAAGAAGAAGAATTCTCTAGAGCGGTTAATGGAAAGTTTTTCAAAAGATACTATCCTAACATTTGGGTAGATCTATTATAGCCGATTGCCGTGGTGCATCAGGCTTGAATAGCCGATACAGGTGTATCGCCTTCAGCAAAAAAATAAAAGAAGCTTTAATCAGCAGAGCAACAGCCGAAGCGGCACGCATCGCCTTTAGAACAAAAATATGTAAAGGAAGAAAAACAGAGTGCATAAAATAAAGCTCTGACGAAGCAGAGTCATTGTTATCACAGGACAAGTTCGAGGTTCGGGGCCATCCATATTACAACAAATTAAAAGAAAACATTGTTAATAATTTACTCCACGGAGGAGGCTTCGGCGCAAGGGGCGAGCTCCTCCACCAAGCCCATGAAGTTAGGATCGGCGCGAACGTTGATGAAGGAGGGGGGGAGTGAATTCGCGATCTCCCACCCTTCGCTGAGCTGGGCGGCAGCGAGCGCGTCGGCCGTGCCGGAGCGAACACCATGGAGAGCGATCTCCTGGACACGGACCAGGACGTCCTGTAGGCGCTCCAGCATCATCTCACCGCGGGCGTTCACGGATTCCGTGACGGCGGCAACGACCGGATGCAGGGCGTTCAGCTGCTCCTGAAGACCTAAAGATTGAATGAATTTATGAATCCATAATGAAGACTAAGAAGCACAAGATCCTAGTCGGCAAGACAGCAAATTAAACAGCCAACTTGATTTTAAAGTTTCATACATATGGATCTGAATAATAGATGAGATCATGAACTGAAGGATGACTGCACATTGATCAGAAATGAAGAAATCCAGTTCGATGAGGAAGTCAAGCTGTTGTCGGTCTAAAATGGTAACTTGCGAATAAAGAAGTGCTAAGGAAATTACCGACGACCGTTGTGTCGGACTCTACCAGTTGTCGCTTCACCGTGGCGAGGGCCTCCATTGCGGCCGCCAACTCCTGCTCCAGACGGGAGGACTTCTTGCACTCCTCACCGTATAGATGCTTGGTGTCCCTCCAACGGTCGAGGAAGCGCCAGGCATCGTCACGACCGAAGTCAGCAGCCATCCCTGGAGCTTCCTCCGTCGCTGCCTCTGCTGAAGGAGAGTTGTGGTCGGCGCTAGTTCGGGCCGGTGAAATAGGGTCGTCCCCATATGCATGGGGGCCGGGCTGCTAAAAGAAGAAGGAGATCAGCAAAAACAGACTGATATAAAAAGAAGAGTTTGGGATTCCGTCTTACCTGACTCAACGACGGCGAGTCGGCTAGTCATCCTCGCCGGAGATCCCCTCGAAAGGGCGTTTGCTATCCGCCATTGCTAGGGCTTATTGTTGAAGAGGGGTGGTTTTGGATTCGGAGATAAGAGACAAAAGTGGAAGAGTCGTGGGTCTTTCTTGGAACCGTCAACTATATTTATAGCCGGGAAGGCGAAGAGACACCGCCCAGGTCAGTAGAGTTGGTTCAAGCGGTGGACTTGAAAAGTTTTATTTACCATAAGTCTAATTTCCGCTTGAAGCGGATCGGCTAAGTTTGCTGATAAGAGTTTTGCCACTACAAGTATCGACTAAGTGAGGAGAATTGACTAGTTTGTCGATTGGGTTTGCTGATACGGTGTTTTGAGCGCTACTTGAAGCAATTTGATATAAATCAACCATGGCTGGTGATAGAAATTTTAAGGACTCGTATTTGATCTGACAAATTAGGGGAATGTTCAAACACCTATAGAAGTTACATGTTCAATACAGATCGAATAGAGTTCAAGGCATTCAAATGAATATTGTCTATCTCAGCAATCTGTTGCTCATCTTCTTCGGCTGTCCCAGGCACTGGTGTTTTCTTGTCAGCTTTGACCCTCTGGAGTTCAGATTTGAAACCCAACATGGCCTGTTTCTGCTCCTGCAATGCTATGGGGACCCTCGCCAGATTATCTTCTTCATGTTTGATGGAGTCTTCAACACCTTTTAGCTTGGATAACAGTTGTTCTCTTTCCTCTTTGAGAGTTATCAACTTTTGTTGGATCATGGCAGGAGAATTGTTTAGCTGATCGATCAACTGTTTGACTTCTATCATGTTTGATATACATTGTTTCTCTCGGATCGGCAGATTCTTCTGGGCTTCACGAGCTACAAGTCTTGATCATGCTCCAGAAAACTTTGGTTCATGACACTCAATGAAGGTAGCCGGTTTGAGAGTTTCTTTGAGCTAGAGGGGAAGCTCACCCTTAATTGAATTGAAAATCTCTCTGATTGACCCTGCATCTTGTACCAAGGAAGCCGTGTCCAACTCTAAATAAGGAATCAACAGTTTGAGTTGGCCTTTGATATTGTCAGACAGAGGAGGTACAGGGGTTCTCTCTTGGGTAGAAGTGACTTCTTCTTCAGTATAATCTTCCAGAGCAAAAGGGATATGAGGAGAGGAAATTTCATCCTACATAAACAAAGAGTTAGATAGTTGAAGAATGATTGGTCAAAAAGATAAAATTATCTTAGTACCTGTTCCTCTGCAGTTACATTGGGATTAGAATCAGCCGATGGGTCTTCAGGAGTTTGGTTTTCTGCAGAATAAATTTTGATCAGTGACAAGTCATCAGTTAAATGGAAGTCGTCGGCTGATTTTCTTACCTGGGGTTGGTTCCCTTGGATTGCCTTGATTAACCTCTATAATTTCTTCATCAGAGGAAGACAGATTAAGTGTTGAATCAGTGGAGTTTGGATTCTCTTCTCCAGCGATAATATTCTGCACAGTCTATATGAGGTCAAAATTAGTTGATACCGTTATAAGGAGGATCTAAGAATAATACCTTAGTGATAGCAGCATCAGCTAGTGACTTCAGCTGGCTCTCATCAACTCTAGAAGCAGACACTTCTCCAGGCTGTGGTTTGCTAATCTTGGGTTCTTTGGCCGATCTTTTGGAAGGATCGACGACTTTGCGTATTAGAGAAATAATTGGTTGGTCATCGGATATATCGGTGTCTTTTCTCTTCATCAAAGTCTTTAGAGTTGGAGCTGTCCAACCTAGCCTTGGATTTGGACACCATTTTTGATAAACCATTTGTGGTGGTGTTAAATCGATAAGGTCCTGTGGAATGATTTCTTGAGGAACTAGTTTGAAGATGTTTAAGACAAATGCATAAAGAAAAGACAAAATACCTCAGGGGCTGCTTGGAAATCAGATTCCAAGGAAAAACAGTAAGTAGCTACCGATGAGATAAATAGATGTTGGCTCCATCCTTGCCACCAAGCAGTGAACATGGAGGATGAAAACGGTTGACAGTCCCATGTTCTGATAATGTCAAGAGGGAGAGCTTGTTCAAATTGCAAAATCCTGCTAAATTCTACTCCTGAACTTACTACTTCCCTTGGCCTCAATTTGTCAGCAAAAAAGAGCTTTGGAGGGAGTTGACCAAATCTCATCTGCTTGGCAGCTATGGAAGGGTTATAAAATTCATATGAAGTGGGTGGCTTCTCCCTACCATGTCTCACTTCTGTCGGCAACAAACAGGGCTTTATCAAACAGTTCAATATCTTTAGTGATTCAACATCAGTATATTCAGCCCAGAATCTGAAAGAAAAAGGTAGTTCGAACTGTGGAATGTCAGGATAAATGAACCATTCCAGGATCTCTTCAGGGAAACCTTTGTAGAATAACTTGAAGAAGTGACTGATAGATTCATCAATCGATATTGCCGATGCTGCTTCACCAAAGGACATGCATCGACGAGTCTTGTTCTTCTCAGACAATTCTTTTTCCTCTTCTTCTTGAAAGGTTAGGGAAGGAAACTTCAATGACCTCAAGTCTTGAATTACCATCTTTTGCATCTGAAGATTAAGCCAAAGCTGCAATAACCACCAAGGGCTAGTGACAGTGGCAACTGGCTTATTTTCCATTAGATATTGGAAAACTTGATTCAAGAGGTTATACAGAGCACCTAACAAATATTTACCAAGAGGAATTTCAGAATTCTTGGTTATTTGCTCTGCTAAAGCCAGATAATTGAAAGTTGGGGAGCAGGATTGTCCACAGAAAAGGTATCTATCAAGCCACATATTCAGGAAAGCTGCGTGCTCCCTCTCAGTCACAGACCTCTAAGCAGTGTTGTGGGATATAATATATCCTGCCAGCCTCCAGACCTGGTACTGGGAAAGTTGTAAGAAGATTTCACCATTAGACTATGAGGGTGAACCTTCCATGTAATGTTGAGGCCGGTCAACATATGAATGTCGGCCAAAGTTGGGGCCATAGGTCCATGACCAAAGATGAAAGCATTATATGTGTTGGACCAGAAATAGCATGCTGCTTGAAGGAGGGGTTCATTCTTTTTCATATTAGACAGAGACAAAGGGATACATTGTGTCAGGTTGTATGAAGTCCAGTCTGCTTGTTTCTTATTTGCAATCTTTATGCACCAACCAACCTGGGATTACAGATGGCCAGTTTCTGAGGGAGGTCTTCTTATCCCATTGTCCCGGGTTCATAGTAGACTGCTTGAAAGGAAGTCTATTTGTCTCAGCAGAAATAACCTCGAATGGATCCGGGCTGCCCATAGGACCGAGGAAAAAGCTATTGGGACGATCTACTAAGGGAATCACGATCTGATTTTGAAGTTCCTAAGCAAAATTAAGAGAAAATATGAACAACAGCTGAAAACAGAAAAAGTTAAAAGAAGGAATTTTACATTGGGAATGTGCCCAATTGATGCCATTTCTTCTGGGATTCGAGCACGAAAGATTGAGAGTGAAGGTCTGTTGTCGCCCAAGGATGCCCCAATGGATTACTGGTCTGCTCGGGTCGACTTTGGCAATGGCGGCATTGGCGGAAGAAGTTAGGGTTGAAAAATGAATAAAGAGAGGTGAATGGCAATTTGGTGAATATATAAGGCTCGGCTGATCGACAAAAGGAAACAAAAGCTTGTAATTTTGGAATAAAACCAGTTTCATCCCAAAATTGGGGGGCATGTGTTGACACCATATTTTCAACAGTCTGAGTTTACACTTGCGGGTCCGAATGTCAGGCTCAGGAAGCCGGTTTTGGATCGGCTGAAAGAAGATTTGCTGGGAACGTGGGCCCAGATGTCAGATCTGCAAGAACCGGTTCGGGATCGGCTAATTCGAAGAGGGATCGACCAAAGGAGATGATATCGGCAAATCTACTCAAGGTCGAACAAGGAGCGAGAAGACATGTCAGACTCCTTAATGCACAGAAGCAAAGGTTCTGGCAAGCAAAATCTACGACCGGAGATGGAGCTAGTTATGTCAGACTCTATAGAAAGGAAAGAATAGAGTCCAAGTTACCTTTTAAGATAGATTGTTATATTTTTTCTTTTGTAATAGGAATTCATGTCCGAACAGAACTCAGCATAGGGTCAGGGTATAAATATAAACCCGGATGTAACGATAGAAGGGATCAATCAATCAAACAACACAATTACATCTTTTCGGCTCCGGCCAAACCCTAGGAGTAGGAGTAGAGTAGATTCCGGCGAGATCTTCGGTCAAGCAGGGCTGCATCGGTTAGGTCCGACCTTCAGCTTGCTTGTAAATATTGCCACGGTTTATATCTTATTTGCAAGGTTGCATTGGTTAAGTCCAACCTCGTGCAAGTTCGGTATAAGCTAGTTATCGGTTTATATTTAGTTTGTAAGGCTGCATTGGTTAGGTCCAACCTCGTACAAACTCGATATATGTTAGTTATCGGCTCTGCTAGATCGGCAATCTAGTAGATTCATTAAGTTATCGATATTGTTTGTTTTTATTTACTTATTTGCAACAATATCATTGCCCAATCAAGATTGACAGATCTAGCTTTGATTTTCACTAAAAGATCCATTGCTACGGAAGCCTTTTGAGTTAATCGTGTTCGAAACCTTCAATATGAGCTTGTATTAGTTGATTTGTCGATCATGATTGTTACATGTTGTGCGTTCAGACTATCTGACTGGTTATAGGTAGATAGAGGATTAAAGTGGATCTAAACTGATTTTATGCGTTAAGGCTGTATCTCCGGACCCCACTGTCGCTAGAATTGGATTAGGTTCTTTTAGTCTTAGATCTACCTGTAGCTAAGGCAGATAGGCTTGTTCGTGCTTCATGGACCCCTTATCGGCCAAATAGCTGATATGGTTATGCTTTCACCGGTAACGTGCATGCATGACTTGATTTGCTTTTGATCGATCTTTTATACTCATTCTATATACTTAGAACACACCGTTATTAAGGCTGTCATTCCCGGGATCCCCACTGTTAGCGATGTTCTGAGTATATCTAGCGAGTGTACGAGATCGGTTAATGCTTTGATGGCTATACACGCATGTTGCATATCTTGATACACATTCGTCATTGCTCATCGACTAATCTGGATTGGCTAATTGAGTCATCTCGATTACACACATGCGAGCTAGCCGTTTCGCTTTGGTCTTTATTTAATGCATCCATCATGATGCATAGGAGTTGACTCTCTAGTCAATTTCCTTTGATCATCGGCTATCTTAGAGCCATACATCCTGGAACTGTCTGGAACAAACCGGCAGGTTCCACAATTTAACATTTTTATCTCTTCCTTGTCAATTGTACGGTCAAATTGACCGGCACGCCTTCGGTCCGTTTCCACCCGATTCGGCTCATCTCCGAGGGCTCAGGGAATCTCGAGGTGCTCCGCTTCACGATCTTGCAGGCCTCCAAGCATGTCGTGCGCAGGTCACGTTTTTATGCCGACATAACATTATAGCAAATCACATAGTAACGTGTTACTACAATCTCGTAAATTAGCATAGTAATTATCGTAACTCAAAGTGGCTACAGAATAAGCTATTCTATAGCCAGCTATAAAGTAGTGTGTGTGTATATTATATATATAAATATAGAACTACTACTTTATATGCATTTGTTCCAATTTGGCTCACCCATCTTTTCTTGGAACTTCTCTATCTTTGAAATAATAGATGTTTTAAACGACTCTGATTGACCTCACAAATGATCATGGTGGACTTATCCTCAGTTGGTGGTGTATAGTAGTACGGCGCTGCAGTGCACTGTACCACGTGACGTGGTCCGTTCGATGTGATCACGGCGGTGGGGCCCACACAAGACTCGGCGAGGACACACTGATTGCAGTTCTCGAGGTGACCCTCCGCGCAACGCTACCCTTCAATTTTTAACATTGGCCATATTCAGCTCTCAAAATTTTTCAAGATTCTCCATCACATCAAATCTTTAGACGCATGCATGAAGCATTAAATGTAGGTAAAAAAATAACTAATTGTACTTTTAGTTTGTAAATATCGAGACGAATCTTTTGAGCCTAGTTAGTCCATGTTTGGACAAAGTTTATTAAATAACAACGAAAGTGCTACAGTATCACTATAAAAAAAATTTTGTCAACTGAACGTGGCCTTATTATGAAACCGCCATCACTCATATTCTCCACCCTCACACGCTAAATTGGATTAGTCTTAACAACGGATGGACCTGGAGAAGATGGGTGCCCACACACTTGCCATATTTTTTGACGAAACTGGAGGGGCCAAGAAAGCTTCTACAGGTGATTTATTAATGAAACGAGAATGGAAACATTACAAGCAAAGAAAGACAGGCAGGTAGCGAGGAAATCAACAAACAAAGAAAGAAAGGAAGAAGATAAAGAAAAGGAGAAAAGCTACAACAGGTTCTGGATCCATAGATCAAAGATTACAGCATATCTGGCCTTAGCCCTCAGGGCCAAGAGCTTTAATTCTTTTATGTAAGTAGCTTTTGCACCAGTAAAGTTCTTGGTGGTATTCCTTTGAAGACTAGGTCATTCCTTGCTGTCCAGATGGCCCAACACATTAAGATTGTTACTCTCAAGAAGAAAGAAGGGTGAGACTGAGCTCTGATTTGCTCTATTGCGTTAAAAACATTGTTGTGATTCTAGAAACCACCACCGGACATGGCCTCTTTGCCGAGTGCCTCAGGCACTCGGCAAAGCCCCTTTTGCATTCGGCAAAGGCTTTGCCGAGTGCCGCACTCGGCAAAGGCCACACGGCAAAAAATGGATCGGCAAAGAGCTCTTTGCCGAGAGCCATTTGTCGGGCACTCGACAAAGTCTTTGCCGAGTGCCCAAAAAGCACTCGGCAAAGAAAAACACTCGGCAAAGATCTAGACCTAAAAAAACCCGAAAAAAATAAGAATTTTTTTTTATTTAATCGGGGGAGGGCCCCACCGACCAGCGTCCGCCCGTCTCCGTCGAAGTCGTAAGTTGTGGCATTTTTCGCGTAATTTTGATTAATGCTGCCGACAGGATTCGAACTCACGACCTCTCCCTCGCGCGGAGCCTTCTCTACCATTACACTGCATATTCACGTACATTTCTACTCCGTTTCGATTCCCCACATATTATACTAAACTGAGTGTAATTTGTTTATTTGAGGCCCTAAACGAATTCAAATAAAAAAGTTGTCAACTACAAAGTTTTCTAACTTTTCAAGATCTACAACTTTTATTTTAATAGTTTTTCCATCCGACGTCGTTTATAAAAATTTGAATTTCAAATTTGAGAATTTGAAACGTAGTTTTCGTTGATAAGATGATTTTAAATTAAAAAGTTGTTAACTACAAAGTTTCATAACTTTTCGAGATCTACAACTTTTATTTTGGCCATTTCTCCATCTGAGGTATTTTTAAAAATTCAAATTTTAAAATTTTTAAATTCAAATACAGTTTTGCAAGACAAGATGATTTCAAATCAAAAAGTTGTTAACTACAAAGTTTCATAACTTTTCGAGATCTACAACTTTTATTTTGGTCATTTCTCCATCCGAGGTCTTTTAAAAAATTCGAATTTTAAATTTTTCAAATTCGAACGCAGTTTTGCATAACTAGATGACTTGAAATTAAAAAGTTGTCAACTACAAACTTTCAAAACTTGTCAAGATCTACAAAGTTTATTTTGGTTATTTGACCATTTATACATCCGACATTATGGTTCTAATATTATTCACAAATCTTATATATCACTCTTGTAGTTTCATAAACTGCCGGAGACATATGTAACATTTGTGAATAAATTTATTTTAAGTTTGTCAAATGAAGAAATGACCAAAACAAAAATTATTCATCTTGATAAGTTAAACAACTTTGTAGTTGAAATTTTTTTCATTTAGATTAATTTACTGCTTCAAAATGTGATTTGAAAATTGACTTTGCCGAGTGTAAAAAAAAACACTCGGCAAAGAGCTCTTTGCCGAGTGCCAAAAAAAACACTCGGCAAAGATTTCTTTGCCGAGTGCGACACTTGGCAAAGAATTTCTTTGCCGAGTGTTTTTTTTTGCACTCGGTAAAGAATTTCTTTGCCGAGTGTTTTTTTTGCCGAGTGTTTTTTATTTGGCACTCGGCAAAAAGCTCTTTGCCGAGTGCCCGAAAAAAAACACTCGGCAAAGAGTGCGGCACTCGGCAAAGTGAGTTTGTCCGGTAGTGAATTGATGCCAATCGAGCTCCAGCAATCCTTGGCAAATTGGCAACCCAAGAATAGATGTTCCATTGTCTCTTCTACTATTTGCTAGCATAGGACACAGTCATACGAATCTAGGTGCATGTTCTTCCTTTTTAGGATATTTCTAGTGCTCAATCTGTCTTTCAGCAGGAGCTAGGAAAAAACTTTGTGCTTAGGCTGACAAAAGGTCCTTGCCATAGTTCAGCTGGTGCCACCGATCTTGGCGGGGTTGCTCTGGATCTAGCACGTGAACTGTAGAAGATGGGTTGTTAGTTGTTACGTTGTTGATCTAAAAGGTTGCCGCAGCGATACTCTACCTTATTTGATCGACTTACAGTACACTCGTACACATGGATGCAATACAACAGATAAATCACGTTCATCCTTGCAATATTCGAGGAAAAATATTGATTCTGATCCTTACATAAAGTCTAAACTCTTCCACTCATTATTTAGTCCTTGTGCGTTCTCACAAATCGAACAAATTCGTCGATATACCTCTCCTGGCACTTCTCGTCTCCTACAATAATCTCCTGCATCTTCTTCGCATTGGCCGCAAGGACGCTCCCACCTTCTTCCTCAGACATGACAACGCCTTCACGGCTGAACGACTTGTCTTCTCCAACTCTCGGCACCTGAACTCCGACCTGCTTCCCCTCCATCAGCCGCGCGTTTATCCCTTGCTCTTCCAGAAACGGCAGCATTATCATCGGCTGCCCAAACACAAGCGCCTCCACGACGGAGCTCCATCCACAGTGCATGAGGAACGCGGCCACGGCTCCGTGGGCTAGCACGGCGAGCTGGGGCACCCAGCCCATGGCGACGAGCCCGCGGCCACGGGTTCGCTCCTCGAACCCTGGAGGCAGTAGGTCTAGGTCGTCGGCCTCGGCCTCGGAGACGCCGGTAGTTGGCCTCTTGAGAGCCCATAGGAACCCCGTGCCGGCGAGCTCCAGGCCATGCGCAAGCTCGTGCAGCTGCTTGGCAGTGACAGGAGCGACGAAGAACGCCAACCACGGGAAGATGACGATGTGCAACGACGGCGGCGACGGCGAGGCGTCGTCCATGATGCGGGGCGGCGGACGGGGGCGACTGGTGGTATGGTGGTGGAAGTGGAACTGAAAAGAAGGAAGGAAGGGGATCGATGATGTCCTTGTTGAGCTACCCCGATCACTCGATGTACCTAGAAAAGCTAGCTACTTGTAAGATGCATGCGTTGCAACTACCACGGTCACTGGTGCATATTTATTGCAGCTAGCGGGCTGCATTATTCAGCACAATCGTACGGTATCAGCGAGCCATGGCTGCAACTACCAATGGCTACTCCACTTTCGTCACCTACGACCGATCGTTGTCAGCTGTGTGTGTGTGTGTGTGTGTGTGTGAGAGAGAGAGAGAGAGAGATGTCAGCAACGCCATTGGTACCAGGTCAAGCGTGGCCGCGCGCACAGGGCAGAACCGCATGCATGCAAGCGGCCTACCCGGCCGGGTAAAGCAACGTTCCTGTCGACTGCTACATCATACGTAGCTCATAGCAGTGTGTACTTCATCACTCCTGAATCCTGATCTCGTATGAGTGACGATGCACTGACGTTGTTTCTTGAGAAATCTCATCTCAAGGTAAACGATTCCAATGCATGCAAGGCCTACCCGCCCGGTTCAATATGATTGGGCCTTATATTGTTTGAAGCCAAATGGACAGAACTCTTTTCGGCGAGGTCAATCATGATGGAACTGGGCCATTGAGCTTGTGTGCTGCTGGGCTGTATTGCTGAGAGCTGGTCTATGTTTAACTTTTTGGTCCATGTCCGGGCCCAGCTTTGAAGGTTAATGTGTGAGTCGCGTGACTGATTTCTGAAAACCTTTAGGGCCGTTTGGATCCTTTTATTTCGATGGAATTAGAATCTACTCAATAGATTAGGGTATTTGATTTAGAATTTGACATTCCATGACTTTCATAGTTTACATACGAGACTATCTCAAATTCGATTCCATAAATCATTTTCACTCTCCAACTTATAGCATGCACGCTCTATAACTCGTTTTCCTAAAGTAGAAATGCAACATATAAGTATCTCCTTTCTATGGCTAACAATAATTTACAAATATATTCCATATAGAACCATATAAACTAAATTAATTTGTTCCTAGTTTATAACTATTAGAATGAATTCCGTTGGAGTGTACCACTCTACTTGTATGATGGTTAAATATCTTTTATTACTCTCTCAGTCCCAAATTACAAGTTATTCTAACTTCGTTGAAGAGTCAATAATAATATTTATGATATTAAATGAGTATGATTAAATTTTTTCACTAATTATATTTTCATAGTATACCTATTTGATGTCATAAATCTTTATAATTTTGGTCAAATTTAAGACGTTTGGACTCTCTAACAAAAGTTGGAACAATTTATAATTTGTGGACGGAGTAATAAGGTAATATAAATTCACTTAAAACAATAACCTGAGCCATTTTATGAGTCATGAAATTAAATGCTTATAAAACTATAGAATAAAACTTTGCATTAAAAGTAGGTGTTTCATCCGACTTTCATTTAATTCTATATGACATAACCGTCTTGGAAACAACACATTTCAAAATTGAATGAGTATAATACGAGCATAAAGAGTATCTCATATGGACACAAGTCACCATGGGTGAAGTGGTGTAACGTGCGAGGTGTGAGGTCACGGGTTAGATCACCTGCAGTTGCGCGCGAAGTGCATGAAAAATTGCTTGACTAGTGACAACGCGCTCATATACCTTTAGAAATCATTGATTTCTAAAGACGGATGGGTAGGAGCGGCTGATCTAGCCGTCCCTAATACTGTGCTAACGTCGTCGTTGAGAAGATGAGGGATAGTACGCATGACACCTTGCGCTCTGCGGCAGCGACCCAGTACTAGAAGCTGTCGACCATGAGCAAGTCCACCGCCTTGCTGTTGTCGTCGGCGGCAGCAGCACAAGCGGCAGCGTCGAGGAAAGCCAAGAAGGGTGCGGCGAGGCCGTCGATGGCCTTGTAGAACAGCTACGTTACCCCGCTATTTTCCTGAATCGTCGTATCAATATCACAGTACGTATCTGATACGACGATACACCGCCGATACGGTATCGGTGAAGTATCGAGAAAATAAATAATACAAATAAATAAATTAATCCTAATACTTAGTCGACACTTAACCCATACTTCGCAGCCCTCATTTTTTTTCAAAAAATACGCGGGCACCAATCTCTAGGTAGTGGTGACGTCATGATTCACGGCACCAAGCTCTAGGTAGTGGTGACACCAAGCTCTAGGTAGTGGTCGACGCCATGATTCATGGCGTCGATACGGCGATATATCGATACGTCGCTGGTACAGTATCAGTAAAGTATTGAAAAAATAAGTAATAAAAATAAATCTATTAAATCTCAATACTTAGTCGATACTTAACCGATACTTCACAGCCCATAATATCTTTAATTTTAAAAAAATGCAGCAAAAAAGGCAAAAAAAATAATTTAAAAAATACAGCAAAAAAGGTTAGTCCTAGGTTTCAAACCTAGGTCTATGGACTAAGAGGCACAAGCTCTAGCTAGTTGGACTACAACATGTTTGTACTAGTGATAGGAAATAGTATTTACTTGTTCTATTTCAAATGTCAAGACCTATAGGATAACAGCTCGGCGTCAAGATCTACGGCGATACGATTCATGACGCCGACCTCTGCCGCGTTAGCACACGTCGCCAGCTATATCAGTCTGACCCTCCTACCTCGGCGCTGGCGCTGAGCTTAGAATCCAAAAACGGGTATAATTTTCTTAGGGGTCCAAACGTGAATTTTTAACAGAATACAAAAAAAATAACTGATATAGCATGATGAGAGGGTGCCCCTTCGGCTTGCAAACATAGAATGGGCTGGTAACTGCGCTAAAGATGGGCCTTAGAAAGGTAATTTCTGGATCGGTGCCCATGATTGTAGCAGACCTTGGACCTTACCATACTTTGGCACTCTTTCCAAATATGACCATGGGCCAAGCATCTTGGGTAAACTGGCTCAATAGAGATTGGGCCTGAGAGACTTCCCGTTTTTTCATTTGAATTTGAAGGCGCAGGAGCACTGACTGATTGCTCATGGGAAGGAGGCGTTGACCCTGTGATACCGCAAGGCGCTGATTGTGCTTGGGATTTGGGGATCCAACACACACGAGATCTAGAGGATCTAGCAAGACGGTGATCCAAGAACCGATCAACCTCTTAACGGAAATTATTTTGATAATTCTCAGGGAAAGCACGCCTTTTGAACACTGAAGATTTGACAGGGGGAGTTGGAGCTCGCTTTTGCACAACATCAGCAAAAGATTTCTTCCCCGCAGCAGACGAGGGGAGAGGAATAGGGGTGGATGCAGCAGAGAGATTTTGATTCCCCACATGAAGAAATAAATGACAAATTCCTTGCAAGAGAAGTTCTTGAGTTTGTAATTAGAAAAACCAACTTCCTTGCAAGAAAGATTGAAACGGAACATCCAACCCGAGAGGCGGGCCACTTGAATACCCAAAGAAGATCCTCCAATAAAAGATTGGAGAAGAAGCTCCACTAAATCTTCATTGAGGTTAATGGAGGAGCGACCAAAATTGGCAACTAGGACCAACCAGTGGCCATGGGGGAAGAGGGAGGGGAACTAACCGAACACTTGAAGCGCTGATCCACCAGCTTGGCAATCTCCAGACCTGGGAGACCCCACATGTCTGGAGAAAAGGATCAGCGGGAGTACCCATCGCCTATGCAGGGGACGAGGGAGGGAGAGGGGGAGCCACAGTTGCCATTTTCGTTTATTCTAGTTTTGACCCACTGATCCTTGACCTCCCAACTTTGACCATGTTGTTGATTGACCATCTTTCTCTTCAGGTTGCTTTTGCTGTGCTGGACTAAATTGTTGATCATCCAGAGGAGCATGGTCGACTTAGAAACACACAAACATTAGCCGCTCTTACAAATCAGTTATTAGGGGTGGCTAATGTTTCCAGGTACCTTTGGAAATATCCCCATTTCTAGTGGTGGTCGCTGTTTCTAACCTCATCTATAACTAGCAGGTAACCCCACGCTTCACACTGGGAAAAAAACTGATTTGCTACCTAGCATGTAAGAAGAGCCGAGAAAAAAGAACAGCGTCCGCTATAGTAATAGTAATGTGTAGTGTCCACTGTAGTTCCAGTAAACACTACTATGTAGTGTTCGCTATGCAACGTGACCTCCTAATGAATATAAATGTCCATATGACCCAAGCACGTTGGCCCGACATGGAGCCCGTAATTTTGGTCTGGCCCAAGCACGGCACGGTTCCGGTGGCTGCAGGCTCGGGCCGGCCCGGCACGTAGAGCAGATCGTGCCTGGGCCGTATCCCAAGCACGTGGGCCGGTACGGCACGGCGTAAAATGGTGTTGGCCTGGTAAAGGCCCAGTGAGCCAATTATAACGTTAACTTAGGCGGTTAGGCCCCTTGAATGCATCTTTAGATGCATTTTTTTTTTATGGAGTCACCTCTTAAAAAAGGTAGGCCACCTCTAAAAACCGTTTCGGTACCCGTGCACGAGTTTTTGTATTAGTGTCCAAATCATTACACGGTTTGGTAGTTTTTGAACTAATGGTGATAATCTGTCACTATCGGCTTCTGTGAAACCGGTGGTAAAAAATCAGTGGTATAACCTGTTTTGTTTTGTATAGTAGTGTTCTGCATCGGGTCGTCCGGTGCTTGCTGTGGTTGGTAATGGTTCGTAGTAAGCTGTTTTTGCACAAAGAATCACAATTCTAAATGGACTAATATGGTTGGTGGTGGTTGCCCTATAGCCATCTCCTTTCCACGCTAGTCCAAGGAACCTTCCACGCCCTCATCATCGACGTCCTTAGCGGTCAAGGATGAGACTTCAATCACGACACGGCTTCCCAGTGGACAAGGAGGAGTACCATAGGCATTGCATTTACTTCCCTCGCAAAGACTTTGCCATGGACTTGCAAGTCTTTCTTCGCACCACCAGCCACTGGCAGCGGACGCTGGTGTAGTCCATTTTATTGGACTATTTTCTTGGGAAAAAGGAGTGCCTATTACAGAGTAATTCATGCTTGGAGCAGAGCAGAGCAGCAGCTGCACAGCTCGATAGCTTGCTACATGTGGGCAGTTAGAAAGAAGCTAGAGGTAAGCAGAATCGATCGATCCCATAGTATTGGTATATTTGACAAGTTCAGAAGGGTTTCTCTATCTTAATTTGCTTCTGTCTGGATTCAGGTGGATCTGTACTCTCTTGTGTGTGTACCAGGAAGGACTCAGGAAGGGCATATAGATGGCCGATCCGGTGGCCATCGTGGAGAAGATCGTCAAGCTCGGGCTCAACATCAAGGACGCCGTGGACACGGTTCGTTACAACGAAGAGGAGTGCCACGAGATCAAGAAGCGTGTGCTCAGATTCAGCGCCATCCTGTCCCAGCTGCAGCAGACAGGGATGATGAATGATAGCCCCGCGTTGAGCGGGGCCATGGAGGATCTCGAAGAGAGCCTCCAGCACGCCCTCGAGCTAGTGAGGGCGTGCCAGGAGACGACCACCGTCCGCCGTCTCTTCATGGCTGGGGACCTGGCGAAGCAGCTGCGCCGGGTGAAGGAAGACCTCTTGAACAAAGTGATGCTGGCCTCGTTCGCCATCAACACCCATACAACCATTGTATTTCTTACGATCCAGGCTGGTGGTCATCCTCATCCTCCATCCCGGCAGACAGAGGTACACCATACGCTGGCAAAAGACCAAATGTTCCGATGTTATTGATCCAAATGCATACTGCCAAGTTGTCGTACTGGATCTAGATGTGATATAGTAATTTCGTTTTGAGTGTGGGTATAATAAGCTTCATTACAATATGGTAAGTAAATTATTTTGCAATTTCAGGATGCAGAAGTAGTGGAGATATCACATAGCAGTCAATCAACTCAAGATGCTAGGTCAGATACCCAGTATATATGCAAATCTTGTCGTATCACTAAGATATATCTTCCCTTTTCAAATTATGTGTCATTTTGGTTTTCTCCCATGCCAATTTTCTCTAACTCGGCCGTAGTACTTTTTTTTTCTCGGTGTCATTGGCAGATCTGAATTGATTGACGTGGAAAACAACGTATCAGTATGTGAGGAGTCCACTGCTCCCTTAGTTGGTAAGGTCACATCTTTTCATCGATTATTTATTGCAGCTTAGTGCCCACGACTATAAAAAAGGGCACTCAGGATCTAGGAATTAGATGATTTTTATAGCTATTAATAATTAGTGGGCCAACTACATAAAACTGTTGATGCGTCACTATATATATAGTTATTATTGAAGAGAGAAGAAAACTGTTTCTTATATAGAAAATCATGTCTAACGGAGAACCAAAATAAAAAAAATGTAATTGCTATGGAGTAGATGCTATTTTATTTGTAGAAACTGTATATTGGTAGCATAGTTTCCATATGTGGTGTCTATATTAATTACAATGTCCGGAAACTATTCCATAGTAGTTTTTTAGTTGGAACTACCTTGGTGTGCTGCTTTACTTCTTTTCGGGTGGGGTCCGATTTGAGGACTGCAGAACACTCATCCGTGTTGGCACTTTAGATTATCCCATTCTGCTATTTTCTTTTTTTCTTCTTTAAATTATCCTACCGTATTTTGAGTATTGGTGCTGACTGTATAGCACACACTTCTGCCTTTGCCCTAAAGGTCAATCTTAATGGAAGTTTGATATAGTTTCACGGGCATTAAATACGTTGATATGACACTATAATAATAAGGAGAGAGAGAATGAAAGTTTTATGAGAGTGGAGATAGTTTTAATGGGATGAAACTCTTCTACACTGTTTCCAAAATATTAACGTGTTAAAAACTAAGACATGAAACTCCCACTGAGGATGGCCAAGCCATCTAAAATTTAACAGGAATGGCATATAGTAAATGTTTACTCAAAATTTAATATATAACCTTTACTCTAGATGAATCTATCTCAAAAAGCAGGAAGGCCATAGCCACCATTATTCTGCACTAATCTTCCTCAGTTGTGAGGATGTTAATTTTTTCCTATCAAAGACATAAATGTTTAAAATTATACTATCAATATAGATATCTCAAATGTTTCGATTAAAATTACAAAACTTTCTAAAATATGAATTTATATAAAGGAAAAAAATCCAAGCTACTACCTCAAAGTATTGCTTATGTCTAGATAACCCCTAAACTAATGTTTAGTTCAGTTTACTCCTCTTAACTGTTTTATCGGTTTAATTTATCCCTTAACATGATTTATCATATTTATTTCTCTATGTACAGTTTGAGTTTTAATTTCAAATTTTGTGATGTGATAATGGATACCATAAATTATTTTTAAAAATAAATTATGAATTTTATATCGTAATGTTTAATATAGTTTTGTGTTTTTAATGTTGATTTATTATTATATGTCCCAACCGATCAAAATATGATAAAAATTTGTGATATATTTTTAAAACATAAACTATAGTGCTAGCTATCTCCACACATAATTTGAAATTGAAACCCAACTTGAATGTGGAGAAATAAAAAAAGACAAATTATGTTGAGAGGTAAATTAGATCAACTAAAATAATTGAAGGGAGTAAACTGAACCAAACGATAATTTAGGGGGTTATATGGACATAGTTCATACTTGAGGGTAGTATTTTGGACTTTTTTCTTATATAAAACATGCCATGTATTTATCATTAGTGTATCTAGAGTCTACCTAGTAAATCAATCCAATAACTTATTATTATCGTTAGTGTACCAAATTTATAGCTAGATGTTTCTCATTCTTGTGAGAGTTTTTAAGAATTATATATCTTTGTTCTAGCACATCTCATGAAGATTATACTCAGTTGGGACATTAAGTTAGTACTCCCTCCATCCCAAATTATAAGGCATTCTAAGAATCTTGGAGAGTCAAAGTTTTTTAACTTTGACCAAATTTATATAATAAGATAATAATATTTATGATACTAACTAAGTACAATTAGATTCTTCATTAGTTATATTTTCATAATATACATATTTGATGTCATAAATCTTTATGCTTCTCTCTATAATTTTGGTCAAAGTTGAAAAACTTTGACTCTCCAAGATTCTTGGAATGTCTTATAATTTGGGATGGAGGGAGTAATATACTAAGATATGAATTGTCATCCTTTGCATTGCATCTTTGTGCATTTTTGGTCTGTATTTAGTTGAAACATAAGGTCACATATGTTTTTGTGACATCTATCATGAATCCATATTTTAGTTTACAACTTTTGATGTTTTCATTCCAATTTTTTTACACATGTTAAGTTCTTCAAAATATTGAAAAAAAATTTCTAGTCCTAAACTACACTCTTAGTTACTAGAGCAGCATAAACAATTATTTGAACCTACACCATGACACTCAAGATGTTAAATTTGATATATCATATAATTATATGCACAGTAGTGTTGTTTTATTAAAACATTGGAAAATTAATTAACAATATTGATATGATATATTGTTTAGTACGTCAAACAAAATCTTCGAGTGCACACAAGAATCCAATGAACAATAAGAAGTCTAACAACTATTGCCGAAGCATTTACTTCAAAATTTTCTTATGCATGTATTGTTAAGGCCTTTTAATATAACTCAGTTATAGCAAACAAAGTGTCAATTGCTCATCACAATTCACATCTAGTACGCATAGCAACATAGGTTTGTATTGCAGTTTTATATTTTTCTTCATATATAGTAATTGATGTCCTGATATACTCATTTGGAAGGCAAGAAGTTCATATACAATACAATGTGACCATATTTTCTAATAGTTATTGATGTTTTCCACTTATTACATTTAAACATAAAACACGTACAATGTGCACATGTGCATGGACAAGACACTAAACTACATGTCATGTTTTGCCTATCAGCCTTAAGAGTGTTCAGCTGGTCTGAGTTGAAGGCTGCAACAAATGGCTTTTCAGAAGGCAACTTCATTGGCCGAGGTGGCTCTTTAATTGTTTACAAGGTACTTCTGGTTTATAGTTTTGTTTAGAAAGTGATGAATTGCATGCTCAAATATCACTTACTAGAATCACAGTGTGTCACTTTGCACCAGATTCAAGCATCTGTGGTACCATGCAGTGCATTTTAGCTCAAAAATTAATCACTTTACATCTCCATCTGGATTTGAGAATGTTGTATAGTGACTCAAATCATACTAATAATAGGAATTAGGAAATGTGTGTGTCAATAATTTATGGTCGGTAGTCTACCGAGTTGCCCATGGCAGTAGATAAAATTGGTGGAGGTGCGCGTGAGGCAAGCGAGATGGTGACACAAGCGTAGGGATAATGATTTAGACAGATTCAGACCACCAATTTAGTGTAATATCTTACGTCCTGTGTCACTGGTGGATTGTATTGAGATGGTGATCTTGCTTTGAGGGGGGTCCCTACCCGTGTTATATAGCACGGCGGCTAGGTTGTACAAGTTGGTTTGATCTAATCCTAGGCGATTACAAGATCTCTGTTACAAGGCAAGTCATATCTATCATATCAACTAGGATATTCCTTCCTCTACAAGGAACCATCACAGAGTCTTGAGGCGCACGCCAACCTGAGCCATGCACCAGATCCGCTTAGCTTGATGGCCCAAACTAGCCGAGTAGGCTGGGCCATGTATCACCCTGCAGGTGGTATACGGGGCTATACCCCCACAACTAGTCCCTGAGCATCTTGAATTCATCGTGCAATGCCGACCAGAGTGTATCCGAGCAGTCGACATAGAGTGCTCTTCCTTGATGTCGCTGCCGAGCTTGAAGCCAACGCAGCCGACCTGATTTTGAATGCTTTGAGGTTTTGTCGTAAGGATGCAAGGAGCTCAAACATTGAAATTTGAATTTCTTCTTTCCTGAAATGTATCCACTTAAGCGTGTAGCCACATAAGCTCTAGCGAAGACCAGAGCTGGAGCATGAGAGTAGCAATCTACATTCACCGTGCAGGTGAAGTGTAGTATCCACTTAGTCTCCGAGCCTGACAGTAGGTGACACAGTCACGTGGTTCTAGGGTCTGAAAATAAGTCTCAAAAAATCTAAGGGAAAACTCCTATGGTGAAAGCAGTATATATGTCATCCGAGCAGGTAGCCGACCGATAGCTTAGCCGTCGACCAGACCCCAGCTTAGCCTCCAGTGTTAACATGATTAACAAAGGCAGTCAGGGCACCCGTCTCCATAAGAACGATTAGAGTAGGCACCATGATGGAGGTGGATGCTTTGTCCACCTCTGAAAACCAAAAACGAACGCCTAGGAAAACCTAGGAAGTAGTAGTGGTCGTTGCCTCGGCAACAACGTCAATGGTAGGGTAGCTGGCCCATGGATCAACATGGAGGACGTGCTGGCAGCAGCATGATCAAGGGCCTCTTGGAGGTGGCAGCACAGCTCGAGATGCCCACTTTGCAGGTAGAATGACAAAACCGTGCTCCACTTTCCAGGCAGAATGACCAAACCACACGGCCCAACTTTGAAGGTCCTCAGCTGCTGGGCTCGGTGACCTTTAGTGGGATAGCTAGATTTTTTTAATTTTTGAAATTATTTACGGAGGTAGGCATGTGAGACAACCTCTATTAATCTCAATTAGCTTGAGACCTTATGGCACCGACGGACAATGCGCCCGTCAGTAGAAACTCTTGTTGCATATAAACTAGCTTTATAGTAGTAATCTCTTATTGTGGTTGCTTGGTTTTTACTAGATTCATCAATGTTGTTTTTGCACTACTACACAAACAATTTTTAGCAACAAAAGTTTTTTTAGTAGAATCAACTCTATCAAAATCTGTCTCTAAAATGGTTTCTGAGTCGGCCTACCTCTAGGAATTCATTTTTAGAGGCAGTTAGAATTTTTAGCCGCGTCTAGAGATCTCGTATTTTTAGAGGCGGCTAGATCTAAAGCCATCCCTATAAATTGAAGTTTAGAGGCGACCGGATCTTGAGATTTTCCTGGAATTTGATTTCTACCGTCATCTTTATAAATAGGTGCAGCATTATAAAATTTATAACTTTTTTCAAACAGTCTTGTAAAAAGGCAAATTTTATATCAAAATTATATATATCGAAGAGGTCTACAACTTTGCAGTTGATAATTTTTTTATTTGAAATTATTTAGATTCCACAAAATCTATTGGAAATTCTCACATTTTGAAATCAATTTTTCTAAATAATCTCAGATGGAGAAATGATCAAAATCAAAGTTTATATCTCAAAAGGATATAAACTATTGCAGTTGAGAACTTTTTATTTGAAATAATCTATGGACCCAAAATTTAGTTTGAAGTCCTCATATATTAATTTTTACATTTTTTTAAAAGCCTCAAATGGTGAAACAACAAAAAGAAAAGTTATAGATCTTAAAGAGCTGTACAATTTTATAGTTGTCAATATTTTCATTTTAAATTATTTATCTAAGCATGAAAATTATGTTTCAGTTTCTAACATTTTAAAATTCAAAATTTTTAAAAGACATCAGACTGGGAAACATCCAAAACTAAAGTTGTAGTACTCGACGATATCTCCAACTTTTTGGTTGAAATATTTTTTAAATAAATTTATTTAAGGTCTTAAATATTCATTTAAAAATTTAGTAAAGTGGATAAAAAAGTATCTACCGTTTAGTCACAATTGACTTTGGGCTGGAGTGGCTACGGTAGGCTTATGCGACAGGGTTGAGGTTGCATATGTTAAATTCGAATCCCACCAGCTGCACACGCACGCATGGCAGTCATGTAACTAGCTACATCTACAAATCGTTTCTATAGATGCAAGCTTGTAACACAGTAGACATGGACCTAGATGTAAGCCAAAAGGGTTTTGAGTGGTCCGGTGTGACTATGGTGGTTTGAGTGGTTTTTCTGGACCATTAGCATGCAAAATTGGTGTCAATGCATAAGGTATTTTATAGGACAAATAAAGTTGAGAACCCATAGGTAGATGATAAAAAAATGTAGAACTAGATAATCATACAGAATGTCTTGCTTGAGATTTGTAATGGAATTTATGGCCCTTATCACCACTTCAGGTTCTTGAGCAAACATTGTGCTTTGTTTGAACTGTGCTATCCTTATATTGTGGGATTGACTGTTTTTAACTGTGCAACCACTTGAGGTGCACTTTGCAGCAGGTGCACTTTTCATCTATATTTTCAGCCTGTGCCATCGACTTGCACATGCAGGAACAAAGCCCACATGATGATGTCCTTAATGAGTAGTCCATCTGAATGTGGTATAAATTAATGAAAATTTCCCTATAAGAGTTGGAGCATAGACTCATGATGTAACTGTGTTTATTTTACAGGGTGTATTAAAAGATGGAAGCATTGTCGCCGTCAAGAAAAATATACTGAATTATTCAGTACGGCAAGACAATTTTGATCAATATTATCTTGTTCATGTTTCAAAGCTTCAGCACCGAAATATAGTCAAATTTGTGGGATATAGCCATGAAGTCTTGTCTACTTCTGTGGTGCATTGGTTGAAGCGCAAAATCGGCCGAGATAATAAAGGAACTAACTTTATTTGGGTGGAAGAATATGTACCGAATGGAACCTTACAGGATATCCTGCGTGGTATTTAATTTATATATATTTGCATTAAGAAATACAGTAGTACTGAACATGTAGTATTTCACTCCTCGATCGGCTAACTTTTCGCTTAAATTATCTCTGTTGAATATAATGATGAGGTATCATAGTTCTTTTCCAGGCCATGATATCATCATTTGTAATTTGTTGACAGGGCCTCCGCACTCCCAACTTGACTGGTGTTCTCTCTTCCGGATAATTGAGGGGATAGCCGAGGGCATACAGTACCTTCATGAACAGCGGATTGTCCATAGGGACGTGAAACCAAGCAATATCCTCTTAGATTCTGATATGAATCCTATCATTACTGATTTTACTGTGTCTTTAGCATTGGGCGATAATTGCGAGATGATTGATGTTGGGCTGATAACAGGAACACTGTAAGACAATATCATTTCATTCACACATATATATCGTTTCCACTGGAGGTCTGGAGCGTGTAACATGACATGCACGAATATCTTTATTTAACCATGTGCATTCAGGGGGTACATAGACCCAGACCATCTTGAAACAGGTACTGTGTCAACGAAGAACGACGTGTACGGTTTTGGCATGACCCTGATTGAGACTGTTGGGAGTATCCGCAGATGTAGACCACCTTCAGATCATAATTACACTTCGCCTGACCGGTGGCAGTGGGTAAGCATTTGATTGCATTCGATGTGTGCGCAGCTATCTAATCTAGGGATAGCAATATGCTTTAATTACATCTGATCTAATTTTTCAGGCTTGGAAGGCCTGGGAAGCTGGGCGAATTGAGGAGGAGTTTGACCCGTCATTGTTTGAGGAGTCTCAGCTGACCGAGATGAAGAGGTGCGTGCAGGTAGGCCTGCTGTGCACTCAGCGTGATCCTGAAGGTCGCCCCACCATGGCGGATGTTCTTGAGATGCTACATGGTGGCCACAAAGAGTTGCCCGTCCCAAAGCTATCGTGGTTCTCGAGTTCTGCCCGGTCAGATGGATCCAGCAGCCCTGAGTGAGGCTCTGAATTTGCCATAGCCTGTATGGATCCGTCTGTACAGTTTAAGGGCCTCTGTTCGGTTCTTTATAGGGAATTGGTGGCCTTGAACTATATATTCCAGGTTGAATTGCTTGTGTTATTTGTATGAGCTTTGATGAGAGCTGGATTGATTCCTGGCTGGAATAATCCTAACTAACTGGAACGAAGCCTCCATCTGCTGTTCAGTATGTTGTTTTGTTTTTAATTTGCCTGTAATAGAAGTTCCTGTTTGTTAAATTTGATTTCCAGTGTTTTCTTTTTCCAATAAGATATACTGCACATTCCAATGCTCCTGGTAAGCTGGTCACTTAAATGCAATCACCGAGGACCAAGTCATGTTTTTGTACCATCCTCGGATGGTAGAGACAGGAACTTAGTTCAACTATCTAGAAAAAATCAATGCTAGAATGTGCTAACTTGTGATTGTGGCATGGGACTGCTGTTAGGGCAAAAAAAAAAAAATCATTTGTTTTCTCTTGTCCACCATGCTTGATGAGAAACAATTGCCTCACAAAGACCAAAAAAAGGCCATGATACTCTTGATCCAAATGTATGCAATGCAATTGGTTAATTACTAGTCTATATCAATCCATGCTCTGGCATGGGTTAGAATCTTGTTGGTTAATACCTTCAAGTTTCGACTAATAAAATTATTTATATTAAGTTGTATGGTTTTTCTCTTTGTTCATTTTCTAGCACAATAGTCATAATAGACTTTGTACTCTGTATCCAATTATGAAAAAAACTATCGATTACTAATATTTTTTCATCAATATCTATATTTTTTCCCTTTCCATCGCACCTATGTTTATCTTCAACATACATTAGTTGAAAACTTGACTTTGCAGCACATATCTTATGATGTCATAAATCTAAATTTTGACCTTTTGAATTTCTAAAGATGACTGGTTAGGAGTGGCTGGCCTAGCTATCTCTACAAGACCATCTAGAGCCGCCCAAAGAAAGTCCCTGCAATAGTGATTGTTTGCATTCAATATTGTGGTCCTCCATTATCTAAGGTCTCTAGATTATGTTCTTGTCTACAGTGTATGTGCTCCGGTCTGTGCTAGAGTAATAATAAGTAAACACGTCAAAAAACGGAAAAAACCCTAAAAATATATCAAAGGAGAGAAATCATTTGAGCATTATAGGTAAAAGATAAAACTTATGTCGTGGAGGATGACCTATATCCGAGATCTACAAAATATATGGAGAGGCAAACCCATACTTTGTGTCAAACACTATTGACAAAAGTTTGGGCACGTTCAGAAGGTGTGATTACCCTTAGACTTTATATTCGGTAGTTGCCGCTCTCGTTAGGGTTTGAGTTTTGCTTTAGAACAATCACTACAAGAAATGGTTGACTTTTTGACATAAAATCCATTTGTGACGCAGACTTTTTGACGTTAATTATGACATAGTTATGTGAATTATGACATTAGTTATGTGAATTATGACATCAGTTATGTGTATTAGGACAAAGTGCATTGTCAAAAGATGATTGCCCTTCAACTCATGTCATAACTAACGTATTATGACATAAACTCATGCCATGACTAACATATTATGTCATAAACCATACATAATTAACGTCACAAAGTCAGCGCCACAAATGGATTATATGTCAAAAAGTCAACCATTTCTTGTAGTGAATCTGGTCAGTCGTTGTCTTCGGTTCTGAAACCCTACTCTCGTGATCTTAATGAAACAATTTGTCTTCGGTTTGGGTTTTGCTTTAGAAAACAATCTGTCTTCGAATAGTCACAAGCAAATGAAAAATCATCCTATCTTCAGTGTGAACATTATTTGATCTATGGATCCAAAATTTAGTTTGAAGACCTCACATATTAAATTTTAAATTTCTTAAGAACATCAGATGGAGAAACAACAAAAGGAAAAGTTGTGGATCTTAAAGATCTGTATAATTTTGTAGTTGTCAACAATTTCATTTGAAACTATTTATCTAAAGAAAATGATGTTTCAATTTCTAATAGTTTGAAATTCAAAATTTTCAAAAGACATCTGACTTAGAAACATCCAAAACCGAAGTGTCAAAGTATTCGACAATATCTTCAACTTTGCAGTTAAAATATTTTTTAAATAAATTTATTTAAGGTCTCAAATATTTATTTAAAAATCTAGTAAAGTAGATAAAAAAAAGTATCTACCCTTTAGTCGCAAGTGACTTTGGGGTGGAGTGGCTAGGGAAGGTTTAGGCGAGAGCCTTGAGGTGTTGCATGTTAAATTCGAATCCCACCGACTGCATACGCACATACTGCAGTCATGTAACTTGCTACACCTACAATACAAATCGTTTCTATAGATGCAAGCTTGTAACACAGTAGAGGTTGCCAAAAGGGTTGCCTTGCCAGTGTGACTATGGTGCTTTGACTGGTTTTTCTGGACCATTAGCACACAAAATTGGTGTCAATGCATAAGGTATTTTATAGGACAAATAAAGTTGAGAACCCATAGGTAAATGATAAAAATAATATAGAACTAGATAATCATAAGAATCTCTTGCTTGAGATTTGTTGTGGAATTTATGGCCCCCATCACCACTTCAGGTTCTTGAGCAAACATTGTACTTTTTTTGAACTGTGCTATCCTTAGTATTGTAGGATTGAGTGTTTTTAATTGTGCCACCACTTGAGGTGCACTTTTCTTCTATATATGTATTCAGCATGTGCCATCAACTTACATTGGCAGGAACAAAGGCCACATATATGATGATATCCTTAATGAGAAGTCCACATGAGATGGTGGTATTAAATGGAAATTCCCTATATAAAAGTTGGACCATTGACTCATGATCACTGCTGGAAACTTGAAATTCCCTGACCAACGTCAGGGAAAACTGTAATTACCCTGTCGAGCTAGCCCTGATGGTATTTTTATTTTCCCTGATGGTAAGTGCATTGTAAGAAATTTTATGACGATATTTTTATTTTTTATGACGATACATACATTTTCATGACGATATTTTTATTTTCCCTGACGGTAGTGCACCGTAAGGGAATTTCAAGTTTTCAGTAATGGATGTAACTGTGTTTATTTTACAGGGTGTATTAAAAGATGGAAGCATCAAGGGGGAGAATGTTAGGTTGATCTCCTCCGAGTCAGACCCAACAATCGATTCAGGCCCTTCTCTACGCCCTCATCGGGGCCGTCCAACCGAACAGGATTGGTGGCCCCCGTCGCACAGTGCCCTATAAGAGTGAGTGCCACGAGCATAAGGTACGAGGTTTGATAGAGCTGCAGACCTCACTACTCTAACCTTAGTCCGATCTAGAGGAAGGCGCTGCCAGCGACGGGAGGCCGTGCCATCTCACTGCAGGGAGCACCTGCACACCACGTTGGACGCCCCAAACCACACTGCTACTCCTCCCACTGACCTTGGTGTCACCGTCGGCGACCACGGACTCTAAACCGGATGGTGAGTTACCTCTAACCCCTTCTCTCTCTCTATACCATTTGTGCTCAACCATGTACCACATGATGTTTGTATTGAATAATAGGAGAACCAACCCGCTAGATCTACTCCTAGACGATCGTAGAGATTAACACATATATCTAATAAGCTTCTAATCTTGGGATAACAATGGTTTAATTCCATGCATCTGATCTAATTTGTCAGGCTTGGAAGGCATGGAGAGAACTGGACCAATTGAGGAGGAGTTTGATCCGTCATTGTTCGACGCGTCTCAGCTTTTGCAGATCAAGAGGTGTACGCAGATAGGCCTGCTCTGCACGCAGCATGATCAGCAAGATCGCCCCACCATGACGGATGTTGTTGAGATGCTACATGGCCACAAAGAGTTGCCCATCCCAAAGATGCCATCTTGGTTCCGAGAAGATTTTGTGTGTGCTTATTCTTGCGAACGGGCGACATTGGAATGAATAATTATGATCGGAGACGACAGCTCAGAGCGAGATTATTACTTGTCTGACTCTGCTTTATCTTTATATAGAAGGAGTACATAGTACATACGTCCTCCCTGTAACTGACGTTTTACTCTTCTTTTTTGTCGTCAGCCGTTGTATTCGATGATCAGTGCTCTGGTAAGCTAGCCACTTAAATGCATTCTCTGCTGCATGTTAAAAATGACACTCTCTGTAAGTCATGTGTTTGTGTGTCTTTTGCAACCCGCATATAGCTGTACATTTGTGATGTCAGAATCTGTTGAAACCTGCCAGTCCAGCAGCACCAGCATATAGTTTGGGCGAGAACACGACGCTTGAGTTCTTTACGCTTCGGATGCCAAACAATAGCAGCAGCAGCTATAAAGGCCTAATGGGCTGTTTCTTATTGGGCCTCAGATACATCTCACGTATGGAATGAATGGGAGGAGGCTGATCAGCTATTAATACGTATACACGTATATTTTTTAACATTGATGAATATACGAGGTCCATATATTCAACTCGTTATGAGATGTTTTGTATAGTAGTAGCAATGCAAAGACACTCAACTAGTTGATAATATATATATATATATATATATATATATATATATATATATATATATTGGGCTTATATTGTTTCAAGCTAAATGCACAAATCTCTTTTCAGCGAGGTCAATCATGATGGAACTGGGCCATTCAGCTTGTGTGCTGCTGCCTGCTGGGCTATACTGCTGAGAGCTGGTCTATGTTTAACTTTTGGAGGCCCAGCTTTGAAGGTTGAATGTGTGAGTCGTGTGACTGATTTCTGAAAACCTTTAGGGCCGTTTGCATCTTTTTATTTTGACGGAATTGGAATCTAGTCAATAGATTAGGATATTTAATTTAGAATTTGACATTCCATAATTTTCATAGTTTACATATGAGAATATCTCAAATTCGATTCCATAAATCATTTTCACTCTCCAAATTATAGCATGCACGCTCTATGACTCGTTTTCATAGAGTAAAATGTAACATATAAGTATCTCCCTCGTATGGCTAACAATAGTTTACAAATATATTCCACTTGTATGATGGTTAAATATCTTTTATTACTCTCTTTGTCCTAAATTACAAGAGTTATTCTAACTTTGTTGAATAATAATAATATTTATGATACTAAATAAGTATGATTATAGTATACCTATTTGATGTCATAAATCTTTATAATTTTCTCCATAATTTTGGTCAAATTTAAGACACTTGGACTCTAAAAAGTGGGTACAACTTATAATTTGCAATGGAGGGAGTAATAAGGTAATATAGATTCATTTATAAACTGGCCATTCTACGAGTTATTAAATTAAATATTTATAAAACTATAGATTGAAACTTTGCATTAAGAGTAGGTATTTCATCCGTTATTTAATTTTATAAAACATGACCTTGGAAACAATATATTTCAAATTGGATGAGTTTAATCTCTCACAACTAAAAAGACTAAAAGGTGGACAACTCGTTCGTGCGGTAAATTTTTTCGCTCCGTCGGTCCGCACCCCGTGCAATACCTCTCTGTCCCTCCCGCTCGCGCCTCCCCCTGCGTCTCCCTCGACACCGCGACCCTCGCCCGGTCGCCCCACAACCCTCTCCCAATCCCTCGCCCTCGCCCTCGCCTGGAGGCTGTGGCCGCCCCGCGTCCCGAGCCCTCCCTCCGGAGGCCGTGCCCCGAGACCCCTCCCGGAGGCCGCCCTACACCGTGCCATAGGAATAAGAGAAGAAGGCTCACCGGCGCCCGGACCCCACAGACGCCGGCGCCCTCGGCCTCGCCTCACCGTCGGCGCCTTGGCACTGCGACGACGACGACGTCCGCACGCGTCCTGGTCGTGCCCTAGCTCAGCCATCGAAAGGGAAAGGCGGCGCCTCCACCTACGGCGGTTTGTCAGCGGACCACGCTCAGCAACGGCTGAGTCCCTGTGTCCGCGTCCTTCGGCTCCAACAGCACGCGCGCACCGCGCGCTCCCAGCGCACCAGGCGCGCCCACATCTCCAACTGAGCGCGCCCACGGACGCGGTCTTCACGGCTTCACGTTCGTCCGATAGCTGCGCTCCTCCGCTAGCTTCTGCATGCGTTGAGCCAACGGCCATTCTGTAAACACTATATGTACACATTGACATTGATCAATACAACCGGCCGTTGATCTCTACTTCACTCTACTTCTCTGCATGGTATCGGCGTCCACGGTTCCCCTTGAGAATCCCTTCGCCACTGCTTCCGCAACAATGGCCCCTTCCACCATCTCTGACGACGAAGCTCCCTTCGTCGAACCTGCCGCCTCCTCCGTTCTACAAGCCGTCTCCATTCGCTCCCACGTTCCGGTGAAACTCGATCTCGAGGAAGCCAACTACGGGCAATGGAGGTGCTTCTTCGACTCTGCGCTCGGCAAGTTCGGTCTCACCGGACTCGTGCGCTCTCCTACTCCGTCTGCTGCCCGCGATGGCGAGTGGCTCATGGTGGACGCCTGCGTCTCCAACTGGATACTCACCACCGTCTCCACCACCGTCTTCAACATCATCCGCCACGACGGCGCCACAGCCTATTCTCTGTGGCGCAAGATCGAGGAAGTCTTCCTCGACAACGAGCTACAGCGCGCCGTGTATCTCGAAGCCGAGCTGCGGTCCACCATGCAAGGCGACATGTCCATGAACGCCTACTGCACCAAGTTGAAGAAGATCGCCGATCAGCTGGCGGACATCGGGCATCCGGTTTCAGAACCTAGTCAGGTTCTGAACCTGCTCCGAGGGCTCAATCCCCGCTACCGGTATGTGAAGCCGGTTATCACCTCCAAGTTCCCTCCCCATACCTTTATGAGCGCCCGCTCTTTCCTGATGCTGGAGGAGCTCGGCGCCGAACACGACGCCAACGCCGAGGCGGGTCAAGCCCTCGCCGCGACGCACGGCAACCGGCCGGGTCACGGCAACGACCCGCGCGGCAACAATCGCCCACCCGCCAACAACACCTACCGCTACAACAAGAAGAAGAGTGGTGGCGGGCGTGGCAACAGCGGCCCCGGCAACTCCAGCGGCGTCGACGGCACTGGCACCAACGCCGGCACCGGTGGCAACAACGGCGGCGGTGGCGCACAGCAGCGCCCCAACAACTCCAATGCGCCGTGGGCTGCCAACTATAACCCTTGGCAGGGTATGGTGCAGGCCTGGCCCATGCCGTTCCGGGCCCCCGGCGCGGGTGTTCTGGGCCCAAGGCCACCCTACCACCCCCAGCAGGCTTTGGCGGCCCAGCACGCGCCAACCGCGCCGCCCGGCAACGTCTACGACGACGCCGGCCTCTACGCCGCTCTCCAATCCGCCGGCACCGGTGCCCCGCAAGCACCGCCAAGCTCCTCTGAATGGTACTTCGACACCGGCGCGTCCTCTCACATGAGCTCTTCCTCTGGTAATCTCATCAACCCCACCCTTCATTCTTCTTCTTCTTACATCACAGTGGGCAATGGCGCCTCCATGCCGGTAACACATCAGGCGCACAGCATCATTCCCACTGCCACTGAAAATCTCAAACTCAACAACATTCTTATTTCACCATCTCTTGTTAAGAATCTTGTGTCTGTCCGTCGTCTCACTCGAGACAACAATGTTTCAATTGAGTTTGACCCCTATGGTTTCTCTATCAAGGATCTTCGTTCCAGGGAGGCGATGCTCCGATGTGACAGTACAGGAGATCTCTACCCCCTTCGAGTTGCCCAGCACCAAGCTTTCACCTCGACGTCGGCGTCCTCGCTGTGGCACCAACGTTTGGGGCATCCCGGCTCTCCTGTAACTCAGCAAATTCTGAATAATTTTCCCTTCACTTGTAATAAGTCTGAACCCCATTCCTGTTCTTCATGCCGGGTAGGCAAACATGTTCGTTTACCATTTCAGCACTCCATTTCCAGCACTTATTTTCCTTTCCAATTAATTCATTCGGATGTATGGACCTCACCAATCTATAGTCATTCAGGCTACAAATACTATGTTGTTTTCCTTGATGATTTTACACACTATTTGTGGACCATACCTTTGCGGAATAAATCTGATGTTCTACCCACTATACGGGCTTTCCTCTCATACGTTCAGACCCAATTCCGGCTGCCTGTCATGGCCTTGCAGACCGATAATGGCCGCGAATACGACTCCACTGCTCTTCGCCTCCTCTTCTCCAATCTCGGCATCCAACTTCGTCTATCTTGTCCATATACATCGCAACAAAATGGGAAAGCCGAACGAATCCTACGCACCACTAATGATTGTTTGAGAACTTTGCTTCTCCACAGTGCAGCTCCATTTCAGTTTTGGGCCGAGGCGCTGGCGACGGCAACATACCTGATCAACCGTCGGCCGTGCCGAACCACCGGCTCGACCACTCCATTCGAGCTCCTCTTCGGCACTCCACCAAGCTACACCGAGCTACGCGTGTTCGGGTGCCGCTGCTTCCCCAACATCACCGCCACCACCCAGCACAAGCTCGCCGCCCGGTCCAAACCGTGCGTGTTCATCGGCTATCCAGCAGATCACCGGGGCTACCGCTGCTACGACATCGACACAGGACGGGTGCTCACATCCCGGCACGTCGTCTTCGACGAACACGAGTTCCCGTTGCGCGACGTGCCAACCTCTACGCCGGCCCCGTCGTGCACTATCCAAGCCCAGCCAGACGAACCAGCCATGTCGCATGGTGTACCAGCTCGAGCACCAAGGCGACACGCTGCTGCGACTACGCCGCCCCAGCTCATCGACAACCTGCCGGCCCACCCCAAACGGGCACGATCGGCACGTCATGCGCCTCCTCAACCTGCTGACGCCGTCGAGCATGCACCATCACCACCGCCTACTGCTACGCCGATCGACGACGCCACAGTCGCATCGTCCGCACCAGCTGACCACGGGCACGACGAGCACCCGATGATCACCAGGGCGCGCGCCGGCGTCTTCAAGCCCAATCCCAAGTACGCACTGGCGGCGTCCACGGCGGTGTCACCGCTGCCGCGCAGCGTGCGCTCCGCTCTCAAGGACCCGAACTGGCTCGCGGCGATGCAGCAAGAGTTCGACGCCCTGCAGACCAACCGTACCTGGACACTGGTGCCACGTCCGGCCGGCGCGCGCGTCATCTCCGGCAAATGGGTCTTCAAGCACAAGTGGAACACCGACGGCACCCTCGAGCGATACAAAGCTCGCTGGGTAGTGCGCGGCTTCAATCAGCGTCCCGGCATCGACTTCGGGGAAACCTTCTCCCCCGTCATCAAGCCCGCGACGATCCGCACAGTCCTAACTCTCGTCGCTTCCAACAACTGGCCGGCTCACCAACTCGACGTCTCCAACGCCTTTCTCCACGGCAACCTCTCCGAGCAAGTCTACAGCCAGCAACCTACAGGCTTCGTCGACCCTCGCCGGCCCAACGACGTCTGTCTGCTGTCCCGGTCGCTCTACGGCCTTCGCCAGGCGCCACGGGCTTGGTTCGATCGTTTCGTCGAACACGTGACATCCCTGGGCTTCGTGCAGTCGAAGGCCGACTCGTCGCTGTTCGTGTACCACCGAGGCGCGTCCACGGCCTACCTCCTCTTGTACGTGGACGACATGATCTTGTCCGCGTCCAACGACACCCTTCTCCGACACATCATCGCCCGGCTGCACGACGCCTTTGCCGTCAAGGACATGGGGCCAGTCCGTCACTTCCTCGGCATCAACGTTCGACGATCCGCGTCCGGCTTCTTCCTCTCCCAGGAGCAATACGCCAACGACATCCTGGAGCGCGCCGGCATGGGCAACTGCAACGCAGTCTCTACGCCGGCCGACACCAAGCCCAAAGCTTCGGCTAACGATGGCAAGCCACTCGACGACGCCACCTCCTACCGGAGCATCGCCGGGGCACTTCAGTACCTGACGATCACGCGCCCCGACATCGCCTACGCGGTGCAACAGGTGTGCTTACACATGCATGCACCGCGCGACACTCACCAGGTCATGCTCAAGCGGATTCTTCGCTACATCAAGGGCACACCAAGCCTCGGCGTACAGCTGCGCTCCGCGACGTCGCCCACGCTCACCGCTTACTCCGACGCGGACTGGGCAGGTTGCCCAGACACGCGCCGCTCGACTTCCGGCTTCTGCGTGTTCCTCGGTGGCTCGCTCGTCTCATGGTCCTCCAAGAGACAGACCACGGTGTCTCGGTCTAGCGCCGAGGCTGAATACCGAGCCATCGCGAACGCCGTCTCCGAATGTTCATGGCTTCGACATCTCCTCGGCGAGCTACTCTACAAAGTTCCCACCGCGACGATCGTCTTCTGCGACAACATCTCGTCCGTGTACATGTCCAAGAACCCGGTACACCACAAACGGACCAAGCATATAGAGCTCGACATCCACTTCGTCCGGGATAAGGTGGCCATTGGCGAGCTCCGGGTGACGCACGTTCCCAGTGCGCGTCAACTGGCGGACGTGTTCACCAAAGGGCTTCCGTCCGCCCTCTTCACCGACTTTCGGGACAGTCTCTCCGTCATCGCTCCCGACGTCAAGACTGAGGGGGGGTGTCAGCGGACCACGCTCAGCAACGGCTGAGTCCCTGCGTCCGCGTCCTTCGGCTCCAACAGCACGCGCGCACCGCGCGCTCCCAGCGCACCAGGCGCGCCCACATCTCCAACTGAGCGCGCCCACGGACGCGGTCTTCACGGCTTCACGTTCGTCCGATAGCTGCGCTCCTCCGCTAGCTTCTGCATGCGTTGAGCCAACGGCCATTCTGTAAACACTATATGTACACATTGACATTGATCAATACAACCGGCCGTTGATCTCTACTTCACTCTACTTCTCTGCACGGTTGACCACCTTCCCCGACCTGCACATGAAAGTGGCGTGAGGCCACATCCACCGGTCGGCGGCAGCGCACGACGAGATGAGTATCCTTCTTTTAGGAACTAGCTTTCCCTCGCCCTCCTCCTGCATGCTGTGCGAAACCGAAAACTGAACCCTAACTTCAGCAATTTGGTTATTTGCAACCGGATCTGAACCCTAATTACATTTGTGTTGATGTATTATGCCTGCTAGCTTCAACTCCTTTCATGGACAACAAGATTTTAATTGGAGAACAAGTGCATCTGATTGACATTTTAATATCATCTCGCTCTCGATTATAAAACATTGCCTGTGATTTAAGAATAAGACATTGCCTCTTATATGAGTCGTGGATGAAAGATCCTCTATCCAGTTCCTGTCCACTATGAAATGCAACTGTGTTAAATCTAAATGATCTTTACTCTTTGTGGAGTAAGTATAGAAAATAATTGGACACAAGGATTGATTACTTAGTTTCAGAAAATTACAAAAAAAATAATGTTAATTTAGTTTTAGAAACTAATACAAGCCTTCAGTTTGTTGAGACAGAGTGACAAGAGAGTTTCTTCTTTATATGTTGTGCACTATGGGTAATTGCTGGTTTAGGGGGAATACATGGTATAGAGAACTTTCTCTCATCTTCATGGAAATCAGGGACCATGCCCCTGCTCTTGCTTGATATAATTGCAGCTATTTCAATACTGAATATTTTCTTAAAAAAACTGAAGGCTTCCTGAAGGAATACATGTATGCGCATAATTTATTCATGAGTTGAAAATTCAGCTTTCAATCACTTAAAATTTAACACTGACATGCATGTGGTTCAGTATTAAACAACACCAACAACCTACGTCAAGAAGAGCAGGCATCAGTGCTTCAATGGTGGACCTCCATGGATCTAGCCCTCCACAGATGCACATAGACATGATACTGTGCTTTAATGTGCAGAATACAGATCAGGATCAGCCCCCACTCTAGAGTCCTAGACATGGCTTAGGGGACGGTGAATTTCTCATTTCTCCTTGTGATGACTTGTAGGTTGCATTGGTGGGGGCCTATCAAGAAACCAACAGCACCTATCATAGGTCAAGGTGATTGAGGTCGCCAACATGTGTTTCAGGGCGATTATAATTTTTCTCACCAAGAAACAGGTGTGGTTCCTATTCTAGCCCAAATGCAAAAACATGGAACTCCTGTAGTTTAATGTACCATGATAGTGAATTAGTAATTTCTTTATGATATGGATATGTTTTTTAGGTATCGAGGGAGGGTAAACCACTCTTTTTCCAGAAACAAGTCGTGTTATTTTTCTTTGTCATTTGTTTAACTGTTTCTAAGCTGAGAAACTCATTGTCGTGGTCTTGGAGGTCGTGAATCTTTTTTTCACGCTGCACAGGCCAATGTCCGCAAGACCGCTGAGATCGGCTACACCCACATGGGCCTCTCAAGGGTGGCTCTCTGAGGGGTGGCTGGACTGTAAGCTGTCGGATGCAACCGGGATGAGTACCATCGCCGCCGCCACCAGGTGGAAGGGCAGGTAAGGTGAGATTCTGATATGCCACTGTTTCAGATTTGTTCGAGGAGATGGTTCCCTTTTCGATTTGTTAGGAACTCTTTTGTCAGAGCACAATAAATGTTTAGTGCCTATATTAGAAGTACTCGACAATGTCTTCAGGCGGTAAAAGACGCTAGGTTTGTGGTAAGATAGATAGCATGCTTTCCTCTAATTTCTACTCATGTTCTACCACAGTCCATGTGGGGGAAAATGCACCATTGACAAAGCAACATACACATTATTTCATTCTGCTTGATATACAGTTGCAATGGCAAATTCTTTTGGCCACAAGTTTTGGTCACATGGATTGGTTTTGATTTGGTCCTCATAAATCATAGCATTAACTGAATTGTTAACCTCCTGATCCATGGAAATTAAATTCTGGGTTCCTCCATAGGGACAAAGATTGCAATGTGGTGATGCATGGATATATTTAACTATGCATGAATATATTCAGGATTATACTAAATATGCACAACTGCACCTTATTGTTATTAATTATTCTTGTGTTCGACTTTCAGCCATCCACAAGAAGCAAACCAGCACCTTTTGTTTCCTATCCATGCATGGCTAACTGTATCGGACGTTCTTCATAGGGATTAATCATTGAGGCCACCAACAACATGCTACTTAGTTGAACTCTTACATTGGTGTTACATTTACTGAAGCACAATACACGGACCAAATCTTTATTTTTCATGTTGTGAAGTTATAGATTTTCCTTTTCCTAGACAGAGAGGACGTTGAGGAAATGTTCTTCGACCATCCGTTTCCGTAGCATCTCTGGCCACCCAGCTGCTCAATGTCTCAACCCCAGCAGTACCCTATTTGAAGCAGATCCTGGAATCCAGCTCTTGCTATTTTTCTTCATGTTCAGTTTGCTGGAAAGATCACAAATGCATGCAAAGGTACACATACCCTGCATTCCTTTATTCCATGACATATTTATAGAGGAGATAGTCCCTGATGTGCATGTAATGTTATTTTTATCTCCATTCAGATTATCAAGGAACTATCGTATTTTTCTCTTTACTGAGTTTCTATGAACAGTTGAAAGCTATCCCCAAGTGAGCTGAAACGGACCCTTGATCTATATATGAAAAGCATTTATAAAGCAATTGATGTTGCAGCAGTATAGGTGAAAAAAATCAATCCTGGTTCGTTCATGAATAGAATACACAAACCATACTCGATGATACTTAAAATTAATCTTGGTAGTTTTAAGCATCATGGAGTAAAACAGAAAAATTATAGAATACACAAACCAAGTAAGTAGCAGCAAGGGTATTATTTAGAGTTGAAAGGACAAAACGACATTATTCTAAAATTTATCTCTGCCAGGAGTAATCCTAAAAAACAACAATATAAAGTGCACTATTTATTCTTCACTTATCTGGTTGGGATATAAATTATTTTTCTTTATTTTCTCACATTTTTATTGGTTTGGGGGCCATAAAAGCACTACCAAGTTCATTCGATGGGAAATATTTGGCAAGCAGCTGTTGTCCTCTTTGACGACACCGGCTCTTTTTCTTGCTTAATGCTAAACTGTACTGATGAGTCGTAATTGAGTAGAGCTGACTATCTGAGATTTGTGGATAGTTTAGACTATTGTTAGAGATGTAAGCTTTATTTTTTTGTGATAAACCGTAGTTGAGTAGAGCCTCATAAAAGCACTACCAAGTTCAGTGGGGGTTGAGGTTGAGATAGAAACTTCATTTTCAGAGTCCTCTATTCACTAACTTACATCTATTTCATTTTTTTGTGATTATGGCAGTCAGTAAATACCTCTCCCTGACAAGTCGCCAGCTCTTCCCCTATAGTCCTTCCTTTCTCGAGAATTCAACCTTGTGGAGCAAAATGTTCTTACCCGGTAAATATATGACTATGGTTTTTTTTAAGAGGCACTAACAGTCCTAGAGAAGGGAGGATGAAAGTAAAGATATGCTGCAGCTCACTTTGCATTTGTTCATTTATACCTTAGGTATAAATTGGGAAAGGAACTTTCAATAAAGGGTATCTAAAAACATTAGCTTTAGTCCACTACTGCAATATTTACGAATGGTACTTGTTTTCTTAAAAAATATTGCATGGTAATGGAAGGCATCACGATCTCCACTTTGGCCTCCACTTTGGCCTGCAAGTCTGTCGATCTTGCCTCTCGGCCCCAGCATCATTTTGTTCCAGTTACAACACACGTGCATGCTCCTAGACTAAATAATCTTCATCCTATTACCAAGTAATTTTGCTATCACCTTATAGACTACATTACATAGACTAATAGTCTAATAGGGTTCAGAAATAGCATGCTCCTTGGTTATTTAGTTTTGATTCATTTATGAGATTGCTTGCTAACCTATATCAGCAAGACCAAAACTGGATTGATATACTGTCAGATTATTTAGTATTTAACCCCTGAGTAACAAACCAGTTGTGAAATAGTGTACAGAAATAGCATGCTCCTTGAGATATGCTTGATATTGTCGAACCAGCCTTTCAGGACACGGAATTCATAGGCCTCAAACTCATTCAGAAAACCATCCAAATCTTTAGTTCTTTGCTATATGACCATTTTTTTAGAAACAAACTTGTTCAGTAGTAATATGTTCTCTGTTTTTATTGTAGCAAAAAAGGAGGGCTGAACGGAAGCATGTGTTGCTTGGAATCTATTTCCACATGACAGGATATCTTCTTCTTGCCCTTTCACATGGTCAGAGATCAGATGAAGAGAGTTCGTGCAAAAAAACGACTTCAGTCAAGGTATGCACCACCGAATGAGACTTGTGCTCTTATAATCTCTATCATCCATGCAAACTTGTTTTCATTACTTCATGGTACCCTTTCCGAATTACTATTGGACACAAATGACGATACTCCAGGTTGCTAAATAAGGTGCTCAAGTGGTCAAGACTACAAATCAATAGTTTGAGTTGGAGGAAGAAGCATCCTCCAAGATCAGATTTGTTCCTTGTACATTTTTGTTTACCACTTCACACATTGGTTGCAGAAATGAAGGTATGAGTTCTGATTTGTATCTCGTATGTCCTGAAGAATTGGTGATTTGGTATACATACATGGTACAATCAAAATATTGGGGACTTTCGTGCTGATATTCATGGTCACTTTTTTGCCAAATATTAATAATTTGGATGGTTATGTAAAATAGATTTTTTCCCCTTGTGTTTTATACTAACCGAGACTCCCTACAATTTGTTGCTATCTAGCACGGATGTACGTCTGTCTTTCCAATGACGTTGGCTATCTATAAATTCAGCAGAATGGACACATCGTTCCTACCATGGGAACTTGTATGGGCAAGGTTTGATCATTTCTTTTTTCCTTTTTTCTTTCCATGTCAGATAATATAAAAGAAAATTCTGAGATTGCCAGGTTACAAATTTTGTAGGCCTGTTAACATCTTAGAACTATCCATTTTTTTAATCTTTTTGGATCTTCATATTTCTTTGTCATTTCTATGCAAAGTACAATCAGATCATTGTGTGGGCACATACCTCATCAACAGCTCCATTCTTAGATATTCGTTACAGAATGTTCCTCCTGAAAATTAGCTGCATACTCATTAACAATGTAGGATTAAATCAAAAGTTCAAAGAATGAATCCAACAGATCAGAAGTTATTAGGAGATGAGAATATTGTACTTGCCAGTGAGGCAGCTTGCCCACAAGTCGAAGGTGAATACAATGGTGGGCATGACTGAATTTTGGTCCTTATGTCTAGGGAAAAATAACAAAAATTTTAACCTAAGCATGGATCATTAGATAGATGTGGCACCACCTTAAATGATTTTGTTTCAAAGACTATAGAGGAAGAGGAGTCTTACTTCTGCACAAGGTCGATTTCTCTAACTATAAGGTTAAAAAAAGATGAAAATAAGTTATATACATGGTAAGTTAACTATTTCCTGCATAGATGCTGGATGGAATCCAGATAGTGTGAGTTTCATGTTTTTTTCTTGGTTGACCTGATTGACTAGACATAACAGCCACTAATCCACCACGAGGTGGCCAGTAGTACCTGCCCGTGGTGGCTGGTCGTGGAGAATGTGCGAAAGAAAGCCAAGATGGAGTGACTTGGTTCTAGGGTCTTGAATTCAGCCCAAAACGCTGAATGTAGGCTTAGTTTCATGGATTCTATTGCTTTTGTTCTGAATCTCTCTGGTCAAATTTGTAGGGTTCAATGGAATCAAAGGAGGATGTCAAGCCTTAGATTGCCCTTGTTGAGTAGCAATTTTGTGCTACATCTTGTAGGGTTCAATGTAGCACCAATGTAGCAACGCATGGGCATGCTACATTGGTGTTACATTGGATTAATCATAGTTGAACTCTTACATTGGTGTTACATTTGCTGATTAGATATCGATTTCCATGCTTATGCTACTTAGCCGTTGTTGCATGCTTATACTAATTATTACATGTTCTGTTCCCATGGTATTTACTAACCCTGTGCAGTTCAACTGGAATGGTTTTCTCAATCAGTGAGCACTGCTAATAGAGATGGCCTCCTATGTAGCTTCATCATGAAACTATTTATTTAATCGTCTTATTTGGATTCAGTGTAACTATTATAGGGCAAGGACCAGGCGACATGGTGCTAGGCCAATTATATATGTCAGCCTAGACATAGGTACACAAACCATTTGCTAATCATTAAAAAAGCTTTGTATGTTAGTTAGAATAATATTTGTGTATTATATGATCTTGATTTTCCCATGGAGATTTCAGATTATATATTCGTTCATTATAAAACATCAAATGTCTTAGTGTTACTTTTAATGTTTTAGAAAATTCAGACTATAGAGACACTTGCAAGGTTTGTTGATCTTACTGTGGCTAATTGATTTTTGTGCTTCCTCTCATGACCATTGCAAGGTTTGTTGATCTTACTGTGGCTAATTGATTTTTCTGCACTACTACAGACATAGGCCTTTAGCCCCGGTTGGGAAGGGGCTTTAGCCCCGGTTTCCCAACCGGGACTACCAATCCGGGACTAAAGGCTCTCACCTTTAGTCCCGGTTGCTCCGAACCGGGGCTAAAGGCTCCCACGAGAAAAAATAAATTTGCGTTTGTGAGATTCGAACTCAACACCTCTCGCCTCAGGCACGCTTACCAACTGAGCTACACAACCCACGTGATGTAGTTCTGGATGTTTTCCTTTTGAATCCACTCGGGAAGGACCTTTAGCCCCGGTTGGTAACACCAACCGGGGCTAAAAGGACCTTTAGTCCCGGTTGGTAACACCAACCGGGGCTAAAGGTTCACCCTTTAGTCCCGGTTGGTATTACCAACCGCGACTAAAGGTTGGGGGACCTTTAGTCCGGGTTGGTAATACCAACTGGGACTAAAGGTGAACCTTTAGTCCCGGTTGGTTTTACCCACCGGGACTAAAAGTCTCTTTAGTCACGGTTGGTTTTACCCACCGGGACTAAAAGTCTTTAGTCCCGGACGCAATTTGTTGCCGAGACTATAGCTCAATTGTTAGATCGGCCTATGACCATGTTCTGTAGTAGTGGTGCTTCCTCTCATGACCATTTTATTTGATATATGCTCTATTATGTTAGATCTAGGAAGTGTATTGTGCTTTACCAGGTGGTTTGGTTAACAATCTTTCTATGATTCATGTCATTGTACTTTCAGACCAAGGATGCATAGAAAAAAGGAGCACAGATTAACAGCACGTTTGCATGTTTTTTGTTGAGTTTAGCTTTGGTCTCCATGCTTACTCTGGGTGTTTGCATCCCCCGACCCCATCCCTCCCTGAGGGTCTGATTTCTCGCTTCTCTGCAAACACTTGGTTTGGTTGTTTCATGAGCACATGCCTCAGAGTAACTGCAGCTGGTTTGTGAATACTTTGCTTTGTGTGATGTAAATTTGCGATTTAGTTGGAAGAATTAGACCCTACATGTCACTCTTCCTCCCTGTCACAGTGCGTCAGCTATTTTTTGCTCTTCAAATACACTTCTTACAGGTAGGTATATGTTTCACAGTTATTATTTTGAACTATGAGTAAACATGGCTCATATTTTCTTGATCTACAAACTATGTTTTCGCTTCTTCCTTTTCAGGTCTGGTTTCTTCGTTTCTCTAGGACAGAAGCATGGCCATTTTTAACTTCATTAGATCCACTGGAATTTTAAGCTGGCAATATCCTCTTTATTTAGGAGTCATATTGCTCCATATAAATCCTCCATATGTTGTTAAGCCATTTGAAGGTCTATGTCATCAGCAAGTTTGCCTTATTCTGCCATACACTACTCTCCATGTGTTATAGAATTTTAACATGATTTTCTGTGATGTATGACAGTAGTTAATTATCACCATGTTATACTACTTGGTAAGGCTTCTATTCTTAAGGTGCTCACTGAGTCTCATGACAACAACACGCCCCCTAGGCCACTAACACCTGCGTCTAGGCCCATGCATCGAGGTGGGACTACAACGCCCCTCCAATGCGGATCCGAAGAGGACGGGGCACGAAAACGGCCAGGGGTAGGGTGATGGAGTGGCCGGGTCCATCATTTGGCGTCAGATAGACTACTTCGGAGCATATGGTGAATGCAGGGTGAAGCAATAACTTAACATGTGTATAAGATGGTACGGAGATATGACAGAACTTATTCGTGGATTTATTAGTGAACAAAAGAAATAGATATCATGATTTTTTTCAATATTATGTTAGTTGTGTCACACAAAGATCTATACATTAGAGTTTGTGAGTCTATGACACCACACTTTCCATGACTGTATTAATTTTACAAACTTTATTTTTTGATTAAATATCACTTTAACATCAGTATTTAATTTTATAGTATTATTATCTTATCATGTGATTAGTATATTCTTGTTATAAAAATTTAGTTGCCCCGTAGCAACGCACGGGCACATTACCTATACGATTATAAAGAGTATCTCATATGGACACAAGTTACCGTGGGTGAAGTAGTGTAACGTGCGAGGTCTGAGGTCATGGGTTCGATCACCTGCAGATGCACACGAAGTGCATGAAAAATTGCTTGACTGGTGACAGCGCGCTCATATATATACCTTTAGAAATCATTGATTTCTAGATATGGATGGGTAGGAGCAGCTGGTGTAGCCATCCCTACAAACCATCTAGAGCCACCCATAGAAAGAGTAATACTAATTAAGTAAACCACACCTCAAAATATCGAGAAATTATAAAAAAAATATCAAGGGGGAGAAATCATTTGAGTATTAATTTGTTCGACCATCGCACTTATAGGTAAAAGATAAAACTGGTGTGGCCGATGCCCAATATCCGAGATCTACAAAATATATTTGTGAGGCAAACTCATACTGTGTGTGAACACTATTGACCAACAAGTTCGGGGATAAATGCGCTTGTATGCTTGTTCAGTTATTCTCCATTGAATTTTCTGGTCTATCATTAGCATGGATCGGAGCTTGATGACAAGTCATATCGTTCGTTGCACATGCATGGAAGATGATCTATTTAGTACTTTTTCCGTTCTAAATTATAAGTGTCATAGAAAATAAAAACATATAGCTATAAACAAATCAGGTGTGTTATGTTTGGTAAACGTAGTAACTAGTAGCTATAAAGTAGCCAGTGCATCGTCTGCGCTAGTATATATCTTACCGTGTGTTTGGTTTGGGGATGATGTGGGATGGGTTGAACCTGACCCAGTTTTGTGGGTTGGGTTGAACTCATTTCTTGTTTGGTTTGTGTCGGTGTTTCGAACCCGGGGTACGACTCCAACGAGTAATATGATCGCGTGCTCTCTTCCTGGATGGTGATGCAAGATGACACAAGGATTTATCCTGGTTCGGGCAAAGAAGGCCCTACGTCCAGCGGGGGAGGAGGTTCTTGTATTACTTGCACCTAAGTGCTTGTACAGGGGCGAATACAAGCTCAATGAGTGTGGACCGGAGTCCGGACTCGAGTGTGTACGTGTGTGGACTTGTGTGTTGTCTCTCGGAGTTGTGTTACCGTGGACTCGCGTCTTCCTTCCCGCGCGAAGGGCCCTGGCGTCCCCTTTTATAGAACAAGAGGAGGCCAGGGTTTACACAGGATAGATATGTACAGCGCTCGATATGGCGTAGGGTAGGAATCCTGTCTTGTCGGGGCCACTGGAGCCGACGTGGGCGTTGCTGTTGAGGCGTTCTTGGAGCGTGGCCTCCATCCTGGGCGTGGACGCGGAGACGTGGCGGCGTGGGGGCCGTACAGCGCCCATTCCGGCATGTACAGGACGCGGCGGGGTCCCTCCGGGTCTTGGGGTACCTGTCTTCCAATAGCATGAAAGCAGTTAGGGCTCGAGGGGCGCGGAGCCGGCCTCGAGGTGGCGCCCACGGGGGGCTCGAGCCCCCGCAGGTATGGACAAGTCCCAGGAAACCCGACTAAGCAGCAGGAAACCGGGCCTCGAGACGTGGTTTGGACGTGCGACAGTGTAGGGTATGGGTTAACAGTGCCGTACTGGCGCCTTTTTGCCCATGCTTGTGGTGAAAACGAGACTGGACTCTGCCCTGGTCACTGTGATACACGTCGGGCATGAGAGTGCTTTTGTCTTTTGTTTATTTATATGGATTTGGATTTCTATTGGACTTGATGATCTAAGTGGATTTCTGTTTTGGCAAAGAGTTTTATAAAATAGAGAACATTGAGTAGAGTGCTTTTCATGTTGGAGTTTTGACCTAGTTCAAAATAGTTTGTTAAACAAAAATGAGTGAAACAAAAATGTTTTATGCTTTAAAATTGGCTTTATTTATGTGGAGATTGTAAAAATGGTTTTCAGAAAAAGTGTCTTATATAAAAGTTGTAGAGAAAATTATTTTGAGCAACTTTCATATTTGGGTCAAAACCTAGTTTGGAGTTTTTGAAACTGTTTTTGAATGGTCAAAGTTTGAAAAGAATTTAGAAAAAGAAAAAGGAAAACGATTTTTTTTTTCCGGCGCCAACCCTTCCGGCCCATCCGGCCTTTCGGCCCAACTCACCGCACCGGCCCAGCGCTCGCCCGCTCGCCCGCGCGCGCGCCCGCCCGCGCACGGCGCGCCGGCCAGCCTGACACGGCCGCGCCGTACGCCGGCCGCAAGCGCCGCGTGGCCGGCGATCTCTGCGCCGAATCCGCCCTGGCCACTCCCCGCTCGATTCTTCTCCACCCGATCACGCCACAATCCGCCTCGCCCACTCTCCGCTCGCCTCGCCTGCCGCGCCCGCTCGCCGTGCACGGCATCGCCTGCGCTGCCTCGCCGACCGCGCCGCCGTGTCCCGCCGCGACCACCGGCCGGTCAAGCCGATCAAAACCCCGAGCACCCCCTTCACTCCCTCGCTCACCCGCGCGCACAACTCCCCTCGCTCTCGCTCTCACACTCTCCTCTCCCACGAACGCGAGCCGAGAACACTGCTCGCTCCCGCCGCGACCGCCACCGCAAGAACCCCCACCGTGTTCCAGCCCTCACCGTCCATCACCGCCCGATTAACCTCGGTCACCACTCCGCCTACGCCGTGCACACGCCGTGCGCACGTCGTCATCCCCGACCGAGCCCCGACGCCGCCGGAGGACGTAGCGCCTCTTTCGGTCCGTCGTCGCCACCGCGGAGCCCGCGCCGCCGTTCTTCCCCGACCCAAGCTTCACCGCCTCCTCTCCTTCATCCTCGAGCTTCACCAAGCCAAGGCAAGGTGAGAACACCCTCCACCCGCAACGCTACCGCCTTCTACCTCCCTCTTCTCCCCGGCCGAGCGCCATGGGCGCCGCCGCGGACCTCGCTCGTGGCCAAGCTCCTCTGGAGCCAATCAAGCCAAGCCAACCCCGTAGCTGTGCTCCTTAGGGTTCACTCGAGCTTTTGCCTCCCCCAATTTCTCCGGCCGCCGCCGGAAACGGCGTAGCCGCGCGTTGCCGCCATCACCGTGCGCCGCCGCTCGCCGCCGGCATGCTCCGGCCGTGCGCTAGCCAAACCAACACCACCACTCGATGCGCCTCGTCGAGACGAGTCTATCAAGCCTAGCTTCCCCGCCGGCGACCTCACCGTCGGCGAGGAATCGACGGTCAAACCTTTCCCTTGTTTTCCGTCTCGCCCGAGCCTCGGAGCCAGGCCTCGGACGGGCGATTGTTTCCCGTCTCGCCCGAGCCTCCAAGCCAGGCCTCGGACGGGCGATTGCTTTCCGCCTCGCCCGAGCCTCCGAGCCAGGCCTCGGACGGGCGATTGTTTTCCGCCTCGCCCGAGCCTCCGAGCCAGGCCTCGAGCGAACCCTCGGGCGCTGTCTCGTTCGAGCCGGGCCTCGAGCGAACGCACACCTTCCGCCGTGCGCTCGAGCCAGGGTGGGTCCCGTTGACCCAGCGGACCCCACTCGTCAGCCTCTGCTTGGTCCATGGACCGCGTCCACCAAAGCCGAGCGCCGGGTGTTTTCAAAAGGATTTTTCTTTAAATGTTTTTCCTTTTTCCAGAAATGCTTGTTATTTTTGTGTAGCTCGTTTTAAAAGTCTAAATGAAGTACTTTCAGTTTTGCTAGCTTGTTTATGAGTAGATCTACCATGGAAAAATATAAAAGTATTTTTGGTAAGGGTTTATTTTACTGTTTTCATTTATTCCAGTTTATATGCTTTTGCTAAGATAAATGGTTATATATGTTTTCTGGTTGAGGTAATTCCTGGAAAATTTTGTGTAAGTTTATTATCCTGTTTTACACCTGTGAAAAATATATGATGCACTGTTTATGTGGAAAAAGTTTCTGTTATGATTTAAAGTCCTTTTTGGCTGATTTCTTAGAATAAATGTTAAGGTGTTTTATATGTCAAAATAAAATATGGGAAAAATGGTGTAGTCTCTGAGTGCCATGTCCAAGCTAAGGAAAATGCAAGCATGAGCTGTTGTATGGAGAAAACTGAAGTTGCTTTACAAAGGTGTTTTTCTGTGTTTTCCTTTGAAAATTCATGTAAGAAATAATACAATGTTTCTGTTCATGGAACTTTCTTGATAAGCATAAAATGTGAAGTAGAATCTGGGAAAAATATGACATAGAGTTGTGCACCCTTTTACAGTAGGGTTGTAGTTCAAAGTACCTTTTTGGGCTGTTGCTTGTCATTTTTGTATCTGCAGTTCGGTATTTTATTTTTGGCTGAAATTTATTCAGTGGAGTCCAGCAACTGTTGTTTGCCTTCTGGAATTTTCGTGGATTTTTTCTGAGTCCAGAAAAGTGCACTTGCAGTTCAAACCTAAGTTTCTTTTGATTTATTAAATAAGAAAAAGGTGAATAAATGGATTTTGTTTTATGAATTAAATAAGTATTTACCTCAATGGTTCAACAAGTTGGTTTTGTTGGTTTGCAAGAAATACTCTTTCTCATACCACACATCTTGCACCCGCATTGTAATTATTTATTATTCGTCGCATGCAATAGGATCGACACTCCCGGAGCCCGAGCAGGAGCCAGAGACAAACGCCGAGCAGCAGATTCCGGAGCTCCAGCAAGCCGAGGAAGTCGACCCCGCCAGCGACACTAACTTGCCCGAGTGCCCCTCCCACGAGGCCTCGGTCTTCACCCAAGGCAAGCCCCGGAGCATTCTAAGTCTCCCAGTTTTTATAATTAAATTACTTGAGTCCTTTTATATTGTGATGCATTAGGTATAGGAGTTGATTGGATCCTATTTGATGCATTATCCTCCCTTGATTATTGTTTACTCCTACCTTGTTATCCTGTTACTTACTTATAAATGTAGATTGCTTAGCCTGCTGAATAAAAGTAATAGTTGAGGATGTTTCCGTAATACCCTGATGGGTAGTTACCGGATCACGGTTGGCTATACTTGCTATCGTGGAAAAGAACCTGAGTTGTAGTGAAATACGGTCAACTGGAAGGCAAGGCACAAGTTTGGAAACTTGGGGCAGTCTGTCCGTTGGATCGTGTAGGTTTGTATCGATGTTGGCCCTCGTTCATTTTTGAACGCGCCCTTTTACTTAGGGATATGTCGGTGCCGTAATCATCGACCCCAAAGCCGGTTAGAAGCTGTTCGGGCCGGTTTCGACCCGTGTCGTGCCCTCTAGTATGGAAATTCCGATCTGCCGCGTGAGGCCATCGCCAGGTTCCAATTGGGCGGTCCGTGCTTGAACCGCGACGATTACCACCACGAACAAGCGTCGAGCGGTTGCCCAATGCATGGACCCGACGGGGAAAGTGTGGGCTGGTATTAAAGGTCTTTCATCAGCTGGTTTGGAATTCGATTCGAGTCGCCGTCTCCCCCGGTTAGTGGGAAACTATGGCGAGCTTCACCACGATACAACTCCATGTGATGATTAAAGGTTCAACTAAAATGTGGATAAGTCAACTGGATATGGTTATATTATTGATTGGTAGATTCAAGTGAGTGCTCTAGTACAGGTGAAAAACCTAGAGTTTAAGGAATAGGAGAAAAAAATGGCAGCTCATCATTATCATTAATTACCTCTTATCTAAAATTAAGTTTTTCGCAACTGAAAGATTCCACCTCTACCTCAAAAGCCTTGGATACCCTTGGAGTCTTTATTTTCAGTTGGACGGGTAAGTCTAGCTGAGTACATTCCCGTACTCAGGGTTTATCCCGTTTGTTGCAGATGGCCAGGTCTACTTTGGCTATTGTAAGCACTGCCTCTACCCGGTGGAAGGTGATGAGGAGTAGGCCCAGGGCAGGGTCGTCCAGAAGCTTCCCTTTTTCTTTTGCCGGTCTGAGACTTTTGGTGGCACACTATCTTAAAAAGGAGGAGTGAGTTGTGTGAGTTGGATTTATCAAACAATGTTTTATTTGGACCACATGTGTGGTGGTCGTGTTTTAAACTATTTCAGCTTCCGCACTTTTAAACTCGGTATTGTAATAACTCCGTTTTAAATTCGCACTCTGATATTTTAAATTCGGTTTCGTTTTCGCTATGATGTATCTTTACGAATGTAATCCTTGAACGATGCGATCCTGTATGATGTATGGTGTTAGAAATCCTTCGAGGTTTCCGGACTACCGGGGTTATATGGGTTCAAGTATGAGTCACAGTCAGACGGATTTGGCTAAGATAATACTTGAGCTCTTATAATCAGGGCGGTTCCGCCACAGTGGTAGCGTCGAAGTGTTTGCTGGTAGCGCGCGGAGTTGATGAGCGCCACGTCTCGGGCCTCCTCGAGCCGGTCCTTGGCGTTGGCGAGTTGGTTTGCTCGTTGTAGGCTCGAAGTCGAGGGGAGCCGTATTCGAGGTCCGTAGGCAAGACAGCCTCGGCGCCGTAGGTTAGGAAGAACGGAGTGAACCCGGTGGCTCGGCTCGGCGTAGTCCTGAGGCCCCACAGCACCGCGGGGAGCTCTGCAGCCCACCCTTTTCCGAAGTTTTTGAGGGTCTTGAATAGCCTCGGCTTCAGCCCATGGAGTATCATGCCGTTGGCGCGCTCGACCTGCCCGTTGCACTGAGGGTACGCGACCGAGGCCCAGGTCACGCGAATGCCGTTGTCGTCGCAGAAGTTGGTGAACTTTTTGCCCGTGAATTGGGTGCCATTGTCGGTGATGATGACATTAGGCACCCCAAACCGGTACATGATGTCTGCGATGAACTCGACGGCCTTCTCGGAGGTGGGGTCGCCTATGGGCTTGGCCTCGATCCACTTGGTGAATTTGTCGATGGCCACGAGCACATGCGTGTACCTTCCGGTTGTCATCTTGAGGGGACCCACGAGGTCGAGCCCCCAGACGGCAAACGACCAAGTAATGGGGATCATCTGCAGGGCGTGCGCGGGCTGGTGCGTTTGCTTGGCGTAAAACTGACACCCTTGGCAAGCTTGGACCAGGCGCTTGGCGTCTCCGATGGCGGTTGACCAGTAGAAGCCTTGTCGGAAGGCGTTCCCTACCAGGGTCCTTGGCGCTGCATGATGGCCGCAAGCCCCCGAGTGCATGTCGTCGAGGAGCCTGCGTCCCACCTCAAGGGGGATGCAGCGTTGAAGGATTCCCGATGGGCTTCGACGGTACAGCTCCCGTTCATCGCCGTAGATGACGTAGGTCTTGGCCCTTCGAGCGATGCGTCGGGCCTCCGTCTTGTCTTCTGGTAGCACGCCTCGCGTCAGGTTGTCGAGGAAGGGCGTCCGCCAGTCGAGGGGTCGTGATGAAGAAGAGGCGGGTGCGTCGATCTGCATCGCCTCAGCGGATGTCGAGGGGTCATTCCCGAGGGGTGGCGTTGAAGGTCGAGCCCCCGTGTCTAGCTCGAGGGGTGGCGTCGAGGGGCCAGCCCCCGGGCCGATTTTGACGGATGGCTCGAAAACGTCCCTCGAGAAGACGTCTGGCGGAACCGTGCCGCGCGTGGACGCCAACTTTGCCAGCTCGTCTGCGGCCTCGTTGTACTTTCGAGCTATGTGGTTGAGCTCGAGGCCGTAGAACTTATCTTCTAGCTTGCACACCTCCCCGCAGTATGCCTCCATCTTGGGATCGATGCAGCTTGAAGCCTTCATAACCTGGTTGATGACGAGCTGCGAGTCTCCTCGGGCGTCGAGGCGTCGGACCCCAAGCTCGAGGGCTATGCGCAGCCCGTTGACGAGGGCCTCGTACTCAGCGACGTTGTTGGAGGCGGGGAAGTGCAAGCGTAGCAGGTAGCGCATGTGGACTCCGAGGGGTGAGATGAAGAGCAGGCCTGCGCCTGCCCCCGTCTTCATGAGGGACCCGTCGAAGTACATAGTCCAGAGCTCGGCTTGGATTTGTGCTGGCGGCAGCTGGGTGTCGGTCCACTCAGCAGCGAAGTCCGCCAATGCTTGCGACTTGATGGCTTTTCGCGGGGCGTAGGTGATGGCCTCCCCCATTAGCTCGGCGGACCACTTGGCGATGCGCCCCGTGGCCTCCCGATTGTTGATGATCTCAGCGAGGGGGAAGGACGACACCACCGTTACGGGATGAGCGAGGAAGTAGTGCTGGAGCTTGCGCCTTGTGATGATGATGCCGTAGAGCAGCTTCTGGATGTGCGGGTACCGGACCTTGGCCTCGGAGAGTACCTCACTGGTGAAGTATACCGGCCGTTGGATCGGTAACGCATGGCCCTCCTCGTGCCTCTCGACGACTATGACCGCGCTGACCACCTGAGTGGTTGCGGCCACATAGAGGAGGAGAGGCTCGGGGGGATCACCACCTTCGGCTGGTTGCGGAGGCACGAGAATTGGTGCGGAAGTCAGCAACCCCTTCAGCTTGGTTAAGGCCTCCTCGGCTTCGACAGTCCACGCAAAGTGTTCCGTCTTCTTCAGCAGGCGGTAGAGGGGTAGCGCTTTTTCCCCTAGCCTCGAGATGAATCTGCTGAGAGCGGCTAGGCAGCCTGTCACTTTCTGCACACCCTTGAGGTCTCGAATTGGGCCCATCCTCGTGACTGCTGAAATTTTTTCGGGGTTGGCCTCGATCCCCCGTCGTGAGACAATGTAGCCAAGTAGCATGCCTCGAGGCACACCAAAGACACATTTCTCGGGGTTGAGCTTCACATTCTTGGCCCGGAGGCATTCGAACGTGGTCTCGAGGTCGCTGATGAGGTCCCCGACTTTCTTGGTTTTAACCACGATGTCATCGACGTAGGCCTCGACGGTTTTGCCTATGTGTTCGCCAAAGATATGCTGCATGCAACGTTGGTACGTTGCCCCGGCGTTTCGAAGGCCGAAGGGCATTGTAACGTAGCAATACATACCAAAAGGCGTAACAAAAGAGGTAGCGAGCTCGTCGGATTCTTTCATCCTAATCTGGTGGTAGCCGGAATACGCATCGAGAAATGAAAGTACTTCACACCCCGCAGTGGAATCGACAATCTGATCAATTCTAGGTAAAGGAAATGGAACTTTTGGACATGCTTTATTCAGACCAGTGTAGTCTACACACATCCGCATTTTTCCATTCTTTTTCCTAACTAGTACAGGGTTAGCTAGCCACTCTGGGTGAAATACCTCCTTGATGAACCCGGCCGCCAAAAGCTTGTGCACCTCCTCGCCGATGATCCTGCGCTTCTCCTCGTCGAAGCGGCGCAGGCGTTGCTTCACCGGTCTGGACCCGGCCTGGATCTCCAAGGCGTGCTCGGTGACTTCCCTCGGTATGCCCGGCATGTCCGAGGGTCCCCACGCAAACATGTCGATGTTCGCACGGAGAAAGTCGACGAGCACTGCTTCCTATTTAGGCTCGAGGCTGGCGCTGACGGCCAGCGTCTTGCCATCGGTCGAGGTCGGGTCGACGGGTATCAGCTTGGTGTGCTCCGCCGGCTCAAAGGTGCCAGCGTGGCGCTTCGCTTCAGGGGCCTCCTCGGTGGCCAGGGCGGCTAGGGCTTCGAGCGAGTCGAGCTGGACGTTTGCCTCCCCACGCTCGACGCACTCCACGTCGCAGTGGTACGCGTGCTCGTAGGATGTGTCGACGGTGATGACCCCTTTTGACCCCGGCATTTTGAGCTTCAAGTACGTGTAGTTAGGAACCGCCATGAACTTGGCGTAGCCTGGCCGGCCGATGATGGCATGGTAGGTCCCTTGGAATCCAACCACCTCGAAGGTGAGCGTCTCCTGGCGGAAGTTAGCCGGCGTGCCAAAGCAAACCGGCAGGTCGATGTGCCCGAGGGGGTGGGCCTTCTTCCCTGGTACGACTCCGTGGAACCCCCCGACGCTGGGTCGGAGCTGTCCCTCTGAAATCCCCAGGAGGTCGAGGGTCTCGAGGTATATGATGTTGAGGCTCGAGCCCCCATCCATCAACACCTTGGAGAACCGTACGTCGACGATGACGGGGTCGACGACGAGGGGGTACGCCCCCGGGTTTATGACACGGTCCGGATGGTCGTCACGGTCGAACGTGATCGGCGCATCAGACCAGTCAAGATACCGGGGGCGTCATGGCCGAGTGCAAAGATCTCCCGACGCTCCTTCTTTCTTTCTCGAGTTGAGAGCCCGACGGTCGACCCCCCGTAGATCATGTAGCAGTCGCGCACCGGGGGGAAGTTGCCGTCCGCGTCCCCACCGCCGCGCCGATTGTTATCCTTGCCCTTAGGCGCGTCTTCTTTCTTATCGCCGAGCTTAGAGTAGTAGCCTCTCAACAGCCGGCAGTCCTTTAACTTGTGATTTACGGGGCCCCTGTGATAAGTGCAGGGGTCCTCGAGCATCTGGTCGAAAACAGCCCCGTCAGGGAGGCCTCGAGGCTTCTTAGGCTCGAGGGCGCCTGTGAGCACCTCTTCGTCGTCGTCGTCATTGGCGTCGCGCTTCGCCTTCTGACCTTTGCGTTTGTTCTTCTTCTTTTTGTTGCTGTTATTGTTGTCGTTCTTGGCATCGTTGCCCTTGTTCGAGCCCTCCGGCGCGGTCACCGCCTTACCTTTGTCCGTGGAACGGCCAAAGAATGCCCCCACTGCCTCGTCGCCTGAGGCAAAGCTGGTGACACGATCCATCAGGTCCTCGACCGTCCTGGGACGGTAGCGTCCTAGCTCATGAACTAGCTCTTGACATGTCGTGCCCGCGAGGAACGCTGAGATGACGTCCTCATCAGGCACGTGGGGGAGCTCGAGGCGCTGCTTCGAGAACCGCCGAGCAAAGTCACGGAGGGGCTCGTCCGCCGCCTGCCTGCAACGCCGTAGGTCCCAGGGGTTGCCTGGGCGCACGCAAGTCCCCTTGAAATTCCCGTCGAAGACCCTGACTAGGTCGGCCCAGTCATCGATCCGATCCGGCGGGAGCCCCTCGAGCCACCGGCGGGCGGTGTCCGAGAGGTAAAGTGGGAGTTGGCGTATGATCACACGGTCGTCGTTCTTCGCTCCGCCCAGTCGGCAGCCTAGGCGGAAGTCCGAGAGCCAGAGCTTGGGCTCGACCTCCCCGTCATACTTCACGATGTTGGTCGGCGGTCGGAAGCGGTCGGGGAGGGTTGAGCTGCGGATGGCCCGGCTGAAGACTCTGGGGCCCGGGGGCTCGAGGACTTGCCGGTCCTCGTCACTGTCGTAGCGCCCCCCTCGATGGGCGCTATAGCCACGCTCTTGGGCCCCCTTGTCCTTGCGCCGTCGGTTGATGTCGTTGCGGGCGTCATTGGGGTCTCGAGGTGGCCGGTTGTCGATGATCCGTTCGCGGACCGGCCTAGCTCGAGAGGCGTCCGGCTGGTGGACGGATGCCTCGCGCTCGTTGCGGGGCGTGTCCGCCGGCTTCCCCGAGACTGCTCCGCGCCGGCGTGACGCCGAGCTCTCGGCCTGCTGCATAGCGGCTGTCTCGAGAAGGTTCTTCATTTCCCCAAGCATGCGCCTGGCGTCAGGGTTGGAGACGACGGGTAGATCACGGAGCATCATCGCCGCCGCCACCACGTTCTGCCCGGCTCGCGGGAAACCGACTCGACACGCGAAGCCCCTTACCTGGCGCGCCAACTGTCGGTGTTTCGAACCCGGGGGTACGAATCCAACGAGTAATATGATCGCGTGCTCTCTTCCTGGATGGTGATGCAAGATGACACAAGGATTTATCCTGGTTCGGGCAAAGAAGGCCCTACGTCCAGCGGGGGAGGAGGTTCCTGTATTACTTGCACCTAAGTGCTTGTACAGGGGCGAATACAAGCTCAATGAGCGTGGACCGGAGTCCGGACTCGAGTGTGTACGTGTGTGGACTTGTGTGTTGTCTCTCGGAGTTGTGTTACCGTGGACTCGCGTCTTCCTTCCCGCGCGAAGGGCCCTGGCGTCCCCTTTTATAGAACAAGAGGAGGCCAGGGTTTACACAGGATAGATATGTACAGCGCTCGATATGGCGTAGGGTAGGAATCCTGTCTTGTCGGGGCCACTGGAGCCGACGTGGGCGTTGCTGTTGAGGCGTCCTTGGAGCGTGGCCTCCATCCTGGGCGTGGACGCGGAGACGTGGCGGCGTGGGGGCCATACAGCGCCCATTCCGGCATGTACAGGACGCGGCGGGGTCCCTCCGGGTCTTGGGGTACCTGTCTTCCAATAGCATGAAAGCAGTTAGGGCTCGAGGGGCGCGGAGCCGGCCTCGAGGTGGCGCCCACGGGGGGCTCGAGCCCCCGCAGGTATGGACAAGTCCCAGGAAACCCGACTAAGCAGCAGGAAACCGGGCCTCGAGACGTGGTTTGGACGTGCGACAGTGTAGGGTATGGGTTAACAGTGCCGTACTGGCGCCTTTTTTCCCATGCTTGTGGTGAAAACGAGACTGGACTCTGCCCTGGTCACTGTGATACACGTCGGGCTGCAGAGGACGTGACTGGAGTAGGTGGATGTATTAAATGCGCGGTATGGGGTTGGCATCCGATGCCTGCGCCGCTCGAGGGAAGCATAAGCGTCTCGAGGGATAGGCTGCTGTGCCAGAGAGGCTCGAGGTCCCCGTGTGGGGTCTCGAGGTATGGTGTTCGGCTGTGGGGGGCTCGAGCCCTAAATGCCAGGACTCGAGGTTTTAGTGGAGCGCTCGCCCGGGGCCTGGCTTCGGAGGGCTCGGGCGAGATGGAGAACGGGCGTCAGCCCGAGGCCTGGCTCGGTGAACTTGGGCGAGACGGAGAGCGCGCGTTCGCGCGAGGCCTGGCTTAGTGGGCCAGCGTTGTGGGCCTCGAGGGGTTGGTCTCTTTAAGGGGTTAGACTAGTTAGGTTTGTTATTTTCCGGCGTTCTAGGTTTAACCTATCAGTTTGCGTTGATTGGGGGTACCCCTTTTGTGGACCCCCGACAGTTTGAGGGTTAGATTAGGGTTGGGTTGGACCCGTTTTTCTGTTTGGTTGGAGTGTTGAGTTGAAAAGGGTTGAGCCGCTGACACATAGGGCCCATGTGTCATTGTCCCATTCATCTTCTTCCTCTCCCCTGCCTCTCTCTCGATTGGTAAAACCGGCTACCACCACCACCACATCCCCACCGATGGCTGCGCCCATCGCACCGGCCGCATGCCCATCCCACCGGCGACTGCGCCCATCCCGCCGGCCCGGTCGTGGTCGCGGGAGTTGCCTCTGCCGCCGCTCGGCTCGACCGTGGCCGTGGCCGCTGCCTCCGCCGTTGCTCGGCCCGGTGACAGCCGCGAGCGTGAGCACCGCCTCCGCCGCCGCTTGGCCCGGTCGCGGCCGCGGGCGCGAGCGCCACCTCCTCCGCGGCTTGGTCCGGTCGCGGCCGCGGGCGCGAGCGCCACCTCCGCCGCCGCTTGGCCCGGTCGCGGCCGCGGGCGCCGCCTCCACCGTCGCTTGGCTCCGTCGAGGCCGCGGGCACCAACTCCGCCGTTGCTTGGCCCAGCCATGGCCGCATGCGTCGACCTCTGCCGCAGTTTGTCGGTTGTTCTTCGTCTCGGCTTCGAAGCTCGACTCGTCCAACCCAGTTGAACCCACACTGTCCCATCGATTTGGTGGAATCAGATGAACCCAGATATGAAGGCATATTCCCATCTGGGTCCGACCTACTTCAACCCATTCTCCAAACCAAACAGCAAGTCACTCGGGTCCGACCCGGGATATCCCACTACAACCCGCAATCCAAACACACGATTAGGGTTTGGGTGGGGGGTTGCTTCTCTTTAGACTAAAGTTTAGTTCTTATCAAATCGAATGTTCGGAGGCTAATTAGGAGGACTAAAACATGAGCTAATTATAAAACTAATTATAGAGCCTTGGGCTAATTTACAAGATGAATTTAATAAGTATAATTAATTCATCATTAGTAAATATTTACTACAGCACAACATCCGTCATTAGACTTAAAATCATCTCGTAAAGTTCACATCTGTGTAGTTAGTATTCTTTAGTCTACATTTAATACTTCATTCATGTATATAAATATTCGATGTGATAGGTGAAAAGTTTTTTGGGTGGAGACTAAACACCTCCTAATTTTTTTTTGAACTTGCACAGGGGGGACGAAGAGTCCCCACTTGATTTTCATTACCACTGATCCCATGGAAACCTGGTGGGTGGTGGGGCGGAGCCCAGAGGCTTTAGCGCCGAGTTTACAAGGTGATCATGAGTGGGGGGGAGTACTTTGTTACATCCAGACTAGATTACTCCAGAATACAGCTAAACTAGCAGGTTTTGGTGGGACTCGACAATTCTAGCTTGCCGTCGTCTGTCTACAAGCAGCTAGGCAGCGAGAGACGCTTGGTTGGAGATTGCGGAAGACGATGTCGTGTCGGTGTTTTCAGAGCTCCCAGCAACAGAGGAGGAGGAGGAGGCTTGATTTCGCCTGGTGCGGCACATGGGCCGGGACTGTAGTTGTCCAAATTAAGTGTACTGAGCGAAAAAAAGGAAAAAAAAACACGTGCCATGCAGATTTACCGTAAAGAAAAGTCTTCCGACCAGGGGAACAAATGTTTGACTTCTACCGGGTGTTGTTTGCACTGCACACCATCCACAGAAATAATGTTGAGCATGTCACGAGGTTTAGACTGTAATTCACAGAAATAATGTTGACTCAGAGGTATCTAAACACCCTCTGAGTCAGTAATTTTGTAGCTGTAATTCGATAGGCCAATTACAGTACGTAATTGGACTGGAATGATGGAGAGTGCCCTCACGGCTATTCCATGCCAACGAACTAGATCAGTACTACTGACGACCTCAATTCGCGAAAAATTAATTTTGAATTTTGCTACTATAGCACTTTTGATGTTATTTGACAAACTTTGTCCAAAGATGAACTAATTAGGTTTAAAAGATTCGTCTCGATATTTATAGACTAAAAATACAATGGCTCTGTTCGACTGTGTAAGAAGCCGATTCGGCTGATTTGTACGGCTCATTTTCTGTGAGAGAAAAACACTGTTTCACAGCTAATTTGTATGGATATTAAAGCTATTTTATAGCTCAAGTGAACAGAGTAATTAGTTTTTTTACCTACGTTTAAGCTTCATGCATACGTCTAAAAATTCGATGTGACAGAGAATTTTTTTAAAAAAAATCGAGAAATTTTGGGAACTGAACCTGGCGTGAACAGGTATCATCAATCAGGAAGCTTCAGCGACGACTCAAGACGAAGACTTGGATTGGGACGATGGTGGCAACTGGCAAGACCAGGGTTCAAGAGTCAGGACGATGGTGACATTTGAAGACTTGTGCATTTAAGGATAACCAGCAGATCAGTATTAGGGCTTGACAGGAGTCGCCTCAAATGTCAGGAAGCTTCAGCGACGAATTGAAGGCTTCTGGACGAGAAGGTTTTACAAGGTAGCGGCAAGATGGACCAAAAGACTTCAGGACCATGGCGGGAAATAAAACCGAACAAGAAGTAACAGTGACGAAGATGGTCTTCCGGCGATCCCCATCATTACCGGAATTCCAGCTTCCTGCAGAGGATAACTGCATGGCACTGATGGGTGACCTACCACCGTCCGTTCGAGGTAGATGTTTACACCTCTTTAGAGTGGACAAGCTGGAATCTTGTTCCACACCCTTATTATATATCTTAAAAAAAAATCGGCTCGCGCGTTGCTAACAGTCCATATATATACGTTGGTGTCGTCATGTATACGTTGGTGGAGGCTATAACCAACACATTTGTTATATGTTACTAAAAATAGTGTTGCAAGGATCTATTAAAATACTTATTATATATATAACATTGGTAATACCTATAAATAACAGTTACATCTAGATCAACCATCTCTACAAAGGTTTACCGGTCATCTCTAAAATTCAATCCTACAGTAGTGTTTGACAGAATTGGGAGCTGGGTCGCAATGTTAAAGGACCATAACAAAATTGTTAGGTGGGTCATCTATGTGTTGCGTTCTAGATAAAATGGTTCATATTTAACCAAGTTTCTAGTTTCTAGTACTTACATTTAGAGAAAATTTCCTATTTAACACCAGAAATAGTACAACTTTTTTATTTGATACTTAAACTCAAATTCTTTCTTATCTGTCTTCATCTTAAGTTTTTCTTTCCTATTTGACACTTCTGTTAGTTTGGAGTTACAAAGGTGTTAAGTTCTTGAGAAAAAAGTCCATTTTACCCTTATTGTTTTTCTTCCCAGTTATTAATAACATGCTGGTTTTTGATATCTTATTTGGCGATTAGCTTACGTCACTCAACCTTACGTCTAACACATGACGTATGCATATGCATGTACCTCTTCAAGGACTTGAAATCAAAACCCTCCACTTGGCCAGTAGCAGCAAGTTCCTAGCTAGCTACGTGTACACAGAAACTGGTGGTCCCACAGAAATCCTAGCAGTGATCACCTTCTAGGCTCGGTGTCATGGCTCGTAATTTCATGAAGAACGTTGAAGTCGAAGGCCCGTGTGCTCACGTACGTACACTCACGGCTTTCAGATCGTACGTGTTGAGGTTCTAGTCCAATTGGCCATTCACTGCTACTCCCTCGATCCCAAATTATAAGACATTCCAAGAATCTTGGAGAGTTAAAGTTTTCCAACTTTGACCAAATTTATATAATAAGATAATAATATTTATGATACCAACTAAGTACAATTAGATTTTTTATTAGTTATATTTTCATAATATACATATTTGATTTCATAAATCTTTGTATTTCTCTCTAGAATTTTGGTCAAAGTTGAAAAACTTTGACTCTTCAAGATTCTTGGAATGCCTTATAATTTTGGATGGAGGGAGTACATAAATAATTTTTTCAACTTTGACTCTTCAAGATTCTTGGAATGCCTTATAATTTGGGATGGAGGGAGTACATAAGTAACTTTTTAGCAATAGGAGCTTTTTTTTATACAGAGAAGGTTTAGTTTAGAATCGCCCCTAAAAATGGTTTCCGAAATAAGTCGTCTCTAGAAATCTATTTATAGAGGCGGCTGCCAAATAGCCCTATCTTTAGAGGTGACTCTAAATTCAGTCGCCTCTATAAATAGATATCTCAAAAGGCGGCTGAATCTAAAGCGACCTTTACAAATCGATTTTTACAAAGGTGGGTGGATCTAGAGCTATATCTCTATATAGGTGCAGGACAGTAAAATTTCTAACTTTTTCAAATAAAGTTGGATGAAGACAAACTTTAAATCAAAGAAGATGTAGATCTCAAAAATTTTAACAACTTTGCTGTTGTTACCATTTTTTTATTTAAAATCATTTGCATCCAGCAAATTCTATTTCAAGGTCTTCCATTTTAAAATTCAAAATTTTTAAACTTTCCAAATGATCTTGGATGGAGAAATGATCAAAAGAAAAGTTATAGATCTCAAAAAATAGAAAACACTACAACTAAGAGCTTTTTCACTTGAAATAATATATAGTCCAAAAATTTAGTCTAAAGTTCTCGCATATTGAATTTTGATTTTTTTTCAAACAACCTCAGATAAATGACAAAATCGAAAAGTATATATCTTGAAGAGTTTAACAACTTTGTAGGTCATAACTTTTTTCATTTGAAATCATTTATCTAAGTAACATTGTGTTTTAATTTCTATGGTTGAAATTCAAAATTTTTGAATTGACAACCTAGGACCAAGAAACAACCAAAACTAAAGTTGGAGTACTCGACCATAATAACAACTTTGTGGTTGAAAACCTTTTTATTTAAATTTAATTTAGGATCCCAAATATGCATTTAAAAATTGGTTAAATTGAGTACAAGGGGAACAAATGTGCTCTGTAGACATAAGTCATTTGAAGTGCATTGTTTTATAGGGAATGGTGCACTGGTTGGGAGAGCCGGCTCATCTAGAAATCGTTGTAAGTGATTATTTTTTTTGGTATTTTTTGGGCCTGATTTATGAGAATTTTGGTTTTGTAGAGGCGGATGTTGTTGGTAACGGTCCCTACAAATCCGATCCATTTGTACATGCCGCTCCTGTTTTGATCGGTACCTACAAATTGATTTATAGAGATAGCTAGGAAACTGCCTCTACAAATAGTTGATTTGGAGAAACGTAAAAATAGAGTACGCTAGACCAACCGCCTCTCTATAAATCATTTTCCTATAGTATTGATTGTCGGGATAGTTAAGTCAATTGTTTTGTTTGTTTCTCTTAGCTTAGTTGTATTATTAGTTTTTTTTCCACTGGGGTTGTTTAGTCCTGATTTTTTTAATACAATTGGCAGCTCTTCTTTTTGATTTATTAAGAAAATTCAAAATTGCTGGGCAACATCCAAATAAAATGAAAAGCTGACACAAACATGGCCTAGTAGGCGAACTTTATTAATGGCATATTTGGATCCACTGTGATTATTGTAATTAGCTAAAATAATCTAATTGTAATCGATGTTTTGGTGATTATGAGTATTCATTACTTGAACCATAAAATATAACCTACTACAAGCACTTGAGTAGTATTTTGGTGTTGAGACACCAATGTACCAGATCATTTCTGTAAAACAGTAAAAGTATATCTATATATCGATCAAGATCAATGTGAGAGCTAGTCATCGTAGATAGAGGCGTCGTCGTGCAGTGCGGCAAGAGGGATTGGAGCTCTTATAAATAGGGCCGCTTGCAGCAGCAAACTTCATTCAAGGGCACAGAAAAGCAAGCAAGCAAGCGTCCGAAAGCAGAGCAACCAGGGGAAAGAAAAGCTTGCAGGCGAGGTATCAATGGTAAGCGCGCACATAGTATATATAGGACCTCATTATCATTCCATGCATATATATGCATTTCACTTTCATTCATGTAACTACGTGTAATTATAAGAAACTGCTTGCTCTGGCTTTGTCGTTGATCTTGATGAGTACTGCTAGGTATTACTCCCTCCATTCCGTCAAAATATAAGTCTTTTTGCACTACTGCACAAAGGCCCTTTAGTCCCACAAAGGCCCTTTAGTCCCGGTTGGGAAGGGGCTTTAGCCCTGCTTTCCTAACCGGGACTGGCCAACCGAGACTAAAGGTATTATAATCGGGACTAAAGGTCATCCAAAAAATAAAAAAATTATTTGCACTTCATGAGATTCAAACCTAGAATCTCTCACCTTACACCTAACTCACTTACCAAGTCAGCTACACAACTCACATGACATAATTCTGGACGCTCTCCTTTTGAATTTGCTCGTGAAGGACCTTTAGTCCCGGGTGAAAGACCTTTAGTCCGGGTTGGTAACACCAACCGGGACTAAAAGGTCAGCCTTTAGTCCCGGTTGGTATTTCCTCCAACCTTTAGTCTGGGTCGGTAGTCTTTTATTTGTCCCGGACGTAAATTTTTGTCGAGACTAAAGCTCATTTAGTAGATCGACCAAAGGTCTTTTCTCTGGTAGTGTTGACTTTTAACAATACGTCAAGATACATAGCGAAATCCATCAATGTACCAAAAAAATCAAAATGATTTATAAATTAGAACCAAGAGAGTAGTTAATTGATGAATGAGTAGTTTTTTTTTGCGAAATGATGAATGTGTAGTTAATGGTTGAATATGTATAATGCATGCAAGCAGGCGACAGCGAAGCCGGTGAAGATTGGGGCGTTCGGACATGGAGGAGACAGTCCTACATACTAAGTACATCAACGATCATCAACCGCCCAAGACCCTTGAGATGATCGAAATCTGGAGCTCATCTGATGTACGAGGTTCTGGTGCAGTCATCAATGGTATCCGCTTTACTTACACTGACAGCAAGGGCACACAGCGCATCGTCCCTAGCAAGGACGGTACCTGGGGATCAGCCAATGGTAGACATCACAAGGTATCGCTTTGTCAATTTACCATAGAATACAATAGCAATGTCTGCTAGCTAGAGTAGTTCCTAAAATGCACTATATATGCATGCAGGTCACACTTAATACAGACAAGAACGAGCATGTCACCAGGATTGATGGCAGCATTGGTAGGGCTCCTGATGGCGATTTTGGCATCACTTCTTTGAAACTCACCACCAGGAAGACCAACAACGACGGGCAACCGGAGACGAAGACGTATGGCCCGTACGGCGACCCAGACAACGGAAGCCCACTCGCTGTGCCACTAGAGGATGCCGCCATTGTTGGCTTCTTCGCTAGCTTCGACACCCACCTCAACACACTGAGTTTCTACGCGCTGTAACTGGCCATCCACCGGACAGCAACAGCTAGCGCATGAACTGCACACAACTGCAAGTGTGCTCAACTTAATAATTAGCGTTCGTGCATGCGTACGCGTATATATCCATATATGCATACGTATGCCCTTTCTGTCAATTCAATAAAATGGGATCTCAGTGTCATCAGCCCTACGTGGCAGCTAAGCTATGTTGTCGTCAGCCGTTACAGGCTGCTGCAGCATATGATATGCTATGCGCGTATGGAATGGATCCTCCACCATTGTGTCTTGCATTTCTATGTTATATATGTTCCAGTGTGTGCGCGCACGCGCGCTTGCTGTTTGTACCGTCGTTGCTCATGTATTGTAATCTGGTGTAATCAATAAAAGTCTCGGGAACTAAGTATTTCCTTGCGAATTAACCAGTCCACATCTCGTAAGTATCTATGTATGAATCGAACTTCGTAAGGGCCTGTTTGGAGAACAAGTATTAGGTCTACCCTTGTATAAATGCAGCCCACGCACTAATTTTCTATATGTAATTCTAAAACGCTGCTTGGACATCCGGTATCAAGTAAAATCATACTGAGTGTTTTGGACGGTTACGAGCGGAAAATAAAAATCGCCTTAAGTGACAACTATTTTTTTTCGACACATATCATGCACACGAAATCTCCACTCAGCATCCCCACTAGTGGGCCAAACTCCGTGTGTTGTCTTCGCGGCCACGCTCAACTCCATCGGTAGTCGTCGCCCGGCCTGCTGGCGATGTCGACACGCTCGACTCTATCGGTAGTCATCGCTCGACTTCATCTTCGTCTTTTCAACCAAACTTGCGTATAGGAAGGTGACCTCCTAATTCGTCTAATCTTCACTGCTGTCATGGTAGAAGCCATTCAGACCTGCAGAATAACTATCAGTATGATTTGTACTGGCCACTGGCTCCTATCCTATACTCTGCATTTGCTTTGTAGTAAGTAGAATGCAAGGGTAGAGCAAAAAGGAATATATTTGTGGTTGTAGTTTTTCTATGCAGATGGTCATTGTTTTATATTTATAATCATCAAGTTTTAACCCAGTTCCTAGTCCACTCGGCCAGTCATCTAGTCATTCGACCAAACATCCGGCTATACGACAATCCATACCCATCCATCCCGTCCACACATATATCCACACATCTTACCACACTCACACTCTCTAGGTGGCAAGGACGACTTGCTCTTGTACCTTGCCTCAACGGCTATCCTCGGACCTATCAACCTAGGGGGAGAGAAGAGAACTCATCTCACTAGACCAAGAGATCCTGAAAGCACATAGAGTCGTCTATGACCGTGGATACGTCTATACACATAGATTGTAACCTCTTCAGAGTATGTACACTTGGACCCACCAGATCACCGTCATCGATGACTGTCGACATCTAGGCTGATACCGGTCTGCTCATCCTAGCCTTCACGATGCCACCCTACCACAGAGCCCTAGGGCACCCTGGAGTTCACCGGCACGCTGAGACTGTGAGACGTAGTAACGAGACACCAATGCAAGGTCACCACACTGTCTTAGGAGGGTGTGGGCTGCCAGCTCATACCTCCCTACACTTGCAGCTACCAACCTAGTAGTAGTGGCACCGTTCCAACTAGTAGTCTAGTCCATCTCCCGCCATTTAGGAGCGAGTGGCGTGCCCGAAGAGTACTATAAGCCGATCATCTCAGCATAACAGGTTCTAGGAGACTAAACATGATATCTTCTCAATGGGACATCCTTGATAGCCCTGGGCTATCATAGCACCTCCATCCCGGGAATTTGTTCCACAGAGGCACTCCTCCCCGGGATCTCCTCCTCTCATAGGTACCTGCCCTAGGTATGTCACACAAGGATGCCCAGGTCACATCCCCTCGACAAGACTCAAACCACGACAAATCGTAGATCTTGTCCAGTCGACTCAACCCTCACCACACACCCAAGACACATGCCAAGATCTCCCCAAGTCATCATCCCATTATCACGACACCACATGCCTTAGCCACCCACAAGAAATCATCCACCAAGCTTCACATCGTAGATATAATGCATAGTAGAAGTGAGTAGCAAGTATGAAAGGTAAGCAGTGTCTAGCCTAACAGTGGGTATGCAGGGGAAAGGGTTGCGTCAAGGTAAAGGCTCCACAAGCAATCTAACATGCAACCTATCACAGATTATTTGCAAGCGCTAGCAGCTACATTATTGCATGTCTAATAGGATTCTACGAGGTTGGATGGGACGTGGCAGCTGTCTCTAGTAAACCCCACGATCTCCGATCGGGATCTTCGATGTCAATGTAGTCATTCTCCTTAGGGTCCTACTGTCATCCTCAGTCTCTTCCCTCCAGCGGATTTTGATCTGATCAACGCTACTCTCGGTGCAACTACCTCGCAAGACCGATAAACAAGACAAAGGAGCAATCAAACACTGGCATGACAACTAGACTCGAAAGACGCTGAGGACACTAAACAAAGAAATGACTCAGCCCTTGTGGAGGATATCCAATCCTTGGGCTCGAAAAGACGCAGGGGTGGATGCTTGCTAAGCACAAGCCCAAGTCACAACCTAGCCAGTATTTCCCGGGCCGATCAGGTCGACTTGTATGGCTCGAGTAAATTGGCTAAGACACAATCTCGACTTAAGCAAACACCACATCAAACTAGGCTATCCCTCACAAAGAGTGTTCGTTTTTCCTTGGGCTCAAAAGGGACAAAGGAGAAAGTCAACTAAGCATGTCCATGTCACGCCCTCGGTGTAGATGGTTTCCTACAGTCGAACGGGTCGACTCGCATAGTTCTGATGACTCGACATAGACCATGACTTTGCTGACTAGAACCGAGGGTCTGGCCTTTGATCCAACCGTCACAGCTAAGGACGGGATCAAATAGAGCAGGTCATCGTGGAAGTTAAGCAGTTTTGGTCTCTCTCTTGGTCCATACGCCATTGTAATTGACGAGAACTGAGATGAGGGGACAAAACTACAAGAGATGAGGCCTTCTATGACAATTAGAAGTTTATCTCTTATCATAGAAGGCCCATCACTAAAGACCTTTTGTGACAATTTTTATGACAATTTTTTATCTATGACAATTTTTGTGTCAGTTACAATTGTCATAGATCACAAATTGTCACAAAAATAGCTTGTAATTGTCACATAAGGTCTTTAGTGATGGGCCTTCTATGAAAAGAGATAAACTTCTAATTGTCATAGAAGGCCTCATCTCTTGTAGATGGGAGGAGAAAAGAGAGGCAGTGGTGGTCTAACTTCCTTCTATGCACGCGCCATAGCAAAGGACGGACATCGATGAAAGAGACAAACCGGAAAGCACAAGCACTCAATCCACTCGTAGGGTACCTTGACCCACGTGCATTAATTGGCACTACACACCCTAGGGTCCTAAACGGTGTGCTATGGTCTAAAATAGGTACAAGCATACGAGGGCTTGAGCACGAAGAACCAAAAGAGAAACAAAATGGGGATTCGCCTTCCTTTGATTCACTTACCATAGGAGCTAACAGAAATCACGGGAATGGGATCAAGATCAGAGCAAGCCTAACACTAGAGGAGACACAGAGAAGAGACGAGGCTTTGGTTCCACGGGGACTTCGATCCACGGTCATTGCGATCGACAGGGATCGAAGCAGCTTGAACAGAAGGGCTCGATCCACACCTTACTGGATCAGCGAGGATCGAAATCAAAAGGAGAAGAGAGAGGAGCGGGCTCTACATTCACTCGACCGACACGCCATGGCAAAAGGTGATTGCCGAAGAATAAGAGACACTCGACCTATGCCAACTCCTACGACACCACGACCTCCGTGCAACTAAAATGGCACAAGGCTATTCCTGGGCTCATGGAGGTGCAGTTGTCACTGCGAGAGCCGAAGGAATTCTATGGTTGAAGCGGTGCAAACATACGAGGTGGCTAGGACGGAAATAAGGCAAAACGGGTGGAGCCCAATGGTCATGGCGAGGCTACTCACGGCCATGAGCTTCACCTACACTAGTCGGCACCCGTCGTTCCACGATCATCGTCTCTTGTTCCTTCTCCCGGTAGACTAGGTCACGGAAGGCTATCCTGTATGGGTAATATCCGCATCGGTATCAAATTCGATATCGAGCCCACCATGGCCAAGTCCTAGGGCCAAAGATAGCAGCTAACATCCGTATCGCTACAAAGCCAACTAAACACACAACTACAACAGAGATCTCAAGGAATGAGTTATGTTTGGAGTTATGGCCACGGTGGGATGAACCCACGACCGTAACATCTGAACGAGTTACAATCCCTTGACTGACTTGATGGCACGGTCCACAGACAAACAAGACAAAATCAACTGGAAGGCATGGTCTACCACCACTGGACCGGCTAGAAGGCACGGTCCACCACCAACAACACAGACACGACAACTGACACAGAGTAGCACATTTCCATAGCGATAACGAAATAGACCGGCGTGAAGGCTCGATGCAAGTAGGCATAGATCACATGGATAGTAAGGATGGCATAATATGATGAAATAAATGAAGTCGTGTCGATGTTGAGGATGGCGTCGACCAGGTTGGAAAGGCGCAACCTTGATGATTTTATGGAGGGAGCTTCAGTGGAGCGGCTCCGGAGGTGCCAGGAGGGCTACGGCCAGCCGAGGAGGGTTGTGGCTAGTCGTGGCCACTCCTGGCCATTTATGGCCAGCTCTGGCTGGCTGTGGCCTACTCTGGCTAGCCATGGACAACCATGGCCAACAACCAGCTGCGGCTAGCTGGAGCAAGCTGCGGCTTGGCTGGTGGTGGCTAAGGTCGGCCAAGGTTGGCTGCGAGTACCCGGACGACGCCGGGCACTACCGCGGTGTCTCAGGCCAGCAACGGCTGTTGGTAGTTCTTAGCTACACCTAGGATAGGGTAGCTAAAGTAGCTATCTACTAATGCCAAGCGGGGTTGTTAGTCCCGACACTAGTAGGAGCTAACTAGCGAGAATGCAATCTACTAGGAGGAGATTCTGCAAGCGCACAGAACTATCGTAGTAGCACTTCCCTGGGAGTACCAGGTGTCGATTTATTTGATCCCAAAGGAAGGCTAGGGTGGTGTATGAGTCGAGTCAAAGGAGGGGATGAGAGTCGAAGAAATAAGAAAAAGGGAAAAGGGGAAAAGGGGAGATGAAAGGCTAGAAAGAATATATGGGTGGATAGGTAAGGATGAAATGGATGGCTAAGGTAAGGTGGATGGATAGGTAGATAAAGGGATAACTAATGATAACCAATGATAACTAACTAGTAACTATTAACTACTCCTAGATGACCACGAAGCAAGATAACTACGGAGCAAGATAACTACGAAGCAAGACAGGCAAATGTCAATAAAGCAACTAAGTTAAGTAAAGTTTTATTCCTATCTTATCAAGTATCGAGGCGTACTAGCCTTTACCACTGACTTAGGTTGAACGCTAGCACAATGAGCCTTACTGTTAAACTGGGCCAACTACGTGGTGGAATTCAAGGCGCACAGGGCTGTCACCACCTGCTTGCTACCACAGCTATCCGGGGGTCCAGCCGTATCTGAAGGTAAGTCTATAACTAAGCACCACGCTTAACTATATTCTAACTATCTCTACCCTAGCTTTGAATAGAGACACCCTTGCGGACGTCAGAGCAAATACTTGACTTAATAAGATAAACACTAAACTAACTAAGCAACCTATTGGCAAAGATCAAACACTAAGCTCACTAGAGATTAACTACTATGGCTAAGTGAATTGAACTGTAGGATAGCTAGGCACTCAAGCAATCAATCAAGTATACCACTCAATACTGATAAGTAGAATAAAGTAATACTTGAAATGATGAACTAGAATATAGTAAAATGCTTGAGATACAAGAGCAAAACCTGAACGGGAGATGAAGGAAGACTCTTCTCAGCTCCAGGACCGATCACTCGCACGCCTCTACTCTTGAGCTAAGCCTTGAGCAGCGCTTCCGCGAGGGCAAAGATGCCTTGCTCTACTAGCTACCTACTTGCCTAAGCTCTCTGAGCTTCTAACCTAACTCTCACTTGCTTCTCTTGCTTGTGTGTTGCTTGGTGTGGTACGAATGAAGTGGTGCCACCAGGGGGTATTTATAGTCTTGAGGAGTGAGGGGGGTACTTATAGGGGGCAGCCAACCGACCTAGGGCTAACCCTAGTGGCGGGCGCCAGCCCTAGGTGGCGGCCGCCACCCCCATCACCGTTGGATGCACCGCCTTTGCTTCAACGGCATCCAGGAGCTCCAGAGAGGTGGTTGGTAGGTCAGTTGCATGTCCAAGTAACCGCCATTCGGTCTTGATCCACGCCACTCCCTTCCTGAGCCGTCCGATGCCACTGACCTAGTGACCAAGGGCCAAGATTTGGCCTTGGGGAGGTCACACGGATCGGTGACGTGGCAAAGGGGGAGAGTTGAGCCTCTCCATGTGGCGGGCGCCACATTTGGGTGGCGGGTGCCACCTCTGGTTGGCGGGCGCCACCCCACTCGGGCCCAAATGGGTCCTGGTGAGTGGGCTCGTCTCCTGGTGGGTCTATTCTCCAAATTTGGTCCAAATCCTGCATTCAAATAAAAATCTATGGACATGTGGAATTTGGTTAGTTTGAAACCTATTTGACTACATTTCATGCCTTTTTGGTGGACTTAAGGGTAAATTGTTGATGGTAAAACAGGTGTTTAAGGACCATCAACAAGCTCCCCCAAGCTAACCTGTTGCTCGTCCTCGAGCAACAATGCGGTTTAAGCATTGAGCATGAAATGGATAGCAACTTAAGATGTATGCAAGTGCATATTGTATAGTGAGAAATAACTTAGCATATATCATTAATCATAGCAATGTGGGGCTTATAGCTTTTCACTTCAAACATGCAAGAGTGAAATAAAGTAGTAGATAGAAAACTTTTATCTTGCTTAGGTTTGACTAGGATTCTGTCTGGAGGTTTTTCAAGGTTTTCAAAAGATAACAACTTGCTTAAGTTCTCCAAGATTCACTCAGTCACTCAATGGTGTTTAAATCCTCACTTAGGCCAAAATGTAGCCTCTCCTACTTCTAAAGAATGATATGTGGAGTTATAGGAAGGCTAAGAATCATGAGCAAATTGCCTGATGTTTATTGCTAAGCTAGACACTCAGATCATAAGGAGCAGCAAATCATAAAAATTGATCAAGATGTGCATGTGTGGTTATGTGGAAGTGTATAGAGAGATATTTCATAATCCTTCCTAGTTAATTTCTGGGGTCTAGAGCTAATGATAATTCTCTCTCTCTCTCTCTCTCTCTCTCTCTCTCTCTCTCTCTCTTTTTCTTTTTGGATACATAGTGAGTAGACAAAAGATGTGTCCTCACATTTTCTTAGGACATAGTCCTCTTTTGAGCTACTTTGCTCACTCTTTTTTTTTCCAGGACATAGTCCTTTCTTGAGCTACTTTGCTCATTTTTCTCTCTCTCTCTTTTTTTAGCTCTAGATTTCCCCAGGTTATCTATAGGAAAGGATTTTTGAAATGAGTAGGGAAAGGGAGAGAAATGCTTATTCCCAGTGTAGGAATAGCATAAGGCTAGCAATGGGACGTTTGGCAAGGTATTGCATATCTCCAGTGTAGAGAATGAGCAATTTATTTGGTGGTTGCAAACTTCCAAAGTGGAAAGTAGGCAGTTTATGGTGGGTGTGTGAATCTTGATTCAAAAGATATGATAAGCTTCTCTACTAAGATCTATGAGGTCTAACAAAGCTCAACACAGACAAAGCTCTTTGTGGTTTTGACTAACAAATATTTGGCTGGTGGTGGGATGGGATAAAATCTAGGAGTAACTTTTAGCAAGGTTTTCATAATTTTTAAAAGAAATCCTCCAGATTAGGTCCTAATTTCACCTTAGCAAGTTTAAAGAATTACTCCATTTCTTACTAACTTTATTTACTAAGCATGATTTCAGTTAAAGCATGTGCAACCCACAAAAGCTACAACTTAGATAAGACCAGTTATTCAAACCATAACAATAGCATTTGCATGACATATTTCAAATCTTATTCAGGTTTCAACTTGTTTAAGCAGATTTTATCAATTTTATTCATGGAATGGTTATTTAGGCAAGCATGTGACATTCAAAAGATATAGAATTTAAGAACTGAATATAAAGTGTAGGCTTGAGACATACCTTATTGGAGCGGGAGTCTCCCCCAAGCTGGCTTCTTGCTTGGTGAAGGATCTTCTTCTTCTCAGTCGGGGCTCTTGTTCTCATTTTATTAAAAGGAAAACTATCTAATGTTGTGAAAAGGGAAACTATCCTATTATGATATTTTATTATTCTAACTAAGTTAACATATACCTATGCATAAAACTATTGATAACTGTTTTTTTTAGTTTCATGCATGACATATGTTATTTATTCGAAAAAGAGAAAATTGAAGGGAAAAATTAAAAGTAAAACCATACCTTAGGTCCATGGAGTTTCATCCTTACTGGGCGGATCTTCTTCCTTGGGTGCTTCTTCTTTAAGTACTCCATCTGGTTCTTCTTCTTTTGGCACCTCTCCCTTGTTATGTGAATTACACAACTCAGGAGGAGGTGGTTCTTTCTTTCTGCTCCACCTTGTTCTTGGGCGCCTCTTCTTGGTACGAACGGGTTTTGCTTCCTGCATGTTAGCGGCATATGCGGGACCACGGGAAAAAGAGAATATTTCCTTCCTCCCTCCTAATGTTATTTGAATTTTACCACTTCCCACATATATGCAGGCATCAACAGTGTTCAAGAATGGTCTACCTAAGATTAGAGGCACATCTTTCCTATTTCCCATATCTAGTATTATGAAATCAGCAGGAACATATGAACCTCTAATATGAACAGGTAAATCATTAACTATTCCTTCTACATAGCAAGTGGATTGATCAGCTAGCACAACATAGGCAAATGTGGATGACATGGGTGGAAAGAATGAGTTTTCATAAAAATCTTTAGATAGAATGTCCACACTCGATCCTAAATCACACATGACATTTTTAAAGACTTCACCAAAGATTGAGCATCTAATTATGGGACTACCAGGATCACCCTTTTTAACAGTCATGGTTTGATCTTCATAATAGTTGAAATATTTTATTTCAACCATGTTTGCAGTTTCCATGTCAGGTTTAGCAGGAATTTTGCCAGATTCAAAAGATGGTATGATAGCAGCAAGTTGAGCTAATTGGGTTTCTAACATTTTATTAAAGCTTAATTGATTTTCCAGAGCAGATGAGAAATCTTCCAATTTAGCATTTATATTCTCAAGAGTTTTATCATTCGACATTAATTTCTTATTCAAGAAATCGGTAGTTCTACCTTGTGAGTAAACTAAATTTTTCAAGAATGAGAAATTATCAGAATTCTGAAAATTAGAGCGGGGGAATGAATTGTTACCTTGAGAATTTGCAGGCTGATTCCATCCTTGATTCTGTTGACGGAAACCGTTGTTGTTGTTGATGAAGTTCAAATCTTCATGTAGCTCGGGGCAGTGGCTCCCAGAATGTCCGGTTTTTCCACAGACTTCACAAGTCATGTAGGATTCTAGAGATTGGACACTCTCTTGTTGGTTCATCTTCTCACAGTTGTCCAGCTTCTTTGCCAGCAGGTCCATCTTGGCCACGATCATGTCGGCTTCCTTAAGGGAATGCATACCTCGCTTACGGGGCTGCAGTCGCTCGTTATTCCATCCTTGGTTCGACACCATCTTCTCTATGAGAGCCTTAGCATCTGCAACATTCAGAGAAAAGAATGCACCGCCGGCGGCGGCATCCAAATGGCTTCTAGAGAATGGGGTTAGGCCATGGTAGAAGTTCTGGATCAATAGCCAGTCCTCCATACCATGGTGCAGACAAGCAGTGACATACTCTTGCAACCTCTCCCAAGCCTCAGGAATAGATTCCTCGGCTTGTTGCGTAAAGTTGGAGATTTTGTTGCGAAGAGCATTCGTCTTGCCCATCGGAAAGAATTTAGCGAGAAAAGCATTGGAACACTTGTCCCATGTGTCTACAGCGTTGCGATCGGTATAGAACCATTGCTTCGCTTTTCCTAGCAAAGAGAAAGGAAAGAGACGAAGACGGATGGCTTCTTGGGTTATCCCCTTAATGGTGAAGGTGCCGCAAATCTCAAAAAATTGTTGGAGGTGAGCATTGGCATCCTCATGAGCTTTGCCACAGAACGGGCTAGCTTGGACCATCGTGATCAGAGCCGGTTTCAACTCAAAATTGAGGTTGGCATCAATCACGTCAGGTCCTATCGCTACATTAGCGGCAGAAGGATCAGAAAACTCACGAATGGTCTTATTGGCCATCGTGAAGATAGAACGAGATAAGAAAGAAAGAAGTTGAAGAAGATGAAGGAAAAAGATAAGAAGGACTAAGGAAAGAAAGAATGGGGTAAGATGGGATTCGCTAAGTGGGAGCTTAAGCGAAGATAAATTCGACACGGACTCAACCAATACACCGATTGCCTTCCCCGGCAACGGCGCCAGAAATGCTTGTTGGTAGTTCTTAGCTACACCTAGGATAGGGTAGCTAAAGTAGCTATCTACTAATGCCAAGCGGGGTTGTCAGTCCCAACACTAGTAGGAGCTAACTAGCGAGAATGCAATCTACCAGGAGGAGATTCTGCAAGCGCACAGAACTATCGTAGTAGCACTTCCCTGGGAGTACCAGGTGTCAATTTATTTGATCCCAAAGGAAGGCTAGGGTGGTGTATGAGTCAAGTCAAGGAGGGGATGAGAGTCGAAGAAATAAGAAAAAGGGAAAGGGGGAAAAGGGGAGATGAAAGGCTAGAAAGAATATATGGGTGGATAGGTAAGGATGAAATGGATGGCTAAGGTAAGGTGGATGGATAGGTAGATAAAGGGATAACTAATGATAACCAATGATAACTAACTAGTAACTATTAACTACTCCTAGATGACCACGAAGCAAGATAACTACGGAGCAAGATAACTACGAAGCAAGACAGGCAAATGTCAATAAAGCAACTAAGTTAAGTAAAGTTTTATTCCTATCTTATCAAGTATCGAGGCGTACTAGCCGTTACCACTGACTTAGGTTGAACGCTAGCACAACGAGCCTTACTGTTAAACTGGGCCAACTACGTGGTGGAATTCAAGGCGCACAGGGCTGTCACCACCTGCTTGCTACCACAGCTATCCGGGGGTCCAGCCGTATCTGAAGGTAAGTCTATAACTAAGGACCACGCTTAACTATATTCTAACTATCTCTACCCTAGCTTTGAATAGAGACACCCTTGTGGACGTCAGAGCAAATACTTGACTTATAATAAGATAAACACTAAACTAACTAAGCAACCTATTGGCAAAGATCAAACACTAAGCTCACTAGAGATTAACTACTATGGCTAAGTGAATTGAACTGTAGGATAGCTAGGCACTCAAGCAATCAATTAAGTATACCACTCAATACTGATAAGTAGAATAAAGTAATACTTGAAATGATGAACTAGAATATAGTAAAATGCTTGAGATACAAGAGCAAAACCTGAACGGGAGATGAAGGAAGACTCTTCCTAGCTCTAGGACCGATCACTCGCATGCCTCTACTCTTGAGCTAAGCCTTGAGCAGCGCTTCCGCGAGGGCAAAGATGCCTTGCTCTACTAGCTACCTACTTACCTAAGCTCTCTGAGCTTCTAACCTAACTCTCAGTTGCTTCTCTTGCTTGTGTGTTGCTTGGTGTGGTACGAATGAAGTGGTGCCACCAGGGGGTATTTATAGTCTTGAGGAGTGAGGGGGGGTACTTATAGGGGGCAGCCAACCGACCTAGGACTAACCCTAGTGGCGAGCGCCAGCCCTAGGTGGCGGCCGCCACCCCCATCACCGTTGGATGCACCGCCTTTGCTTCAACGGCATCCAGGAGCTCCAGAGAGGTGGTTGGTAGGTCGGTTGCCTGTCCAAGTAACTGCCATTCGGTCTTGATCCACGCCACTCCCTTCCTAAGCCGTCCGATGCCACTGACCTAGTGACCAAGGGCCAAGATTTGGCCTTGGGGAGGTCACACGGATCGGTGACGTGGCAAAGGGGGAGAGTTGGGCCTCTCCATGTGGCGGGCGCCACATTTGGGTGGCGGGCGCCACCTCTGGTTGGCGGGCGCCACCCCTCTCGGGCCCAAATGGGTCCTGGTGAGTGGGCTCGTCTCCTGGTGGGTCTATTCTCCAAATTTGGTCCAAATCCTGCATTCAAATAAAAATCTATGGACATGTGGAATTTGGTTAGTTTGAAACCTATTTGACTACATTTCATGCCTTTTTGGTGGACTTAAGGGTAAATTGTTGATGGTAAAACAGGTGTTTAAGGACCATCAACAACGGCCTGCAGCGGCCAGCTGTGGCCAGCTATGGCCAGTTGCAGCCACACTGTGGCCAGCTACTACAACCAGCTAGAGGCGACTGCAGCCAGGCCACATCAGGGGCTACAACCGACCAGAGGTGGCTGTGGCTTGGCTAGGGAGGTTGCGGCCTAGCCGGAGTGGGCTGCATGTGATCAGATGGTGGCGCAGCTCCGATGAAGGGCATGGCATTGTCTTAGCCTCCCTGCAGTGGTGTCAAGAGTGGTGCGAAGGCCGGTTTCAGTCGACGACTTCATTTTGGTACGGAAAAAAGGAGCAAGCTTGGGGCTTTGGGCTATGGATCTCACCGGTGGCGGGAGGAGAAGCTTCCTAGTGGTGACATAGACTTGCAATGGCATCAAAGAGGGCTAGGGCCAGCTGTAGGGGCTCTGTCCCGGCTGGGGCTTCCCGTGGACGGCTCTGGCCAACCATGGCCCGTTCCTAGCCAACTGCAAGCCGGCTAGGTGTGGTTGTGGCTGGCCAGAAGGTGGCTGGTCCGAGCTGTGGGCTTGGTCGGGGTCATGGTGAAGATGGGAAGGCCGGCGCTCAGCGCGTCATCGATGGAGCGACCGAGCAGCGGCCCATCGCTGCTAGGTCGAGCCCTTGCTGCAGCCGGCTGTGGGCAGAGCTCCAAGGCGTGTGGTGGAGCTCGAGGTTGGCTACGCCCCGGTTGGGGCATGTTATGGCCAGCTGCAAGGAGCAAGGGTAGGCCAGAGTCCTTTTGCAGTCAGCTCATGGCCAGGCGAAGTGCAGGCAGGCGAGGCCAACCGAGTGGCTAGGGGCCAGCTCGGTGTGGCCCCGACCAGCTACGACCCCGACATGGCACGACTGCAGTGGCCTGATGTGGCTCAACACGGCTACGCCCAGGGCCGGCTCCATGGGGCGGATGCATGGTGCTGTCGACGGCCGCACGTACATGGCCGGCCACGACCGGCTAGGCTAGTTGCCGGCTGGAGGCGGCCTCGTCTAGCTAGAGCAGACCAGCAGCCGACTAGAGCAGCAGCTAGGCATCCAGGGCCGGGGGAGCGATGGCCAGAGGTGGTTTGGCGTGGCTACGGCTACCGGACTGGAGCAGAGGAGTGAGGGTGACGCTGATGGAGGAAATGGTGAGGAGGGCGTAGTGGCGCTTTATACGCCCGTGGCTAGGGCACCAAGGGGCTCCGGTCATCCTCGGCGTTCATGCGGGAGGGAGGACACGTGGCACACATCTGCTGGGGAGGAGGCACGGGCACAAAGGGCGACGTCTGGATAGCTCTCTCCTGGGTGACGACGGTGGTGCCCTAGGCGAGTGTGCCCCTAGGGTTTCGAGGGGGCCAGGCAGGCCGCGGCGCCATGCTAGGCTGAGTCGTGCGCTTGGACCAACTAGGCTGTGGAGCGGGCTGTAGAGGGAGAGGGCGTAGCAGGCCTACAGGCGTGGCCCAAAGGGAGAAGCGAGAGTGCCGGCAAACAGCTGGGTCGACATCTACGTGGGCATTTACAGGTGGTGGAGAGGGGAGCGTTGGTCCTGCTGTGGGTTGGGCTAGCTAAGGAAGAAGGAAGGAGAGGGAAAGGAGTTAGGCCAGCCAGGAGTTTCGGGCCCAAGAACAAGAAAAGATATTTTCCCCATTTTTCTCCAAGGAGGAAGAGAGGAATTTAAAAGGGGTTTGGGGAGAAATTCAAAATGAATTTGGGAGGAGTTTGAATGGAAATTTGAAAAGAGATTCAAACATGAGTTGAGGGGAAAGGCAAACATGACTTTTCCCCTTTTGAGCATTATTGTCACTCATGAATTTTAGACTTGGACTCAAGGGGTTCGGAGTTTCAAAAGGAGGAGAGGAGATTGCTACAGATTTGTGCACTCCAAACTCTAGACACCACTCAAACCCTAAACCAACTCTAGAACTCTAGCACACTCCTACAAGCATTTCTATATGAATCCAACGTTTTGCAAGCAAGCACTCCTACGTTTCACTAACGTTTGACCTAGCGGCTATGTGTTTCACATGTTGCAGGAAAAAGATTTAAAAAGCTCACGGTTTTGGTTACAGGAAAACCTGGGTTGTTACACTTTGTCCTGGATAGCCTCGCGCTTAATACAAAATACACCACACCTTCTCTCGTTGATGAAGGACTGAATTGGAGACCAGAGGGGGGTGAATGGGAGCCTAAAAATTTCTTTCGAAATTACGGCGTCTGTCCCAACAAAATCAACCCCAAAAGCTTCAGACTCAAACGCGATGCCCACGACCCTCGGAAAGAGGGTGGATGATCCATAGGATCACAGCGAGCCACCACACAAGAGAGCAATCCAAAACTCCCAAAACTCCGAGTCAAGTTCGTACCTAAAAGACCCACTCCCAAACGTAGATGGAGGGCTACGTCGGGATTCCTCTAAATACCTATGCTAACACGTAGCAAAGATAGGTAGAGAGGTTCCTAGGTGAAATCTAGGAGCAAACGAGAAGTCCGGAAACAAAGCGGAAAAGCCGGGAGAGCAAACGCACTAAAATGCAACCTACAGCCAAATCCCGGACTGTCCGGCCTGCTGGTCCCGGACTGTCCGCGCCAGGGGCGGACTGTCCGCGAAACCCTGGCAGACTGTCCGCAGGTCAAAAGGCAAAATCAGCAAGGCTGCTGAACTCTCCATGCACGACTCGCGGACTGTCCGCGCCTATATGGCGGACTGTCCGCCGGTCAAAATGACCGTGCACAGTGCTCGCTGCACTGAACTGTTCTGGCCAATTCCCGATGGTCGGACAGTCCGCCACTCGGGGGCCGGACAGTCCGCCACTGACCAGAGAGTGCAAAAACTGCACGGCTCTAAACCAAAATCGATTGGATCTTCACCAAATCGAATGGGGCTGCAACCAAACTTCTCCCAAGTGTTCTTCTACGTGTTGGGAAGCCAATCTTAGGATATCATCGCTTCAAACCAACTAACCCATGAGAAATCCGAAGAACACTATAGAAGGGGAAGAACGAAGAACGAACGCGATTTCGACCCGATCTATGTGCTCATGAGGTTAGAGAAGAAATCCTTCGGTGGAAAGAAGGAGCTCACAACAACAAACAATCTGATTCAAACGGAATCACAAATCATCGCTCGGAGAGGGAGAACGAAGCAAATCTCCAGGAAGGGAAAAACTGAAACGCGAAGAACGAAAACGCGAATTCGATCCAAAATCGTAGCCAACAAAAGGAGGACGAATTTGATCCTTGGATTTGGGAAGATGATGATTTGTATTAGCACTCGGTGTCGGGTTACAAGCCACTCCTCGCAAGAACAAAGCTCGGATGGCAAAAAGCTCAAGAACAAGAGCCAACTCTCCTCTAACCCTAGCCTTCTCTCACAAGCACAAAATGATAGAGACACCGACCAAGGATGGGCTGCCCTAACCAGCCCCCTTCATATATATAGGCGCACGACCGAAGACCAAAATGCCCTCTCATGAACCACTGACCCAAATACCCCCTTGAGGGTAAAACCGTCCAACTCGGTCATTTTCCATCCGGCTGCCACGCGCCTTCTCATCCTTCGCTTCGCCTCGACGCAAGCTCCAGGATGCCGCCACGTACCGTCACCGTCGACCACCGCGCCTTCCTCACCGATAGCTTCGCCGCAACGCAAGCCTCTCGGTGCCGCCACGCGTCGACCGTTCCGCATAGGAACCTCCGCCCGGTTTTGAGGCCCAAACCGGTAAACCCGCCAGCCCAGGTTTTGAGGCCCAAACCTGGAAACCGTCCACCTCGAGTTTTGAGGCCCAAACTCGGAAACCGTCCACCCTGAGTTTTGAGGCCCAAACTCAGAAACCCGCCACCCCGAGTTTTGAGGCCCAAACTCGGAAACCATCAAGGGTAGCTTTTGAGGCTCAGCTACCGAACCCGCGCCGTAGACGGGATGTGGTTCGCACACCCCGACCACCGACACCGATGCCGATGCATGTCCAGCCTCCACGCCGGGCACAACACCTTCGCTTTCCTTCTTGACTCGGCCATCGTCTTCCTCCCGACTCGGCCGATGCATCGCACATCCCCATGTGCTCCTGCTCGCCGATGCCAAGTGCCGGCTACCACAGCTGGTCCTCCGGCCTCTCGGTCCGTCGGTCCAAGCCTCACGTCCGCCCTTCACCGCTCTGGGTCCATCGGCATGGCACGTCCGCCGCACGGCACGCCCATCCTTCACTGCTCCCGGTCCGTCGGCACGGCACGTCTCTACTTGACCTTCACCTCGCCATCGACCACTGTCTCCGAGCTCCACACCTGCACATCAACACAGCCAAGAGACACATGTTGTACACACACACACCAACACAGTAAACACACACAACTCAATGCCACCGGTTAGTCATAAGCATTAAGCACATAGCGATATATAGACTCAACCGGGAAGCCTCAAACCTTCCTCCCAAAAGTCAATCATTCATCATATATGTTCTCAATCTCCCCCTTGATGAATGCATTGACTAAAAATAAAACCACAAAGGAAGGGTTTGAAGGCAAGCCTCACTCAAGTGTCCAAAAGCCAAGTAAAAGCAAACACAAGGCCACTTGAGATGAGGAAGGATCATGAAAACTCCAAATAAAAGCTCTCGGTCCCGAAAGAAACGGGAAAAGCGGGCAAAGCCTCCACACAATCGAAGAGTCAAGAGAAACAAGAGTTCCATGAATCCCAAAAGGCACTCAAGAGCCAATCTCAATTAAATTGTCAAACAATCATCACAAAAGAAACCAAGGTTCTTATCAACTTGGAAGGTTCTTGTCCACTTGGGTTTCGAAATTTCTCCCCCTTGATGATTGAATTGACAAAAACTAAGCACAAGAGATGGTTTGAGATGCCAAAACCGAAAACTTGGTCCCCAAAGACATGGGCAACGACTTGACGCAACCAAGCAAAGGATCGGAGCAACAACTCAACAAAGAGCAAAACTCGATCACACAGAGCGAAAGACTTGGTTCCCATAGACATGGGCAACGGCTCGACGCAACCAATTCAAAAATGAGCTAGCCCTCAAGAAGAGGCAGAAAATGCTCAACACCACTAGCTCAAGTCTCGATACCAATTGAGGCTGAAACAATGCATTAGAATGCAAAACTGCTAGTCCCTTAAGATAGAGGCACAGAGGCTCAACACAACTAGCAGAAAACTCGATACCAATCACAAACAACCAAAAATTGGTGAAAACAGCTAGTTCCTCAAGACAGAGGCAAAAATGGCTCAACACAACTAGCTGAAGGCTCCATACCAAATGATGGATACCAACTAAAACACATAAAAGAGCTAAACTCCCCCTAGCTCAAAGCTCTCCCCAAAATGCATGACTCTCCCCTTTGTGCCAACACACAAACTCCCCCTTGCAAACAGCTTCTCCCCTTGACAAAAGGGAACATGCTGAGGGTTTTTGACATTTTTCCACAAAGTTGAAACAAACACAAGACAAGTCATCAATCAAAAGCATATGGGGGGTGATCACAAGGTGTATCAGAGCTAGGGGTATAAACACTAAGCTAAAAATGCATGATATGCACAATGCAACCGCTTCAAGTGTATAGCAATCAAAATGAAAAGATGCTCAAAAGGGTGTTGCCCAGAAAGTGTAGCAATCAATACAAATGCTAGCAAAGGCTCAAACTGATCAAATGAATATGAGATATGAACAATTAAGCATATGAGCAGTTCTAAGCCATTCGAAAAGGTGTTCACCACTAAAATAGCACTAAGCATGAATAGACACGAAATCAACCAAGTGCTAACTCAAGTATAAAAGGTGAACTACCCTAGCAAAGTTCAATCATCATGCAATAGAATGAAGCATAAACTTGTGTTATTTTCAATATTTTATCAGAGATTGCAACGGTATTAACACAAGTTCATATTAAAGCATGTGATTGCGAGAGGTTAAAACATGGTCATTGCCTAACTTTTCAACCGGCTATGCCTATGCAAGAAAAGCAATCGGAAGCTTAAAGCACCAGTTTTGGTCTTACACTACACGGTTCAAGTTTAACTCAATTGTGCAATGAGAAACAATCCCGATACCGTGAGGTGCTGACACATGCAATCCCATCTTGATCTTTTCATTTCACTTAGACTTGGATCAAATTTTAAGCACAAGGTAAATATGAATAGTCCAAGCAAGTGAATGACTCAGTACAAGAGACATAGCAACCTAACATACAAAAGATAGCTCAAGTGATCTCAACACATCCTACCCATGCTAGTTGCCAATCTCAATGGTGAACAAATGAAAGGTTTCATAGTCGATTAGTCAAGTTCACCATTTGCAAAAATAGCTAAGCTCATAACATGTATCAAGTGATCAAAAAGAGCCTAAGCTACAAGCATTATCATGAATAAACAGGGCATACCAAAAAGAGCATAGTCTCATTCTCATTACTATATACATGAAGCTCTAAAATGCACTAATTACATGATGAGATGTATGCAAAGGCTAGTCTATCAAAATTAAAGCAAAGCTAGCCTAAGAATAGAAACCCAAAGCAAAAGGGTATCGAAGAAGTCCCACTAAGATACAATCAAGAAAAATGCTTCCCTAACTAAAAGGGAAACACACACCAAAACTCATAAGCGAAGAGCCAAGAAACGCTCAAGCGAACAACCAGTAAAAATCCACATCGGAAAAACCACATAGCAAAAAGAGGTCAAAGAAGAAGAGTACCAAAACCCGAACTCAGAAGTGTGTCGGAGGTACCTCATGAAGCTCATGACCACCTGCTTATGTGATACCCGAGGGGACACCTGAATCTGCTGAAATCTCCGGGGCGCCTGCCTCGCCGAAGTCGTCTCCCCCTCGCCTGATGCTATCGCTCCCACAGGTGCAGCTAGTGCTCACTGGAGAACTGCTCGAACGGAACCCCAAGTAGTGGAAGAAGTGGGATCGGGTTCGTGAGCCGAAATGCTCTCTCCAGGCTCCTGTTCTCCTACATACTCAAAAGCAGAAGAAAACACAAGGCATTGTCTTGTCTAGTGTGACCTCAAGGTCTCCACAAAACAGTTAGTCACATAAAAGCATAAGGTGAACTCTCAACAAAAAAAGGCCTACCTATGAATGATACCGCAAGGAGATCTGAACTCAAACTAGACATGACTACATTGCAACAGGATAAAGCACTATGGAGCAAAATGCAACCTAGAGACATGATCAACCCAAACACAGCCTAAACCTCAACACATGTTATAGTGCAAGACAATGATAGCAATAGATTCAGAAGCATCTAACATGATAAAAGTGTGGAAAGGCTAGTGCTCGAACTAAACATATCAACAGGGTACATGTAGCTAATCAAAACTAGCACCTGAAAAGTGACAAATCCACCAGGCTATACACAAAGCTAGCATGACATATGATACAGAGGATAGCACATGCTAGACTAAGACAAAACATGATACAAAAGAAAATGTACATGCAAGAACTATACAAGTGAGCACATGAAAGACCATCTCATACCACAAGAAATAGATCTTGGATATACAAGGTATGAGTGTATAAGATAGCTCACCAAGCTGCAAAAGCCTCTTTGGAGGCAAATCTAAGCGGGGTGTAGAGCCATCAAATCTTGATCACATCTAAAAGATCAAGCTCCGTCAGGCGCATGTTCTCTACCCCACGTCCTCATATCTACACACAAGAGGACAAAATAATTAACCCGAGCCTTGGATCCCGAAAGGTTAGCAAGCATGTACTTGGGAATCCAGGACTTGGTCACAAATCTCAACTTATCATGTGGATTAGCATGATGCAAATGTTGGTTCAAATGCAATTTTGAAACATCCTTGGAAGCATTCCTCAAAAGGACAACTCGAGGAGAAGAACGAGTCGTACCACGGGAAAAGAGGCAAACATCTTCCAAGGTTTTTTTTGAGAAGAACCAATAGAAGCACCATGAGAAGCATGACGTGGACCAAGACAAGAAGCATTAGAAGCATGTCCATGACCATGACCTAACCCACTAGAAAAGGAGTCATAAAACCCATCAACAAAGAGGGGCTTCTTACTAGGAGCACAAGCGTTCATCCCATGGGAAGGGCTATGGACCACCATCTTCCTAGAAGAGCGAGCTTGGCGCAAGCGTTTGGCACGCCGATAGCAAAAGCTTTCTTGATGCCCATCTTTCTCACAAAAAGAGCAATGGTACAAAGGCCTATCGGAAGGCACACCATTCTCTGACAAGTGAGAAATCCCTTGGGACTTAGAACAAGAAGCATCAACAACCAACTTGGTGCCAACACTAGGAGCACACGTGCCATGGGAAAGGCTACGCGGCTTCCTAAAAGCCTTAGCTCGAATACGTCGCTCGTGTTTGACACGGCGGAAACAAAAATTGAATGAATGTCCATCCTTCTTACAAATGGTGCAATGGGAAATCGGATTGGGAACACGAGTTCCAAAAATGTGAGAAGCACCCTTGTCGAAAGAAGTCCCTTGGACATCACTCGAAGAAATAGCAAGGTTGGGAGTAGCTATGAAAGAGCTATCCGAAACCTTGACACTAGTGCTATCGTCAAAAGACTCACATGCAATACAAGAACTCAACTCCGGTTTCAAAGAATCAAGCTTAGAAACACCAACATCGGAGTTGCAAAAATTGCGTGAATCAAACGATTTAGCACAAAGACTCTTGCATTTTTTGGCTAAAACCTCATTCTCAAACATGAGGCGATCACAAGTACCACAAGGAGTATTTTTCAGATTTTCCATCTCCTCTCTTATACACTCGGCATATGTGGTACGCAAGAGTTCAACTTCCTTCTCAAGGTTGGCACTCATATCATTGTGCTCAACCAACTTGGCGCTCATATCATCGCGCAAAACTTTCAAAGCCAAAACTTCTTTTTCCAAATCAATGCTTGATGTGCAAATAAAATCGGTGGAAGAAACATCACATTCACATCAAGAAATGAATCATGAATATCACTAGAAGCATGGCAAGCATTTGCATTCAAAGAGCATAAGCTACAAGGCCTAGAATTTATTTCGACAATTTCAGCCCTAGCATGCTCAAGTTCATCTACACATGTGGTGTGAGTCAATTTCAGTTTATTAATTTCAGCATGTAAAGACTCACAAGAAACACATGGTAATAAAGCATTTGACTTTAGCAAGGCTACTTCAGTTTTAGCACAATCAAGATCCTTGCACAAATCAATGCAAACTAAACATGGTTTGGAAGCATTAGATATCAACATTTCATTTTCAGATTTTAAGCTAGCAAGAGAAAAGCATAGCTCATCATTCTTCCTAACCATGTCACTACAAGAGGTGCAAGGCAAAGAGGCACTAGACTTCAATCTAGCAATGGAGCATTTCAACTTCTCAGTCTTTCTAAGCAAGATAGCACAAAGCTCATCATTCCTAGTGCAAGCCTGATATAGGTTGTGCAAGGTCACAAGACCACAAGCAAGTATACCTTTCTTGGCCTTGCCAAGTTGACGTAGAAGATCCTCAGGCGAAAGCTCATCATTACGAAGAAGGTTCAACAGATCGTTCACCTCGCGATCCCTCTCATCAACTGCACTCCTCCTTCTTCCCAAGATGTCATCCTTGGAAACATTCAAACCTAAAGACAAAGACATACTAGAAGAAGAACTTGGTGCCACATCTAAAAGCACCGTTAGTGTTAGCGAAACAAAAACTTCAAACCTCGACAAACCACGTCGGAAACAAAACCACTCTAAAAGGTCGCCTTCGCGGATCCAGAACCGGTTAAGGTAGAGAGATCCTTAACTGGCTCCGATACCAATTGAAGGACCGAATTGGTGACCAGAGGGGGGGGGGGGTGAATGGGAGCCTAAAAATTTCTTTCGAAATTACGGCCTCTGTCCCAACAAAATCAACCCCAAAATCTTCGGACTCAAACGCGATGCCCACGACCCTCGGAAAGAGGGTGGATGATCCCTAGGATCACAGCGAGGCACCACACAAGAGAGCAATCCAAAACTCCCAAAACTCCGAGTCAAGTTCGTACCTAAAAGACCCACTCCCAAACGTAGATGGAGGGCTACGTCGGGATTCCTCTAAATACCTATGCTAACACGTAGCAAAGATAGGTAGAGAGGTTCCTAGGTGAACTCTAGGAGCAAACGAGAAGTCCGGAAACAAAGCGGAAAAGCCGGGAGAACAAACGCACTAAAACGTAACCTACAACCGAATCCCGGACTGTCCGGCCTGCTGGTCCCGGACTGTCCGCGCCAGGGGCGGACTGTCCGCGAAACCCTGGCGGACTGTCCGCGGGTCAAAAGGCAAAATCAACAAGGCTGCTAAACTCTCCGTGCACGACTCGCAGAGTTTCCGCGCCTATATGGCGGAGTGTCCGCGCCTATATGGCAGACTATCCGTGCCTATATGGCGGACTGTCTGCCGGTCAAAATGACCGTGCACAGTGCTCGCTGCACGGAACTATTCTGGCCAATTCCCGATGGCCGAACAGTCCGCCACTGGGGGGCCGGACAGTCCGCCACTGACTAGAGAGTGCAAAAACTGCACTGCTCTAAACCAAAATCGATTGGATCTTCACCAAATCGAACAGGGCTGCAACCAAACTTCTCCCAAGTGTTCTTCTACGTGTTGGGAAGCTAATCCTAAGATAACATCGCTTCGAACCAACTAATCCATGAGAAATTCGAAGAACACTATAAAAGGGGAAGAACGAAGAACGAACGCGATTTTGACCTGATCTATGTGCGCGTGAGGTTAGAGAAGAAATCCTTCGGTGGAAAGAAGGAGCTCATGGCAACAAACAATATGATTCAAACGGAATCGCAAATCATCACTCGGAGAGGGAGAACGAAGCAAATCTCCGGGAAGGGAAAAACCGAAACGCGAAGAACGAAAACGTGAATTCGATCCAAAATCGCAGCCAACAAAAGGAGCACGAATTTGATCCTTGGATTTGGGAAGATGATGATTTGTATTAGTACTCGGTGTCGGGTTACAAGCCACTCCTCGCAAGTGAGAACACATATGATGAATGATTGACTTTGATGAGGAAGGTTTGAGGCTTTTACCCGGTTGAGTCTATATCTCGCTATGCGCTTAATGTTTATGACTAACCGGTGGCGTTGAGTTGTGTGGTGTTTCTGTGTTGGTGTGCGTGTGCGACATGTGTCTCTTGGCTGTGTTGATGTGCAGGTGTGGAGCTCGGATACAGTGGTCAATGGCGAGGTGAAGGTCAAGTAGAGACGTGCCGTGCCGACGGATCGGGAGCGGTGAAGGATGGGCGTGCCGTGCGGCGGACGTGCCATGCTGATGTACCCAGAGCGATGAAGGGCGGACATGAGGCTTGGACTGACGGACCAGAGGCCAGAGGACCAGCTGTGGTAGCTGGCACGTGGCATCGGCGAGCAAGAGCACATGGGGATGTGCGGTGCATCGGCCGAGTCGGGAGGAAGGCGCTGGAGTCGTGTCACTTGGCGGGAGGTCGGACACGGGCTTGCGTGCGGCGCAAGTGCCGTCAGCCAAGTCAAGAAGGAAGGCGAAGGCGTTGTGCCCGGCGTGGAGGCTGGACATGCATCGGCATCGGTGCCGGTGGTCGGGGTGTGAGAACCACATCCCGTCTACGGTGCGGGTTCGGTAGCTGAGCCTCAAAAAGCTATCATCGACGGTTTCCAGGTTTGGGCCTCAAAACCTGGGGTGGCCGGTTTCCGAGTTTGGGCCTCAAAACTCGGGGTGGACGGTTTCCAGGTTTGGGCCTCAAAACCTGGGCTTGCGGGTTTCCAAGTTTGGGCCTCAAAACTCGGGGCGGACGGTTTCCCGGTTTGGGCCTCAAAACCGGGGGTTGGTCCGAAAGGACGGTCGACGCGTGGCGGCACCGAGAGGCTTGCGTTGCGGCGAAGCTATCGGTGAGAAGGCGTGGCGGTCGACGGTGGCGGCACGTGGCGGCATCAGGGAGGTCGCGTCGAGGCAAAGCTACCGGATGTGCGGGCGTGGCCGTCGGATGAAGATTGACCGGACTGGACGGTTTTACCCCTGGGGGGTATTTGGGTTGAGTGCTTAATGTAAGGGCGTTTTGGTCTTCGGACGTGCGCCTATATATATGAAGGGGGCTGCTAGGGCAGCCGTATCCGAGGGAATTCTAGGTGGTGTCTCTCTCACTTTGTTCCTGTGAGAGAAGGCTAGGGTTAGGGAGAGTTGGCTCTTGTTCTTGAGCTTTTCGCCATCCAAGCTTTGATTTGCTAGGAGTGGCTTGTAGCCCGACACCGATTGCTTAATCAATCATCCATTCTGCTGATTCCAAGGATCAAATTCGTGCTTTAATTTGTCTTGCGATTTTGTTCTTCGCTTTGCACATTTTCCCCTCTTTCGATCTTCACGAGATTTCTTGTTTCGAGGGAAGATTCGCAAATCCGTTTGAACCATCTTCTAGAGCATCGTGAGAGACATCTTTCTACCAAAGGGTTTTCTCTAATTCCTCACGAGCTAGTAGATCGGGCGGATTTCGTTTTAGATCACGTTCTTGCTCTTTTGCCCCGAAATCTTTCGATTCACCGATTTGGAGTTAGGTTCGAGCCATGATCTCTTAGGAGTAGCTCACTAACATCCTTGTGACTTCTCAGATCGAATCCTAGCCCTAGAGCTTTTGATTCGGAGGAGATCGGGTTGAATCCACGGAAGAACTGTGCAGTTTCGGGGGCATCGGACGCTGGTCACGGGAGCATCGGACGCTGCTGTTCATAGCATCGGACGCTCCGGTGACACGTGTCAGTTCTGGTGTTTTTGAGTGGGCATCGGACGCAGGACATCGGACGCGTCCGTTGATCATCGGACGCGCCAGACCCTGACCATCGGACGCTCCGTTGTCCATCGGACGCGTCCTAGGGTTGAGCATCGGACGCTGAGGGCGCACTGTAGCCAGCGTCCGATGGCTATGCAGTGAAGTTCCAGAAAGGGTCTTTTGGCATCGGACGCGTCCGGTGCTTGTACATCGGACGCAGGTCAGCGTCCGATGCAGTGAAAACTTCACTGTTTCGTCCGCCGTTTGTTCGTCCGACTTCGGATTTGGTTTCCGCTTTTTGCGTTGGATTCCCGACTCTGTGCTCTACAGAAACAGGGCTTCCCGCTTTGCGAAAAAGCCTGAATCCCCCTCGCGTTGCTCGGGGGAGGTTGAGGTTACCCAAAGTCCATCTTGTCACTAGTTGACTCGCGTGGATTTGGAAGAGGGAGCTGTTGTGGTGTCCCGCTGTGTTCCTAGGGAACATCCGCCCATTCTCTTAGGTCGTGGACATCACGTGTGTCGGCTTTGCTCTTGGGGTTGTTTTTATTGGGACAGAGGCCATAATTTCGAGAAGAAATTTTTTAGGCTCCCATTCACCCCCCTCTGGTCGCCTTGCTATAGCATTTTCGGTCCTTCAATTGGTATCGGAGCCAGTTAAGGATCTCTCTACCTTAACCGGTTCCGGATCCGCGAAGGCGACCTTTTGAGAGCGGTTTTTGTTTCAGACTTTGCTTGTCGAGGTGTTGAGCTTTTGTTTGGCTAACACTAACGGTGCTTTTCGAGATGGAACCAAGTTCTTCTTCGAGTGTGTCTTTGTCCTTAGGTTTGAGTCTTGGACATGTGACCGAGGACGACACTTTGGCAAGAAGGAGGAGTACGGCTCTTGAGGCGGAACGCGAGGTGGATGCTTTGCTGGGCTTCCTAGGAGATGATGAGCATTCAATGGAGGATCGCATACGCGAACTTGGCAAAGCCAAGAAAGGTATTCTTGCTGCTTGTCTTGGGACTTTATCCCAACAATTTGAAGCTTGTTGTGATGATAACTTGAGATATGATGAGCTTTGCGATACCTTGCATAGAAAGATCAAGAAGTTGAAATGCTCCATTGATAGGTTAAAATGTGGCCTTTTTCATTGGAAGTCTAGTGCATTTTTACCTTGCACCTCTTGTAGCGACATGGTTAGGAAGAATGATGAGCTATGCTTTTCTCTTGCTAGCTTAGAATCTGAAAATGAAACATTAAAATCAAATGCTTCCATACCATGTCTTGTTTGCTTTGACTTGCGCAAGGACCTTGTTTATGCTAAATCTGAAATAGCCTTGCTTAGGTCAAAAGCTTCTTTGCCATGTGGTTCTTGTGAGTTTTTGCATGCTGAAATTGATAAACTAAAATTGACTCACACCACATGTGTAGATGAACTTGAGCATGCTAGGGCTGAAATTATTGAGATAAATGCTAGGCCTTGTAGCTCATGCTCTTTGAATAAAGATGCTTGCCATACTTCTTGTGCTAACCATGATTCTTTGCTTGATGTGAATGGTGATGTTTCTTCCACTGATTTCATTTGCACATCATGCATTGATTTAGAAAAAGAAGTTTTGGCTTTGAAGGTTTTGCGCGATGATATGAGCGCTAAGTTGGTTGAGCACAATGATATGAGTGCCAACCTTGAGAGGGAAGTTGAGCTCTTGCGTACCACATATGCCGAGTGCATAAAAGAGGAGATGGAGAATCTGAAAAACACTCCTTGTGGTACTTGTGATCGCCTCATGTTTGAGAATGAGGTTTTAGCCAAAAGGTGCAAGAGCCTTTGTGCTAAGTCGTTTGAGTCACGCATTTCTTCCAACTCTGATGTTGATGTTTCCAAGTCTGCATCCCTGCAACCGGAGTTGAGTTCTTGTGTTGCGCGTGAGTCTGTTGACGATAGCACTAGTGTCAAGGTTTCGGATAGCTCCTTCATAGCTACTCCTAACCTTGCTGCTTCTTCGAGTGATGTCCAAGGGACTTCTCTTGACAAGTGTGCTTCTCATATTTTTGGGACTCGTCCTCCCAATCCGGTTTTTCATTGCACCTTTTGCAAGAAGGAGGGACATTCGCTCGATTTTTGTTTTCGCCGTGTCAAGCACGAACGGCGAATTCGAGCTAAGGCTTTTAGGAAGCCGCGTAGCCTTTCCCATGGCACGTGTGCTCCTAGCATTGGCACAAAGTTGGTGGTTGATGCTTCTTGTTCTAAGCCCCAAGGGATTTCTCACTTGTCGGAGAATGGTGTGCCTCCCGGTAGGCCTTTGTACCATTGCTCTTTTTGTGAGAAAGATGGGCATCAAGAAAGCTTCTGCTATCGGCGTGCCAAACGCTTGCGCCAAGCTCGCTCTTCTAGGAAGGTGGTGATTCATAGCTCGTCTCATGGCATGAACATTTGTGCTCCTAGTAAGAAGCCCATTTTTATTGATGGGATTTATGACTCCTTTTCTAGTGGGATAGGTCATGGTCGTGGACATGCTTCTACTGCTTCTTCTCTTAGTCCACGTCATGCTTCTCATAGTGCATCTATTGGTTCTTCCACAAAGACCTTGGAAGATGTTTGCCTCTTTTCCCGTGGTACGACTCGTTCTTCTCCTCGAGTTGTCCTTTTGAGGAATGCTTCCAAGGGTGTTTCACAATTGCTTTTGAACCAACATTTGCATCATGCTAACCCACATGATAAGTTGAGATTTGTGACCAAGTCTTGGATTCCCAAGTACATGCTTGCTAACCTCTCGGGATCCAAGACTCGGGTTACTTTGTCCTCTTGTGTGTAGATATGAGGACGCGGGGTGGAGAACATGTGCCTGATGGAGCTTGATCTTTTAGATGTGATCAAGATTTGATGATTCTCTACACCCCGCTTAGATTTGCCTCCAAAGAGGTTTTTGCAGTTTGGTGAGCTTTCTGTTACACTCATACCTTGTACATTCATGATTTATGTCTTATGGTTTGAGATGGTTCTTCATGTGCTCACTTGTATAGTCCTTGCATGTACATTTTTTCTTTTGTATCATGTTTCTTTTAGTCTAGCATGTGCTATCTTGTATATCATGTCATGCTAGCTTTGTGTATAGCTTTGGTGGTTAATCCACTTTTCATGCTAGTCTGTGATCCTCATGAACATTATGCCATACTTTACTTTATTCCTCCATGAGCTTTACATGTATAGGTATGATGTTCATTAGGTGTCACTTTTCAGGTGCTAGTTTTGGTTAGCTACATGTATCCTATTGATATGATTAGTTTGAGCACTAGCCTTTCCACAATTTTATCATGTTACATGCTTTTGGATCTATTGCTATCATTATATTGCTTTGTAGCATGTGTTGAGGTTTAGGCTGTGTTTGGGTTGATCATGTCTCTAGGTTGCATTTTGCTATACAGTGCTTTATCCTGTTGCATGGTAGTCTTAACTAGTATGAGTTCAGTTCTCCTTGCGGTATCATTCATAGGTAGACCTCTTTTTGTTGAGAGCTTACCTTATGCTTTTATATGACTAACCGTTTTCGTGGAGACCTTGAGGTCACACTAGACGAGACAATGCCTTGTGTCTTCTTCTGCTTTTGAGTGTGCAGGAGAACAGGAGCCTGGAGAGAGCATTTTGGCTCATGGACCCGATTCCACTTCTTCCACGTCTTAGGGTTCCGTTCGAGCAGCTTTCCAGCGAGCACTAGCAGCACCTGGGGGAGCGACAGCATCAGGCGAGGGGGAGACGACTTTGGCGAGGCAGATGCCGCGAAGATTTCAACAAGTTCAGGCGTCCCCTCGGGTATCACACCAGTAGGCGGTCATGCGCTTCATGAGGTACCTCCGACACACTTCTGAGTTCGGGTTTGGTACTCTTCTTCATCGACCTCTTTCTGCTATGTGGTCTTTCCGATGTGGTTTTTGTTGGCTGTCGTTTGAGCGTTTCCTGGCTCTTCGCTTGTGAGTTTGATGTGTGTTTCCCTTTTAGTTGGGGAAGCATTTTGCTTGTTGTATCTTAGTTGGGCTTCTCCGATACCCTTTTGCTTTGGGTTTTTCTTGTAGACTAGTTTTTGCTACGATCCTTGTAGGCTAGCTTCTGCATGCATTTTATCATGTATATCTTGCATTTTAGAGCTTCATGTATATAGTAATGAGAATGAGATTATGCTCTTCTTGGTATGCCCTGTCTATTCATGATGATGCTTGTAGCTTAGGCTCTTTTTGATCACTTGATACATGTTATGAGCTAAGCTATTTCTGGCAAATGGTGAACTTGACTAATCAACTATGAAACTTTTAATTTGTTCACCATTGAGATTGGCAACTAGCATGGGTAGGACGTGTTGAGATCACTTGTGCTATCTTTTGTATGCTAGGTTGCTATGTCTCTTGCATTGAGTCATTCACTTGCTTGGATTGTTCATATTTACCTTGTGCTTAAAATTTGATCCAAGTCTAGTGAAATGAAAAGATCGAGATGGGATTGCATGTGTCAGCACCTCACGGTATCGAGACTGTTTCTCATTGCACACTTGAGTTAAACTTGAGCCGTGTAGTGTAAGACCGAAACCGGTGCTTTAAGCTTCTGATTGCTTTTCTTGCATAGGCTTAGCTCGGTTGAAAAGTTAGGCAATGACCATGCTTTTAACCTCTCGCAATCACATGCTTTAATATGAACTTGTGTTAATACCGCTGCAATCTCCGATAAAATTTGAAAAATAACACAAGTATATGCTTCATTCTATTGCATGATAATTGAACTTTGCTAGGGGTAGTTCACCTTTTATACCTGAGTTAGCACTTGTTTGATTTCCTGTCTATTCATGCTAAGTGCTATTTTAGTGGTGAACACCTTTTTGAATGGCTTAGAACTGCTCATATGCTTAATTGTTCATATTTCGTATTCACTTGATCAGTTTGAGCCTTTGCTAGCATTTGTATTGATTGGTACACTTTCAGGGCAGCACCCTATTGAGCATCTTTTCATTCTGATTGCTATACACTTGAAGCTGTTGCATTGTACATATCATGCATTTTCAGCTTAGTGTACATACCCCCAGCTCCGATACACTTTGTGGTCACTTTCAGTGCTTTTCATAGCCCCCATATGCTTTTGATTGATGACTTGTCTTGTTTTTGTGTCAACTTTGTATTGAAATTTCAAAACCCCTCAGCATGTTCCCTTTTGTCAAGGGGGAGAAGCTGTTTGCAAGGGGGAGCTTGAGTGTTGGCACAACGGGGAGAGTCATGCATTTTGGGGAGAGCTTTGAGCAAGGGGGAGTTTAGCTCGTTTATGTTCTTCACTCGGTATAGCTCTTTTATGTGTTTCAATTGGTATCCATCTTTCGGTATGGAATGCAATTGGTGTCATGAGCTTTGTTTCATAGCTTTTGTATATAAGCTTAATTTCAGGGGGAGTCGCTTTTGTCTTGCTGCTTCTCCGCGTGCTCCGAGTGTTTGTGCTCCATTTAGTGTTGAGCCTCTCTTGTTGTTCTTCTCAGTCGGTATCGAGCCTGCTAGTCGTGTTGAGCCGTTTTTGCCTCTGTCTAGAGGGACTATCAGTTTTTGCTTGGTATTTTCGATTGGTATGGACCCTTCAGCTAGTTGCGACGAGCCTATGTGCCTCTGTCTTGAGGAGCTAGCTGTTTTCACCAATTCTTGGCTGATTGTGATTTGTTGCATTCTGATGCGTGGTTTCAGCCTCGATTGGTATCGAGCCTTGAGCTAGTGGTGTTGAGCCATTTTCTGCCTCTTCTTGAGGGCTAGCTCATTTTTGACTTGGTTGCGTCGAGCCGTTGCCCATGTCTTTGGGAACCAAGTCTTTTGCTCTGTGTGATCGAGTTTTGCTCTTTGATGAGTTGTTGCTCCGATCCCTTACTTGGTTGCGTTGAGCCGTTGCCCATGTCTTTGGGGACCAAGTTATGTCTCATGACAAGTGATTTTGTTCTTTGCCCCTCTATGGCATTTGATCACTTGGATGAGATTTTTGGTTTTGGTATCTCAAACCATCTCTTGTGCCTAGTTTTTGTCAATTCAATCATCAAGGGGGAGAAAGAGAAAGAGAGAGAAAAAAGGGGGAGAAATTGACCCAAAACCAAGTGGATAAGTACCTTGGTCTCTCTTTTGTGATGATTGTTTGACAATTTATCTGAGATTGGTTTTCGAGTGCCTTTTGGGTTTCATGAAACTCTTGTTTATCTTGACTCTTCGGTTGTGTGGAGGCTTTGCCCGCTTTTCCCGTTTCTTTCGGGACCGAGAGCTTTTATTTGGAGTTCTCATGACCCTTCCTCATTTCAAGTAGCCTTGTGTTCGCTTTTGCTTGGCTTTTGGGCACTTGGATGAGGCTTGCCTTCAAACCCTTCCTTTGTGGTTTATTTTTAGTCAATGCATTCATCAAGGGGGAGATTGAGAACACATATGATGAATGATTGACTTTGATGAGGAAGGTTTGAGGCTTTTACCCGGTTGAGTCTATATCTCGCTATGCGCTTAATGTTTATGACTAACCGGTGGCGTTGAGTTGTGTGGTGTTTCTGTGTTGGTGTGCGTGTGCGACATGTGTCTCTTGGCTGTGTTGATGTGCAGGTGTGGAGCTCGGATACAGTGGTCAATGGCGAGGTGAAGGTCAAGTAGAGACGTGCCGTGCCGACGGATCGGGAGCGGTGAAGGATGGGCGTGCCGTGCGGCGGACGTGCCATGCTGATGTACCCAGAGCGATGAAGGGCGGACGTGAGGCTTGGACTGACGGACCAGAGGCCAGAGGACCAGCTGTGGTAGCTGGCACGTGGCATCGGCGAGCAAGAGCACATGGGGATGTGCGGTGCATCGGCCGAGTCGGGAGGAAGGCGCTGGAGTCGTGTCACTTGGCGGGAGGTCGGACACGGGCTTGCGTGCGGCGCAAGTGCCGTCAGCCAAGTCAAGAAGGAAGGCGAAGGCGTTGTGCCCGGCGTGGAGGCTGGACATGCATCGGCATCGGTGCCGGTGGTCGGGGTGTGAGAACCACATCCCGTCTACGGTGCGGGTTCGGTAGCTGAGCCTCAAAAAGCTATCATCGACGGTTTCCAGGTTTGGGCCTCAAAACCTGGGGTGGCCGGTTTCCGAGTTTGGGCCTCAAAACTCGGGGTGGACGGTTTCCAGGTTTGGGCCTCAAAACCTGGGCTTGCGGGTTTCCGAGTTTGGGCCTCAAAACTCGGGGCGGACGGTTTCCCGGTTTGGGCCTCAAAACCGGGGGTTGGTCCGAAAGGACGGTCGACGCGTGGCGGCACCGAGAGGCTTGCGTTGCGGCGAAGCTATCGGTGAGAAGGCGCGGCGGTCGACGGTGGCGGCACGTGGCGGCATCAGGGAGGTCGCGTCGAGGCGAAGCTACCGGATGTGCGGGCGTGGCCGTCGGATGAAGATTGACCGGACTGGACGGTTTTACCCCTGGGGGGTATTTGGGTTGAGTGCTTAATGTAAGGGCGTTTTGGTCTTCGGACGTGCGCCTATATATATGAAGGGGGCTGCTAGGGCAGCCGTATCCGGGGGAATTCTAGGTGGTGTCTCTCTCACTTTGTTCCTGTGAGAGAAGGCTAGGGTTAGGGAGAGTTGGCTCTTGTTCTTGAGCTTTTCGCCATCCAAGCTTTGATTTGCTAGGAGTGGCTTGTAGCCCGACACCGATTGCTTAATCAATCATCCATTCTGCTGATTCCAAGGATCAAATTCGTGCTTTAATTTGTCTTGCGATTTTGTTCTTCGCTTTGCACATTTTCCCCTCTTTCGATCTTCACGAGATTTCTTGTTTCGAGGGAAGATTCGCAAATCCGTTTGAACCATCTTCTAGAGCATCGTGAGAGACATCTTTCTACCAAAGGGTTTTCTCTAATTCCTCACGAGCTAGTAGATCGGGCGGATTTCGTTTTAGATCACGTTCTTGCTCTTTTGCCCCGAAATCTTTCGATTCACCGATTTGGAGTTAGATTCGAGCCATGATCTCTTAGGAGTAGCTCACTAACATCCTTGTGACTTCTCAGATCGAATCCTAGCCCTAGAGCTTTTGATTCGGAGGAGATCGTGTTGAATCCGCGGAAGAACTGTGCAGTTTCGGGGGCATCGGACGCTGGTCACGGGAGCATCGGACGCTGCTGTTCATAGCATCGGACGCTCCGGTGACACGTGTCAGTTCTGGTGTTTTTGAGTGGGCATCGGACGCAGGACATCGGACGCGTCCGTTGATCATCGGACGCGCCAGACCCTGACCATCGGACGCTCCGTTGTCCATCGGACGCGTCCTAGGGTTGAGCATCGGACGCTGAGGGCGCACTGTAGCCAGCGTCCGATGGCTATGCAGTGAAGTTCCAGAAAGGGTCTTTTGGCATCGGACGCGTCCGGTGCTTGTACATCGGACGCAGGTCAGCGTCCGATGCAGTGAAAACTTCACTGTTTCGTCCGCCGTTTGTTCGTCCGACTTCGGATTTGGTTTCCGCTTTTTGCGTTGGATTCCCGACTCTGTGCTCTACAGAAACAGGGCTTCCCGCTTTGCGAAAAAGCCTGAATCCCCCTCGCGTTGCTCGGGGGAGGTTGAGGTTACCCAAAGTCCATCTTGTCACTAGTTGACTCGCGTGGATTTGGAAGAGGGAGCTGTTGTGGTGTCCCGCTGTGTTCCTAGGGAACATCCGCCCATTCTCTTAGGTCGTGGACATCACGTGTGTCGGCTTTGCTCTTGGGGTTGTTTTTATTGGGACAGAGGCCATAATTTCGAGAAGAAATTTTTTAGGCTCCCATTCACCCCCCTCTGGTCGCCTTGCTATAGCATTTTCGGTCCTTCAGCAAGAACAAAGCTCGGATGGCAAAAAGCTCAAGAACAAGAGCCAACTCTCCTCTAACCCTAGCCTTCTCTCACAAGCACAAAATGAGAGAGACACCGTCCAAGGATGGGCTGCCCTAACCAGGCCCCTTCATATATATAGGCGCACGTCCGAAGACCAAAACGCCCTCTCGTGAACCACTGACCCAAATACCCCCTTGAGGGTAAAACCGTCCAACTCGGTCATTTTCCATCCGACGGCCACGCGCCTTCTCATCCTTCGATTCGCCTCGACGCAACCTCCAGGATGCCGCAACATGCCGTCACCGTCGACCACCGCGCCTTCCTCACCGATAGCTTCGCCGCAACGCAAGCCTCTCGGTACCGCCACGCGTCGACCGTTCCGCATAGGAACCTCCGCTCGGTTTTGAGGCCCAAACCGGTAAACCCGCCAGCCCAGGTTTTGAGGCCCAAACCTGGAAACCGTCCACCCCAAGTTTTGAGGCCAAACTCAGAAACCATCCACCCCGAGTTTTGAGGCCCAAACTCGGAAACCCGCCACCCCGAGTTTTGAGGCCCAAACTCAGAAACTGTGGAGGGTAGCTTTTTGAGGCTCAGCTACCGAACCCGCGCCGTAGACGGGATGTGGTTCGCACACCCCGACCACTGGCACCGATGCCGATGCATGTCCAGCCTCCACGCCGGGCACAACGCCTTCGCCTTCCTTCTTGACTCGGCCGACGGCACTTGCGCCGCACGCAAGCCCGTGTCCGACCTCCCGCCAAGTGCCACGACGCCATCGTCTTCTTCCCGACTCGGCCGATGCATCACACATCCCCATTTGCTCCTGCTCGCCGATGCCAAGTGCCGGCTACCCCAGCTGGTCCTCCGGCCTCTCGGTCCGTCGGTCCAAGCCTCACGTCCGCCCTTCACCGCTCTGGGTCCATCGGCATGGCACGTCCACCGCACGGCACGCCCATCCTTCACCGCTCCCGGTCTGTCGGCACGACACATCTCTACTTGACCTTCACCTCGCCATCGGCCACTGTCTCCGAGCTCCACACCTGCACATCAACACAGCCAAGAGACACATGTTGCGCACACACACACCAACATAGTAAACACACAACTCAACACCACCGGTTAGTCATAAGCATTAAGCACATAGCGATATATAGACTCAACCGGGAAAAGCCTCAAACCTTCCTCCCAAAAGTCAATCATTCATCATATATGTTCTCAGTTGAGTTGCTCTCAAGTTCCCTGTTCTGACTTACCTTCTTATTCTCTTCTTGAGTTGCTCTCAAGTTTACCTGTTCTGACTTACCTTCTTATTCTGTTCCGACTTTCTACATGCAGAGGATTGGAAGAGCAGGCCTTCAAAACAACACACGCGTATGTGATACCTACTCGGGTTTGTCAGACAATCAGATTTTTAGGATGATTTGCTTCATCTTGTTCCTAGTGACGACATTCTTCCTAGTGGACATTTGTGAGAATATACTATGTCAACTAGTGTGTATGGAGCCACCAGAGCCTTCATATCTAGTTGTTCCACTAGGCATATATACTTTTATTATAGGATTTGTTCAAATTGTTAGTTTAATGGTTTTGATCCATATAGTATGTTCATCTCATATGTGATTACTACTTTTGGTGTTTCAGAAACGGGGGGTCCTAACACGACGAGTGAATTTGTTTCTGCGTGTTCCTAGCTCCGGGTGGTGATGCAAGAAGAACACAAAGGGTTAACTGGTTCGGGCAAACGGAGGCCCTACATCAAGTGGGGAGAGCGGAGGTCGTGTTTCTTGCACCGGGGTGCTCGTAGTAGGGGTCACAAGCGAGTGAGAGAGGGGGAGCTCCCCAAGTCTCGTGGGAAAGAGGAAGGCAAGGTTGCGACTTGTGCGTCGGTGGAGTGCGGTATTCTGTGTGTCTTGTCTTTGTTGTTCCTGGCTCTTCCTTTTATAGTCGCAAGGAGGGCACATGATTACATAGATGGGGTGACACTTATGCTCTTGTCTTAGTCAAGAAGACGGAGGTGGACTGTTGTAGTCCTATAGCGGCAGTATGGTCGTCGTCCTCTTCCTTGTAATTGGGTGTGTCCTGCACTATTGTTGTGCAGCGTCGAGTACCTCCGTCTCGTCATGCTGAGTGACGGGATGGAGCGAGTCCTATGCCATGTCCCAACCCATGTAGTGCAGGCATGCTGGGAAAGTCATAAGTGGCCCGGGTCTCACGGGTCTTCGTCGTACCTTCCGCTTGTCGTCTTGCGTCAAGGCCCATGGTCGAAGAAACGGGCTCCGCCCAAGGCTTGGTTGCGAGGTCTCGGGCGAAGTAGAGAATGTAGGGTTCAACTGAGGCCGGAGCGCGAGTCGTTTAGGCGAAGCGGAAAGGTTCGTCCGAGACCTAAGCTCGAAAAACAGGCTTCCCCCCGAGGCCTGAGCTTGAGGCCTCAGGCGGTGAGGTAGTTGGCACAGTGTCTTCACACGCGTGACACTGTTGTTGGATTTGTCAGGCTGGAATCACCACTAAATCCTCCTTTTGAGGAGCTGGTGGCGTGTGGTCAGCGTGGCGTAGCAACTGGCCGCCTGCGCCATCAATGGCCTAAACGACCTCTCAGAGAGTGCAGGCGCAGCTATTGGGCCATCGGTTCGCGCGGTGAGGCGCCCCGAATTACCCGGTCCGTGACCGATCTTCATGGTGGCACGGATAAGGAGGCGGACTGAGGAGGTCCTCCGTTCCTGTTGAAACATAGCGTCCTGCCCGGTTGTTGCACTGCCTCTGTACGGGACGATTCTTCCCCTGGTTTTTGCCAGAGGCTGGGATGGTTTGGCGTTCTTTCCCCCCGCCCCCAGGCCGAGGTCCATCCATGGGCCGTGCTCTTTTGCCGTTAGCTTCGTCTGAGTGACGGGCCGACATCCTCGGGCGTGGGTCCTCTCCGTCCGAGAGTTGAGCCAGTGTCCAAGGCTGACTCTGACCGGGCCGGGCCTTGCCTTGCTTTTGTCGAGCTGTTCGGGATACCCTTTATTTTGATACCCGACACTACTGTTGCTAGTAGTTATAATTTTCACGTGCACATATATGTTGTCACGAATTTACTACTAATTTTTTACATTAAATTAAACATAAAACTAACTAAATTTCCAGACATTTTTAGCAACCTAAGCTTAATTCAAGACGGGCAGACGGCAAGCCAAGACGTCTCTAAAAAGCACCTACCCTCTAAAATATATCTCCATAGCAGGGGCGGAGACAAGGGGTGGGCACACTACTGGAGAAGCCATCTTTGCCGGAAGAAGCCGCTCGATCCATACGTGGAAGTCATGACTCTTTATCCCTAGGACTCGCAGGCTAGATAAGTTGACTCCTCTCATCAGATTCGCTGCATATCCATCAGGGAACGTCAATGTCTGGATCCACTGAACTCCTCTCGTCAGATTCGCTGCATATCCATCAGGGAACGTCAATGTCTGGATCCACTGAAGTAATTCTTTCCTTTGTGGCCTTCTCAAGACGAAATCGGCCTTGGGCCGTATCCATCTCCTGCCGGGCTGAGGAGATCATATGCGGAGATCTCAGGGTTTCAACCATCTTGCGCCACCACTTGCTCCAAACACTCCCAATTTTTTTCATAGCCTCTACATGCGATGTCAAGGTCTCTCGTCCATTTTCATGATTTTTCCGACTCCATTTGTATTTTTAATAATTTTAAATCCAATCTCGCGCAACTTGGTCACCGTGTCTCGTGCACGAGACGGTCGAGTTTCGGCGTCTGTCCCTGGATACATCGTCAAAATACCCTTGGAAGAATGAATATCATTTTTCGAATCGCTGAGTTTCATTATTTCATGCATCTGCAGTTCAAACGTGCGTCTCACGGAAAAAATAAAGAAAATAAAGAAATTATGCGAAACATAGCAAAAAGAATGGAAAATACTCAAACTTTCAAATCTTGGCTTGTAGTACTGTAGCAAGGTCCCTTAAAAAAATTGGGAGAAAAAAACAAAAAAATAATATTCTTTGCCGAGAGCTTTATGAAGCTCTCGACAAAGAGCCTCTTTGCCGAGAGCCAGGGCCAAGGCTCTCGGCAAAGAATTTACAAAAAAAAAAGTCTTTGAACATAGGGCTCTCGGCAAAGCTAACGGCGCAGAGGGGGTCGTTTGCGGGTTCCACGTTTGCCGAGGTGGTTTCTATGTCGAGGGCTCAGCTCTCGGCATAGAGGCTCTTTGCCGAGAGTTGGGCTCTCGACATAGATGGCTTTGTCGAGAGCCTCTTTGTGCCGAGCGCTGGCCCTCGAGCCCGATTTTTGGCCCTCGGCAAAGAGCCCGTCAATTTTCCACTATTTTTTTAAAAAATTTAAATAAAATTTGAAAATTTAATACTGTTGGTCCCTCTAATATTCAGAAAAAATAAAATCTATAGCTCCGTCCCTGCTCCATAGTACTGGGTGTGACAGACGCCCTATACGAGATCTATTAAATAATACGTATATGGCAAGGGAAACATACAATGATGCGTGTGAACACTATTGACCAACAAGTTCGGGGATAAATGCACCGGTAACCTTGTTCAGTTAGTTGTTCTTCGTCCAATATCGTGGTCCATTATTGGCAATTTGGCATGGAGCTAGCTTAACTATTGTCAAGAGAGTTCACATCAATATCTTTGCACAACACATGGGCGATATGATGTGTATGTACGTGTTTAGTTAATAATAAAAGGTCATGATGTGTCATTAGACCAATCTCAGTGGTAAGTTTTATTCATGTTGTTTCCAAACTGTCATGTCATATGAAATAAAATGGAACTTGAATAAAACTGTCCATTGAGAGTGAAAGTTTCATTCTAGAGTTTCATAGACCTTAAAATTCATGACTCATAGAGAGTTGGTATTCGTGTCAAGCAGAGATCATTTCTTCTCTTTTTTCTTAAATACACTGTCATGTCATCAAAAACGCTTATGTGGCAACATATTTAATGCAAATGACATGAAACCCTCACTGAGATTGACCTTAGAACCACAAAAGACAGTACAAATAAAATTAAATGGTCACAAAAGATATATAAATGATTCAGCTATTAATTAATTAGGTGCGGTATTGTTTGGTAAAACAAAAACTACTAGCAATGTGTAGCCAGTGCATCGTATGTGTGGTATCTGAGTTGTAATGTTGTGGCTGTAATTCCATATAGGACAATCACTTTATTTATTAAGTAAGGGCAGTTGTCGATCTGGACTGCAATAACGGAGTCCCCCTGCTAGTAGCTAACGGGCCATTCAAGCTAACCAGATAATTAATACGTACTTAATTGGCAGGACGCTTCAGCGACGACTCAAGATGAGGACTTGACGACGAAGGCTCAGGGAGATGCATGGTGGCAAGCTAGACGAAGACTTTGGCTGCTTCGGAGGTCGGCAGGTCCGGACATATGACATATATATATCTCCCGAGTCCCGACACATGGGTGGCCATCTCATCTCATTAATTAGAGTGTCAGCAGGGCTATCTTTTATTTTGTGGGTTCACACAAATTTGTGTATCACAACTCGATGTATTGATTGTGAATAATTTTGGTAAAATATAATCCTCGTTTCATCCGGCGATTGATGATTATATTAGCTAGAGGCTAGTCTCGCACTACAGGGAACGCCGGCTTTGCCGAGTGCTGGCTGCACTCGGCGAAGGGCCTCTTGCACTCGGCGAAGGCTTCGCCGAGTGCCGCACTCGGCGAAGGGCACTCGGCGAAGAAATTGTCGGCAACGATATCTTTGCCGAGTGCTGGCTGCACTCGGCGAAGGGCCTCTCGCACTCGGCGAAGGCTTCGCCGAGTGCCGCACTCGACGAAGGGCACTCGGCGAAGGCTTCGCCGAGTGCCGCACTCGACGAAGGGCACTCGGCGAAGAAATTGTCGGCAATGATATCTTTGCCGAGTGCCAAATATCGGGCACTCGGCAAAGGCTTCGTCGAGTGCCAGGTCAGCACTCGGAGAAGCAAACGGGAGCCGTCACTTGACGGCCTCTTTGCCGAGTGCCACGTGGGCCGGCACTCGGCAAAGAGGGCCCTCTTTGCCGAGTGCCACGTGGGCCGACACTCGGCAAAGGGGGCCCTTCGCAGAGTGCCACGTGGCCGGCACTCGGCGAAGAGGGCCTCTTTGCCGAGTGCCACGTAGGCCGGCACTCGGCAAAGAGGGCCTCTTTGCCGAGTGTCATGGTCAAGGCACTCGGCAAAAAGGCCGAGCTGGGGAAAATTTGCCCAGCTTTGCCGAGTGCCATGACCTCTTTGCCGAGTGTGGCACTCGGCAAAGCTGGGAAAAATGGATTTTTTTTCTGTTTTCATTTCCCTACACAGAAAATATATCACACATCCATATTCCATTTCAGACAAATATCACATGCATATCCATTTCAGACGAATATCACACGTTCAGTCTCCATGCATCACAAGGTCACAAGTTTATTACAAGTTCATCACAAGTTCACAAGTCCATCACATCCACCTCACAAGTCCATGACAAATCTAAGTCGGCCCTCACTGCTCACCTTGGTGCTCAGATTGTGAAGAACCCCCACCTTGCCACGCGTCCTGTTGACATTTGTTAACGCAAATAGAATATGAAAGATTTCGCAAGCGCACAGAACAACATTGTAGCATTTTACCGGGAGTATTCCAGGATCGTTATTTATATTTTACCACTGGGAAGCTAGGGTCAAGAATCTGATAATTCACTATCATGCATCTACTAACTTAGAGTACTAATTAGACTAAAGCAGGAGTAATTGATAAATGATATGATATTGAATGGAAGCACAATAAAGATAATTTAATGATAAATGTATAGATAACTATAGTGGGAGGACAACGGGAGAGATCAAGGTTCATATGCTCTTCTCTATTATTTGGGTTCTAAGGTAACAAGGATGAAAAGATATAGCAGTCATATAATAACACTTCGGGACATCAGAACACCAACCACAGAAAGGGATGAGAAGGGGGTTGGGAAGCTCTGACTACGGTCCTACGAACATCAACCCGAACGTGGTGGAATACGTCGGCCATCAGGGCTGTCACCACCTGGGGCTACCACAACTATCCGTGGGGTTGAGCGCAACCTCAGGTAACCTATAGACTAAACACCAAGTCTAATCTATCGATTACTACTCTAATTATGGCCTATAACTAGAGCACTCGATACGAGCAGAGATCCTATGCTAGAACATAACAACTATACTAATCATAATATGAAAGGCATAAAGTAAATAGAGAAGATGAATATATTAAAGCATAAGTCTTACAAATAAAATATACAAAGACATACCAAAACTCTGAAGACTCCTCCGGAACTGGAGCGCAGCTCCGCTCTCCCTAACTCCCGACTAGAGCTAAGCTATTACATTGGAAAATCTAAACCTAATTACATAGGGAGGAGAGGTTGTCCTTCGAGGGACGCCTCTACAAATACTCCCTAATGATGATGTGTTGCCTCAGGGGGGTCCTGGGTTTATTATATAGGGGTTCCTGGCCTCCCCTCCACCTTGGGCAAGCGATGTGGGACTAAATCCTTCGCCATATGCACATGAGTCTTAATGGGCCAAAACGCGTCAAAGAGATTGGTTGGAGTGCGTCACGCGAAGGGGGGCGAGATTGGGCCCTACACCAGACCGGTCGGTCCAGGGGGGAGACCGACCGGCCTGCCTCTATGACAGGTGGGCCCCGCCTTCCGTGAGTCGCCTTCTCGTGTCTTCTGGAGTGTTCTGGAATGTTCTAGAATCTTCCAAGTTGTATCCATCGAGGACTCTCGCTCCGGGACTCCAAATATAGCAAATCATATGTCTGTTTCGATCGTCTCGACGAGCTCTTCGTAATGGTGTGCTCTGTTTCATCACTTGAGGTACTTTTATATGGTAAAAACATGGATGTCCTACAAAACAAGTGAGAGCATCAAAACTCGTGGAACTTGTTAGTTTCAAACCCTACAACTATGCTTTGTGATTCATTTAGTGTCATTTCATGCAATAGTTGATGGTTAATTATGAGCAATAGTGAGCGTCAACAAGTTCCCCCAAGCTTACTCTTTGCTAGTCCTGAGCAAAGCCAATCTCAACAATGGATCAGGAGTTGCTGCAATATCTACACTTCTAACCAGTACACATGCATTCAAACAAAAGTTCTTATTTGGATTAAAAAGATATCATAGTATTCATCATGGGGCTTAGCACTTTACCTTGAATCTTGAGTAATTGGAAGATAGAACGATCAAATCAAGCACTATGTCTCTAGCTCTTTCACTTCACCATTATCCCGGAGTTTTTATGAATTTTTAAAAAGCTTAAGAACATATGTTGTCAAATTAAACAATGGATCCAAAGAGAAAGTCAACCACACCATTGAATCGAGAAGTGCATGTGTATGGAAAATGGAGTCGGATGCTCTTTTGAATATATCACTCTCTTCTGTTTATTAGAGACACATGGCTATCAGGCTAATTCTACTGTTGGGCACGTGCCCATTTTTTCTGTTATTCATATTTTTTTATTCTCCTTTTTTTCTCTTTCTCTTTTTTCGAGGTTTCGGACACTTGTCCCTTTTTATTTCCTCGGGATCTATCTTTTCGAGGTTTCGGACACTTGTCCCTTTTTATTTTCTCGGTTTTTTTTTCAATAGCCATATGCTTCCAACAAACTTTTGAGAGGATAGGAACAGATAATCATGAGCATTTACATGGAAGATGGATGAAATGTATAAATGATCTCAATTCAATAGTATGATAACTTCTAATAGGGTCAACAAAGCTTAATTTAACTCAATGCAATTATTGATCATATTAATATTAGAAATTCTCCGAAACTCTAGTGTTGTTTCAGAACAAGATAACAGTATCTCAGATCATCACATATCATATCTGTCAATTACCTAGACTCTAGATCAAGCATTTGCTACCCATATATTTAATTTTATTTTAAAGCATCATTAATTTTTTTAAAACTTAGGAGAACTCATGCTTAAAGGCTAGGTACTAGAAAGAAATACAATAGAGCAACTATACATCATTTCCATTTTAAGAAATTAGGGAGAGAGTTCTTCAGATTAGACATGCTTTATTCATTTAATCTAACACACAATATAACCTATTACTTAAAAAACACTTAGATAGTAGTAAGACATACCTGAATCACGAAGATAATGGGGGTGCGTCTCCCCCAAGCTAATCCCTTCGATCGTATTGAGCCTTCATGTGCCCAAATATTTTTGTTCTTTTTCTTTTTAAGGGTGAGCCTTCATGTGCTCACATTTTTTTGCATTTTGAATTTATTTACAGAAAGAAAAACTTAAGAGGATAAAAATACTTACCTGGATATATGGGGGTGCTTTCCCCCAAGCTGAATGTTGACGTGGTCGTTCGATCTTGCAATGTAGCAGACTGGCGGTGAAAATGTTCTTCCTCTATCAGAGCATTGATTGATGTCGATGGTTGTTGAAATAGTGCTCCAACAGTGGATGGAACATCCACTTGCTTGTCAACTTTTCTTGGTCTTCAATCCTGTGAAACTCAAATAGACAACAAAACTTGTGGAACAGATTAAGCATTAGTGGTTGGCCACTCAAGCCTTAGTTGTTTAGAGTTTCAGTAAGATCTCTTTTTCAATATATTTTTTTTGTATTTTAATTTTTTCTATGCAATGATAATTTAATAAAATGAATGCATTTTTATTTTTATTTCTATGCCACCACGGTGAATATTTTATGTGAGTTTTTACACACCACAGAATTATTCACACACTACCAGAATCCTGAATTGCCTTGAGTGCCCAAAACCGCCATGGAAAGGGGGAAAACCGCCAAGGTAATAGTCCTTGACCATAAACCGTCAAGCAAATTCACTCAAGGATAGGAGGCAAGGGAAACTAGTTTCCTTGGCGGTTTTGACACTCAAGGATGATTTCCTTGAAGGCTAGCCGTCAAGCAAATTGAGACCTTACTTAATTTGCCAGAGAGCCAAGAAAATACTATAACCGCCAAGTAAAATAGTTTCCTTGAGGGCCATTAACCTCCAAGGAAATGTTTCTAACCGTCAAGGAAATTATTTTTCTTGACGGCAAGCGACCGCCAAGGAAACATGAGCAAAAATCATAAATCAGCAAAAATAGAATCCACCTTATGCAGCTCCTAGGAATCGAACTCGTGACCTAAAGCTTTAGAATGAAATGCCCTAACCACTACACCATTGAGTTATTTGTGAATACCTAACTAATTCTTCTCTTTTATATTCACTTTATGGAATCTTGTAGTGGATATTTGAAACCCTAAATGATTTCAAATGTAAAAAGTTTAAACTAAAACTTTTAAGATCTCGTCGAATACTACAACTTTGGTTTAGGCCAAATCACCATCCAAGGTCATTTGTAAAATTCAAAAAAATTGAATTTGAAATCTCTCAGAATTACCTTGGCGGTTTTCAATAACACTCAAGGAAATAGGTATTACCTTGGCGGTTTCGAATAGCACTCAAGGAAATAAGATTTACCTTCGCGGTTTCAAATAGCACCCAAGGAAATTAACATTACCTTGGCGGTTTGTAATATCACTCAAGGAAACATGGAATTACCTTGGCGGTTTGGTTTAGCACTCAAGAATATCCATTTCCTTGGAGGTTGATGTATGCAGCCAAGGAAACTACACTTTCCTTGGCGGTTTTATTTTGGCACTCAAGAAAATCTGTGGCCGCCAAGGTAATTCAGGATTCTGGTAGTGACATGGGGTTTTAGGTTTTATGATGAAGTGCAATAAGTAAAATATTTTTATGTTTTATGCAATGCTAATGTAGAAAAGTAAATATGCTATGAAGAAATAATGATGGAAAGTAAACATGCAAAAAGAGAAACTAATGTAGAAAAGATAAATATGGATAACTACCGATTTTACCTTTCGGCGAGGGTTCAATGTTTTAAGTCCTCTGAACAGGACTTCTCACCCTGTTCATTCCTGAGGTTCATCATTTGATTCCGATATATAGACCTTGATAACTACACCTCTTGATATGGTGTCACTCATGTTCTTCGTTCGCCCAGCAATTTGAAGTGAAACATTGATTGTGGAAGCTGGTAGCATCTTGCTCAGTGTGCATGTTCTTGTAGATCCAGGACCTTCACTCTGTAAAATTTGGGAGTTGAAAAACCCCTCCATGTTTTGCTCAAGAGTGTGTCCTGCTCATAAAGACAAGGTAGAGATCAAGTGCATGGGCTCTGTTGGTGGAAAAACACCAACAAAACCAAAAGTTTTGTTCATTCTTCTCTAACCTTAGGCACATTGAACAAGATAAACTTGTTGTTTATATATTCTATTCAATCATAACATGAGTGAGAAGATCAGAAGATGAGCATAAAAGTAGCATCTTAAAAATATTTAACAGATCATATTACTTAATCCAAGGAATGATAATCTATGTATAGTGTGTCGATCTTTTCATGATTGTGATATATCATCTTCCAAAGGTTTGATGCACAACATTTTAGCTCATTTAGTTAAGATAGTGAGATTCAAGAGAGTAAAGCTAAGAACAAAGAGTAAAGAACTGAACATGTTGAGTTGTTTAGGTTGGATCAAACGAGGTGCAACTTAAACATGTTTGGTTCTTTATTTATGTGCATACTAGAATCAAAGAGAAGCTTTTAAAGTGATGGTCACTTACTTTGAAATGTTACTTTATCATTGAAGAGTGATTGTGTCGAATCACCTTGTGGAAGCTTCTCTTGTCTAGCTGGTTGTTGTTCATGAATGGCTTGTCTTCTCTTGTTTATCTCTCAGTGGGCCAGCTGAGTCTTGTTCTCAACAGGTCCAGATGATGGAGACTTTGTCAGTTATTCTCTTGATTTGTAGGTTCAGGTACTATCTCTCCATCTTCTAATTCTTGCAGTGTAGTGGCTTCATCCTTCATGATGTAACCCTCAATTCCTGGCAGTTGGTTCTTCCTTTATCGGCTGAGTCAACGTCTTCTCTTGGTTTTCTTCGGCTACTCATAAGTGGTGTAATTGTTGAAGAAGCAGCAATCCCTTTGATCGAAGATCCAAAAGTGGACATCTCCAGGTCCGACATAGATGACACATTGGTGGTGTTCAAGAACGATCTTCCAAGAATGAGTGATGGATCATATTCTTCTCCTTAATTGGGATAGCGTCTAGTGGCTTGTACTAATCAAAGTGGTGAGTAGGAGGTCAAAGTGTCTTGAAGTTGGATTTCTCCTTCCTACCCTTGATCGTGAAGCAGATCTGGACAACAGAATCGTGTCTCCCCCAAGCTAGCTTGTGAAGTAGGTGGATATTTCTTCAACAACATGTTCATGAGTTGAAATTGTAGACCTTGTTGTTGTTGAAGTTGTTCCACCTCATCCCCCAAACTAGCTTTTGTGTTGCAATGATTAGAAGTGAGGAGAACTTCCACTGCTTGTCTTTATAGTGAACCACCAACAGACTTCCTTTGGACGACACACAGATGTATGTTATAATATAGTGGCATATCGTCACCCTGATATTTGTTGTTGGTGTCGGTGTTGATGTCTTCGATAATGATGAGCGTAGGCATAGATTGGCCCATACAGGATGAGTTGCATCCTGCTCGTCATAAGTGTCCCAGCTTAAGCTTTAGGATGGCTCAAAGCTTGGTTTCCTTCGACATCACTAGTCACTTGTCTGATGATGAGTTTTGTCTATCCACGGGTTGGGTTTTGGATCTTTAAGTTCACACCTTGAACAAGCAAATCTCATCTCCTACAAAAATTTAGTGGACACATACCCGAAGGATTGCACTGAATTTGAAACATGGGTTGTTATCCACAACTTATATGTTATTCATCCATGCTAATGAAAAAGATGATTTTAGGATTACTTTAGCATAGACTAGCATTTTATGTGTTGGCTGCAATTTTAACATGGTTCAAGGCAAAAGGTACTTGCAGTAGAAGATAAATTGAAATAAACTTTAATACTCACAGTACTTTCATCCATGATGAATGAGCTGAGTCTTCATTATGCAGTTCACCGTATGCCTTGCATCATCTCTGATGTGAATTCATCTCAGGACTTTCCCAAAGTGTATTTAGAGTTCTCTGCAGGGGTTAGTCCAACAAAATATCCAATGTCTACACTAGCAATTTTCAGTTTAATAATCAAACTAGACTCCATGTCTAATTGGATTAAGGAAGGTATTTTAACCTAAGCACCACGCTTAATTTAAAATCCTTTGAAAGTACTCTCGAAAAGCACAACCCAACCAAAGCATACTATAGCAAACACAGGTAGAATGAGAGCATAAAAGAGATTTATTCAAAAGAGATGAATGAGTATGATCACAGTGAAGATTTTTTTTAAAAAAAATATTTTTTTAGATGCAGATGACATGAATGCATGCAAGGAACTAAACATGTTATGGTCTTGATATGAGAGAACATAAACTAAATGAAGTGGATGCAAGGATGATTCAAAGTAAACATGCAGTGGAATGCAAGAAATTAAAGAGATAACTACTCATAAAGTTTAAAGTCCATGAAAAAGATTGTCTCACCTTGATCATACTTACCATGGCTCACAACTGGGATTTGTGAGTGGCGCAGCATAAATATCCGTCATATGGGATGAGAGTTGAATTGTTGTGACGACGACCTTTTCTCCAATCTACACATGGTTAGAATAAATAATATATATGTATGTATACACAAACCTGTGAGATGGCAGGGTTCTAGACTTAATGATGGATCTTGAATGTTCAGGCACCCTGGGTTCTTCATTCTTGTGGAATCTTTGCCATAAGGTCGAAACGACATTTGATGTCCTGTCTATTCCACACTCAACAGAACAAGGGGTAATCCTACTAAAGCTAGTGGTACACTAAATTAGCAGACATCAAGATCATTATCAAAATCTTTACACCAATTGCTTCCCCGGCAACGGCGCCAAAAATGCTTGTTGACGTTTGTTAACACAAATAGAATATGAAAGATTCCGCAAGCGCACAGAACAACATTGTAGCATTTTACCGGGAGTATTCCAGGATCGTTATTTATATTTTACCACTGGGAAGCTAGGGTCAAGAATCTGATAATTCACTATCATGCATCTACTAACTTATAGTACTAATTAGACTAAAGCAGGAGTAATTGATAAATGATATGATATTGAATGGAAGCACAATAAAGATAATTTAATGATAAATGTATAGATAACTATAGTGGGAGGACAACGGGAGAGATCAAGGTTCATATGCTCTTCTCTATTATTTGGGTTCTAAGGTAACAAGGATGAAAAGATATAGCAGTCATATAATAACACTTCGGGACATCAGAACACCAACCACAGAAAGGGATGAGAAAGAGGTTGGGAAGCTCTGACTACGGTCCTACGAACATCAACCCGAACGTGGTGGAATACGTCGGCCATCAGGGCTGTCACCACCTGGGGCTACCACAACTATCCGTGGGGTTGAGCGCAACCTCAGGTAACCTATAGACTAAACACCAAGTCTAATCTATTGATTACTACTCTAATTATGGCCTATAACTAGAGCACTCGATACGAGCAGAGATCCTATGCTAGAACATAACAACTATACTAATCATAATATGAAAGGCATAAAGTAAATAGAGAAGATGAATATATTAAAGCATAAGTCTTACAAAGAAAATATACAAAGACATACCAAAACTCTGAAGACTCCTCCGGAACCGGAGCGCAGCTCCGCTCTCCCTAACTCCCGACTAGAGCTAAGCTATTACATTGGAAAATCTAAACCTAATTACATAGAGAGGAGAGGTTGTCCTTCGAGGGACGCCTCTACAAATACTCCCTAATGATGATGTGTTGCCTCAGGGGGGTCCTGGGTTTATTATATAGGGGTTCCTGGCCTCCCCTCCACCTTGGGCAAGCGATGTGGGACTAAATCCTTCGCCATATGCACATGAGTCTTAATGGGCCAAAACGCGTCAAAGAGATCGGTTGGAGTGCGTCACGCGAAGGGGGGCGAGATTGGGCCCTACACCAGACCAGTCGGTCCAGGGGGGAGACCGATCGGCCTGCCTCTATGACAGGTGGGCCCCGCCTTCCGTGAGTCGCCTTCTCGTGTCTTCTGGAGTGTTCTGGAATGTTCTAGAATCTTTCAAGTCGTATCCATCGAGGACTCTCGCTCCGGGACTCCAAATATAGCAAATCATATGTCTGTTTCGATCGTCTCGACGAGCTCTTCGTAATGGTGTGCTCTGTTTCATCACTTGAGATACTTTTATATGGTAAAAACATGGATGTCCTACAAAACAAGTGAGAACACCAAAACTCGTGGAACTTGTTAGTTTCAAACCCTACAACTATGCTTTGTGATTCATTTAGTGTCATTTCATGCAATAGTTGATGGTTAATTATGAGCAATAGTGAGCATCAACACGTCCCACGACCCGCCCGAAGGACCACCTTGCCAACCTTGCCACGTGGGCGGCGGAGGTCCAGATGGCCACCCGGTGTACCCCGACTGGCCAGGAAGGTAACCTGGCCACCCATAGGGCGGAGGAGGGCCACCGGGGAGCCACCCAGGCTGCGGAGGAGGGCCACCAGTGATGTGCAGAGTGTGCGGAGGAACGCCAGGTTGAGGAGTCGGTGCCGAACCCTCCGACTGTGAGTGCACAAAGGAGAAGCAAATTTGTTAGCACCTGGAGGACGGCCGTAAAAGTTAAAGAAATATAAACAACCATATATACTCACCGGAGTGTCTGTCGAAGGAGTAACAGGAGGCACAAAAGGAGTGAGCAGCGAGGGAGGCACGACAACACCCGGGATGTTCAGGCTCCCAAAGAAGTGAGCTATGTCCTACGTCCTCTGCGCCTCCCGCTGCTGGACGGCCAGTAAGTCGCGACGATGGGCCGCCGCCTCGGCCTCGTGCATGGCCTGCAACCTCTGCATCTGGTCTGCCTGGGCCTGCATCTGGGCCTGCAAAATTCATCCCGTAAGGTTTAAACAATGCAAAGACAAGGTATATGTGTAAAAGCAATGAACGACGAATAGAACAAGTACTTACCTGAAGTGATGCCATCATCTGCTGTGAGGTCGGCTGCCGAGGTCGTATGGGGACGGGGGAGCTCGTGCTGGCAGCTCGAATCTCAGCGAGGTTGGGAATAGAGGACGAGTCAACTGCGCTGTTGGCTATCCAGTACCGGCCGTGCTGCTTCCCTCCTCCTAGCCTCATCACCAGGTCTGTATCTAGGGGCTGGGTGGCTGGATCGAAGTCCTCCCCATGGCGCTCGCGAGCCGCCGTGGTGTACTCGGTGACCTTGGTGTAGGCGTTCGTGTTGGTGAATGCCTCGGGCCCGGCGTTTGGGTTGTACTGGGTGCTCGCTGCAGTCGCCTTGCCCTGGTGTGACAAGTGGTACGCCTTGAAAGGGAGGCACTCCTCACCACCTTGCGACTGGGACTGCAAGGAAAACACAGATGATTACAAGTAATGAGTAATTGATTGTTAGAATAAAAAAAAATCAGTAGAGCATACCCATCTGTCGGCGTACGCAGCGAGGCTAAGGTTGCCTTGGTGGTGTGGCACCCCAGGCATCTGCAGGCGGCAGTCTCGGCGGGCACTGTGCCTCTCGTACCACTCATCCGATTTCCACTTGTCCACAATGGCCAACCAGCAGTCTAGGTGATTGGCGCACCAACCAGGACAGAACTGCAAGACAATAAGTATTTAATATGTTAGAAGAGCCGCTAAGTGTACGGGGAGAGTCAAACATAACACCGGGAGGGAGATTGAGGGGGATCATGAACACAGGCCAACAAGTGTACGGGGCCGCCATCATTCCATACGGGTTGAACCCATCTGTCGCCAGCGCCACACGTACATTTCGAGCCTCCATAGCTTTGCCAGGATGCATGGCATCGAAGTGCTTCCATGCTTCACCATCTGATGGGTGTACCATCTTGTCAGGATTGTATCTTTTGCCATTCTTGTGCCATGTCATCTGTTTCGTAGAGTCCTCTGTCATGTACAGTCGTTGGATCCTAGAGGCTTTGCCCTTTGGACAGTGTGTTGCTTTCTCGTGATATTTCCTGAATAGGACGCACCCTTTTGGACAAGCATGGATCTGCTCAAACGGCATCTTAAGTACACGAAGAAGTTTTTGTGACTCGTACGTGTTCTTCGGCAGAATGTGACCCTCCGGCAACAGGGTGCCCAAAATTGCCAACATGCCATCGAAGGCGTCTCGACTCAAGCTATACTGCGACTTGAACCCCATTAGGCGTCCAATGGCATCCAGTTGTGAAACCATTGTCTTTTCATGAAGGGGCTTCTGTGCCGAAGACATCATGTCGTAGAACGCCTTTGCGGTGTCCTCTGGCTCCTCCAATCCTTCACCGAATTATGCCTCTTGAAAGTCTCCCATCATGTCTGCTACCCCGGAATCTCCATCATACTCCTCGAGGCGTTGTCTCACCACCTCCTCTCTAATCCGATCGGCTTCACCATGGTGGACCCAACAAGTATAGTTTTCAATGAATCCGTACTTGTAAAGATCTACCCCCACGTTATTCTTATATTTTCTTTTCTTGTTCCCACATTTACTACAGGGACACGGCATCCGACTCGACCCTTTAGCAGCCGGACCAAACGCATGCTCTAAGAAAGCATTGGTCTTAGTAACCCATTTTGTGCTCTTACTTGCGTGGCCCGTGTACATCCAGTCACAGTTATCCATCCTCTGTCATATACATATGTAAGCGAGTAATAAAACCAGCAATTGCATCTACACGGCGTTCCTACCATCTAATAGGTGAAGGATAGGTCCTAATCCCACCCGAGGATGCGCAGATGGGTTAGTTTCCATGTTCTACTCCTACTCGAGAGAATTTCGGCAGCACCTCCTCGCTGTTCACCCGATACATGTCCTGGCAGGGAGAGTGTGTATCCGGAGAACAACGAGGAGGTGGTGCCGAAACTCTGACTCTGACAGGAGCAGAACATGGAAACTAGCTCATCTACGCATCCGCGGGCTGTCCAAATACGTGGACAATCCGAAAGAGATACGGTCGCAGATATGCAAAGGTCTGAATATCTAAGACTGTATCTCTTTCGAACGGGAGACGTCTAACTAGGTTACGCGACCAAAGATCAGATACCTAAAGATACGGATAGATGGGTTATACCTAAGGTGTCGGTGAGGTCAGGGTAGCGGGGCAGTGGTGACTCGGGGCAGTGGCGAGATGACGCGGTGCAGGCAGACCCACAACGCCGACGAAGACGATCGGGGTCGACGAGTCCCTCTGACGGGTCATCCTCCTGCCAAAAAAGAGCATATGGTTAGTCTCGACCGAAAATTTCGGCAGCACCTCCCCTGCATGGGGAGGTTCCCAAAACCTGCAGAAAAGGTCGACACGAAGGCCAACAACCACATGTATACCAGACATAGTCACGAAGGCCAACAATCACAATAGCTCACAATAGTACAACTACTACTAACACTAACACTACTACTAACACTAATACTACTAACTACTACTAACACTACTACTAACTACTAACTACTAACTGCTAAGTACTAACTATTTACTAACTACATAGAGCATACCTTCGCGACGAGAATAGCAAGAACGAGCTTCGGCGACGACGACGGGGACGACCGAAGCGGCTTGAGGGTCGACGGACCTAAGCCGGCACCTTCCTCCTCTCTTCTCCTTGTCCTTCTCCTCCTCTCTTCTCCACTCCTCCTTCTCCTCCTCTCTTCTCCACTCCTCCTCTCCTCCTCCACCTGATCCTCCTCCTCCTCCTCCTCCTCTCCTCCTCTCCTCCACTGGCCGGCCAGGGACGGGCAGCCGGTCGGGGCCGCCGGGCGGGGACGGGCGGGCGGCCGGGGCCGGGCGGGTGGCGCGGCCGCGGGGCGGCGCGGCCGGGGCGGCGCGGCCTGGGGCGGCCGGAGGCGACGCGCGGCGCCGCGGTCCGGGGGGCGCCGGCCCGGGGGGGGATGCGGTGGGGCGGGGCGGGGGCGCGGCGGGGCCGGGGGGCGGGCGGGCCCGGGACGGGGGTGCGGCGGGGCGGGGCGACGCGGGGGGCGGCGGCGGGCGGCGTGCGGGTGCGTGCGTGTGCGTGCGTGCGGGTGTAAGTGTGTGTGCGTGTGTGGGTGGCCGGAAGGCCGTTTTGTATTTTTTTTTATTATTTTTGAACGGCTTTGCCGAGTGCCAGCCGATCTGGCACTCGGCAAAGAGGGGCCACGTGGCAGACATACCCCGGCCAGTAGGCAAGGCTTCGCCGAGTGCCAGGTGGCAAGGCACTCGGCAAAGAGCTTCTCTTTGCCGAGTGCCGGCCTATGGCACTCGGCGAAGTTTTTATTTTTTTTTAAATTTTGCCACCAAATTTTTTTTGAGGCACTTTCACACTATCATAGACAGCATGTTCAAATTTGACACTTTTTCAAAACATTTCGTTTTATTTTTTGACTTTATTTCATTTTTTGAATTTTCCCAGAAGACGCAAGTTTGAACTGCGGGTGCATCGAATAATGGATTTTCATGATTTAAAAAATATTATTGTTGTTCTTAACCATATGTTGAGGCCAAATCCAAAAACTGACCCGAGGTTTCGATCAACGTGCTCACGGGGCAACGCCTCCAAATTACGTGCGGGCGGTTTTTTAATTATAGAAAATGCAAATGAATTCCAAAAATCGTGAAACTTGGCGAGATGTTGTTACATCATATGCGTATGCCGAGAAAAAAATTTGAGAAAGTTTCGAGCAAGTTGTCACGCACGATGCTTACAAACCTGGACATCTCAACATGTGATATCTGATATCACATGTTGAGATGTCCAGGTTTGTAAGCATCGTACGTGACAACTTGCTCGAAACTTTCTCAAATTTTTTTCTCGGCATACATATATGATGTAACAACATCTCGCCAAGTTTCACGATTTTCGGAATTCATTTGCCTTTTCTATAATTAAAAAACCGCCCGCACGTAATTTGGAGGCGTTGCCCCGTGAGCACGTTGATCGAAACCTAGGGTCAGTTTTTGGATTTGGCCTCAACATACACTCAAGAACAACAATAACAATTTTCAAATCATCAAAATCCATTATTCGATGCACCCGCAGTTCAAACTTGCGTGTTTCGGGAAAATTCAAGAAAATAAAAGAAAGTCAAAAAATATAACAAAAATCTTTGAAAAAGTGTCAAATTTGAACATGTTGGTCATAGTACTGTGGGGATGATCCACAAAAAATTTGGTGTTCAAAATCCAAAAAAAAACTTTGCCGAGTGCCACGTGGCTGGCACTCGGCAAAGAGGCGATCTTCGCCGAGTGCCAGCCAGGTGGCACTCGGCAAAGAGCTTTGCCGAGTGCCACGTGGCCGGCACTCGGCGAAGATCCCCTCTTTGCCGAGTGCCTGCCACGTGGCACTCGGCAAAGAACAGCCCACGTGTCAAACAACGGGGCCACACGCTTTGCCGAGTGCCACGTGGTTGGCACTCGGCAAAGCGCTCCCTCTTTGCCGAGTGTCAGACGGCGGGCACTCGGCAAAGCGAACGGCCGTGGATGCCGTCTGGTCTGGGACGCTTTGCCGAGTGCTCATCTGTGCCGAGTGTACGGCACTCGGCAAAGAGGTTCCTTTGCCGAGTGCTTTTCTTTGCCGAGTGTCGGGCACTCGGCAAAGCAGCCTTTGCCTTGTGCTTAGGCTTTGCCGAGTGCCAGATTTCCGGCACTCAGCAAAGAGGCTCTTTGCCGAGTGCCCGAAATTTAGCACTCGGCAAAGTTCCAGGCACTCGGCGAAGCCTGCGTTTCCTGTAGTGTCGGTGACGTTCCATAATCATGCATGTCCTAGATTTCAACAGTGTATAAATATATGTTTCATCCTCGTAAAACTTTTTTCACACTCGATCTATCTGACCCGGACGTACACTTACTATTCATGCAGTGATGGATTATGGAAAAGCAGTTTCACACCTATGGATGGCCTCGGAGAACTTCTACACTTGAGGCTTGCAAACTGGATGGCAGAGAAAACAAAATAACAGTCCAGCCTACCCTACTGACACGTACGCGCACCCTGTCGACAAGAAAACAAAACACATGTAGACAAGTGGTGTCTGTGTGACTCGTGCTGCCACCTAGGACGTACTAGGAGGAGGCTGGTTCTCAAGGCCTTGCGCGCGGTGCCATCGTATCGTCGCCCGATAGTGGGGCGAGTCCCGCCGGCGGCGAGGTGGAGGGCTTTTTGCAGAAGCGAGGAGGCTGCTTCACAAATGTGTGTGTGTCAAGTCCATGTATTGATCGTGAGTAATTAATTAATAAAATCCTCCCTTCATCAGAAAAAAATATGTCGGCCAATTAGGTAAATGTTAGTTCAGAAATATGGATAAAGTAGTAAAAGATATTTCAATAATAGACCAAGACTGCGTTACTTATCCGTTCTATATATATATATAGAGGACAACCCCCGAGGGTCTTTAGCCCCGGTTGGTAAGAGGCCAGCCATCGGGGTCCGGCTCGGGACCTCTTTAGTCCCGGTTAGTATTACCAACCGGGGCTAAAGGTCCTCCTTTAGCTCCGAGGCGGGGAACCGGGGTTAAAGATCGGGCTTTTAGTCCCGATTCCTTAGCCCCGGCTCCATGCCCGGGGCTAAAGGTCAATTTGGACCGGGGCTAAAGGCCCATCGTGCAGTAGTGATACCTAAGACTCAGTAGTAGTACACGTACGGGTGATTGATGATTAAATTAGGCTCGTCTTAGTGGATTATTATTTAAATATACAACAAATACATTTTATATATATCAATAGATATAGTTGTTGAGACATCAACATCAATATACCTATATATCATTATTTCTCTCTGTGTGTGTATGTGTGTCTATATGTATATATACGTATGCGTCGTTGTGCAGTGCGTCAAGTCAAGAGCGGTTGCGGTGCTCCCTATAAATAGGGCCGGATGCTGCATGCTTCGTCAAGGGCATAGTGAAGCAAGCACCCTAGAGCAGAGCAACACAGGAGAGAGAGAGAGAGAGAGCGAGGAAGGACGACACCTTTGCAGGGGCGAATTATATAAATGGTAAGCGCATATTTGATGACCATATATATTATTATCTTTTCATGCATTCACGTTCATCCATGTTACGTGTATAGTACTACGTACTACTCGATCCTACAACGACACTTCTGTTATTGCGTATATCGTTGAGATTTGAGACAAAAAAAAAATTAAGAAGACGCTAGCTATCGATCTATCTATCTTTTTTATCTATATATCTATATTGAGGTTGATGTATACTCCCTTCATCCCAAATTCCAAATTATAAGTCATTCTAAAAATTTTAGAGAGTTAAAGGCCCCGTTTGGTACAGCTCAGCTTCACTGGTGAAGCTGTTTTTTTAGAAAATAGCTTCATGAGCAACTTACTAGGTGAAGCTGAGCTGTTTTGAAAAAAGTGTTTGGCAAAACAACTTCATGCATGGTTGGAAGAGAGAAATAGAGATGTAAGCTGTGAAAAGCTACTTTTTTTAGCTTCATGGGTGAAGCTGTTTTTGTGAGAGAGAGGATAAAACAGCTTCATGGGTGAAACTGTTTTGTAAAATGGTGTTTGGCAAAAAAAATAGCTCACAACAGCTAACAGGCCCAAAGTTTTTAAGATTGACCAAATTTATATAATAAGATAATAATATTTATGATATTGAGTAAGTATCATTAAATTCTTCATTAATTATATTTTCATAATAGAATTAATTATATTTTCATAATAGACCTATTTGATATTATAAATTTTTGTGTTTTTCTCTATAATTTTGGTCAAATTCAAAATGCTTTGACTCTCCAAGATTCTTGGAATGACTTATAATTTGGAGCGGAGGAAGTATCGAGCTAGACAGCTAGTTAGTTAATTATAATCGGTGAATATATGCACGCAGGCGACAGAGAAGCATGTGAAGATTGGGGAGTTCGGCGGCGTAGGAGTCAATGCGGGCGACCTTAACCAACTGCCGAAGACCCTCGAGAACATTGAAATTTGGAGCTCAATAGTTGAAGAAGGTTCTGATTTTGTTGTCATCAATGGCATTCGCTTCAAATACACTGACTACGATGGCAATCAGCACACTATCCCTAGCGCTGAAACTTGCTGGGGCACAGGGAAAGGCAATTATCACACGGTACGTATACAGACCACTACATACATGATGATGATACCACGACCCTCCACTTCGGTTGTTTCAATAGTGTTCTGTGAGCGAGAGAGAATAAGTCACACTACAGCTGATAAGGTTCAAGCCAACAGGGCTAAACATGAATTACTACTCCATCCATTCCAAATTAATTATGCAATACTCCCTCCGTCCCATTGAGAGAGTGTCGTCCGGGAAGCGTGTTTGTGAAGGAGACACAGTTTTCTAACGACACTTTCAATGGAACGGAGGGAGTATATGTGTAACGTACATGGCTCTATTCGTTTGAGCTTCAAGCCGGTTTTAATCCGTATAAAGCAGTCGTGGAACCGGCAAATCTGTCATTTCAGTTTATTAGCCGACTTAATTATAAGTCTTGCCCAACAATAAAGTGATACTGTTATGGTATCTGTTTGCATCTTCTAGGGGTGAGGGTTAGTTAAAAGAAAAAAGCAAGAGTCAAACATGCATATATCTTGTAAAACTGTATGCTATATAATAATATAGCCGTTTGCTGGCTGCGTTTTATTAGGTTTTCCGATCCCATAGTAAATAAAATATAAGTACTCGTGTGAGTGTGTGTATAACAACAAAGCAAAAGACGATCTAGAGAAAGTATATATATATCGACATCTATCCGTGGTCTCGATCCATCGCCTAATTGCTTCCTCTAATAAAGTTCCAGAAATGTGTACTTATATATATGCATATATATTACCTGTACATACGCATGCATGCAGGCCTCTATTGACTCAGATAACGGAGAATACGTGATCCAGATTGATGGCAGCTTTCGTGAGGATAATGATAAAAAAATTTCAATCACTTCTCTGAAATTCACCACCAACAAAAAGACGCATCATGGGCCGTATGGGGATCCGAAGAACGGAACCGCGTTCACTGTGCCACTCAACAATTCCGGCGTCTATGCCTTCTTCGGGAGCTACGGCACCTGCCTCAATTCACTGGGTTTCTACGCGCACCAACCAGACGCCGACAGCAAGAAGCCATGATGAACTGCAACTGCACAACACCATCGACTGCATGCATGCATGCCAGTGTGCATACACGTACGTGTGTGCACGCATAAATACCACCCTTTCCGTAACTTCAATAAACATGGGATCTCAGCGCCTGCCTGCCTGCCTTACTATACATACGTAGAGGCTATCTAAGCTATATATCTATATCTATGCATGTCAGCCCTTACAGCTGCATATGTTATGCGATGCGTATGGAATTTTATTAGCAGGCATGCATCGCTCGCTCCCACCGCCATGGCTTGCATTTCTATATTTCAGTGTGTGCCAGTACGTGTGTGCTGTTTGTACCCTATAGCTCGGTCATGTATTGTGTGATGTAATGAATAAAAGTCTCGGAAACTAAGTATTTTCTTGAGAAACATACAGAGCAGCAGTTCCCTATATATGGAGGACACGTATCTCGGAAACTAAGTTGCTTTTGATCTTCTAATGATCAAGACATAACTATTCGAAGTCCGTGTCTAAATTACTATGTACGCCTAATCAAAACTTCTTAATTTGAGGTTCCATCTCCATTTTTTTATATATATAGGCATCATATGATCTCTGTATCGTTTTTGCGATAATTTTTCTCCCTTATTTTCACAATATTTGTCATTCTAGCTAACCTCGGATAAAAAAAAGGAAGAAGAATGAAAAAGATAAGTTGTTTCATCACTAGGTCTTGTTCGGTTCCTCAAGAACGAGGCCCTGGAACAATTTCCAGTTAGATTGGTTCGCTAATTTGTGTGGTCTTACTTGGTAAGTCGGAATTGTTTCTAGGTCCATTCCTAACAATCCCAATGGAACCTAAGTATATCACAATCTTAAATGCCTTGCATTCCAAATGGATGCAGCATTTTGTTAGGCGATTAAACAGGTAAGTGATGTCAAATTACACTAAGTATATGCCTTTCAAAAAATTAATATGGATAGATATGATTCAGCTACAAACCATTCGCCACATATGATTCAGCTGGTTAGGGGTGGGCATAGTTAACTGGAACACCAGAACCAAAATAACTGAAGAAATTTCGGTTCCTCCTCTTCATTAATTGAATTAACTAAACTAACCAAAATTTATGAATTATGCTTCACTTACTTGCATTTTGTAATCACTACAGGAAACTGAAGCTTTGCCGAGTGCCTCATTTGTATTTTTTATAATTAAAAAACCGCCCGCACGTAATTTGGAAGCGTTGCCCCGTGAGCACGTTGATCGAGACCTCGGGTCAGTTTTTGGATTTGGCCTAAACATACAGTTAAGAACATGAATAATATTTTTTAAATCATGAAAATCCATTATTCGATGCACCCGCAGTTCAAACTTGCGTCTTTCGGGAAAATTCAAGAAAAATAAAGAAGTGTCTGGAAAAAAAATTTGGTGTCAAATTTTTTTTAAAAAAACTTTGTCGAGTATAAGCCGTGGCACTCGGCAAAGAGGCTCTTTGCCGAGTGCCAGGCTAGCTGGCACTCGGCAAAGGGTACTTCTTTGCCGAGTGCCGTGCCACCTGGCACTCGACAAAGTGTTGTCTGCTGGCCGGGGGATGGCTGCCACGTGGCCCGTCTTTGCCGAGTGCCAGATCGGCTGGCACTCGGCAGAGGTCCCCTCACTGACGAGTGTCAGCCGATCTGGCACTCGGCAAAGCCGTTCAAAAATAAAAAATATATAAAACACGCTCCGCGGCCACACACACCACACACGTGCGCGCCCACACACACACACACTCACACACCTGCCGCCCGCCGCCGCCCCGCGCGCCCGCGCCCCCCGGCCGCCGCACCCCTGCCCCGGCAGCCGCGCGCCCCGGGCCCGCCCCACCCCGCCGCGCCCCTGCCCCGGCCGCCGTGCCCCGCCATGCAGGCAGCCACCCCCCCCCCCCCCCCCCCCCCCCCCCCCGCCGCGGCCCCGCCCCGTACCACCGTGTTGGCCGCCTACTGGTGGTGGATAGGAGGAGAAGAGGAGAGGAGGAAGAGGAGAAGGAGGAGGGGGAAGAAGACGACGAGGAGGAGAATCACCGAGTTTGTCCCGAGCCACTCCACTCGACTGCGCATCTCGGCCTCGACCCTCACCGCCGTAGGTATGGCCTTATCCACCATTCCCTTTTCTTTCTTGTGCCAAATGTTGTTATATATTTGTGGTGGTGAATGTGTTGGTGTTGTGGTTGTGGTGGAGGTGGTGGTAATGTGATTGTGGTGGTGGTTGAGTTTGTGGTTTAGGTTGATCATGAAGGAGATAGAGGTGGTGGTGGTGGTTATGGAGGAGGAGCCGGTAGTATATGTGACTTTATAATTAAAGTATATGCTTGCGGTGGATGTTACTATGGTTGTCGGCCATCGTGCCGATGATTTTTTGCAGGTTTTGGGAACCTCACCGTGCAGGGGAGGTTTTGTCGAATTTGTTTTAAATGACAATATTTTCTTGTTTTGTAGAGAAGAGTGGATCGGGAGTAGCCTCGCGGCGTGCCGGTCTGCCTGCACAGCGTCGTCTAGCCACTGCAGCGACTCGGCACCGCCCCGCTATCCTGTCTGCACCGCCACCCTAGGTATAACCCCTGTACCCATACCTTGGTCGTACATCTCGTCACCCAGTTAGGCGTCTCCTGTTCGAAAGAGATACGATTCCAACTGTATCTCTTTTGAATTGTCCACGTATTTTGGACAAACTGCGGATGCGTAGATGAGCTAGTTTCCATGTTCTGCTCCTGTCAGAGTCGGAGTTTCGGCAGCACCTCCCCGTTGTTCTCCGGATACACACTCTCCCTGCTAGGACGTGTATCGGGAGAACAGCGAGGAGGTGCTGCCGAAATTCTGTCTCGGGTAGGATTAGAACATGGAAACTAACCCATCTACGCATCCTCGGGTGGGATTAGGACCTATCCTTCACCTATTAGATGGTAGGAACACCGTGTAAATGCAATTGTTGGTTTTATTACTCGCTTACATATGTATATGCCAGAGGATGGATAACCGTGACTGGATGTACACGGGCCACGCAAGTAAGAGCACAGAATGGGTTACTAAGACCAATGCTTTCTTAGAGCATGCATTTCGTCCGGCTGCTAAAGGGTCGAGTCGGATGTCGTGTCCCTGCAGCAAATGTGGGAACAAGAAAAGAAAATATAAGAATAATGTGGGGGTAGATCTTTACAAGTATGGATTCGTTGAAAACTATACTTGTTGGGTCCACCATGGTGAAGTCGATCGGATTAGAGAGGAGGTGGTGAGACAACGCCTCGAGGAGTATGATGGAGATGTCGGGGTAGTAGACATGATGGGAGACTTTCAAGAGGCACAATTCAGTGAAGGATTGGAGGAGCCATAGGAATCTGCAAAGGCGTTCTACGACATGATGTCTTTGGCACAGAAGCCCCTTCACGAAAAGACAATGGTTTCACAAATAGATGCCATTGGACGCCTAATGGGGTTCAAGTCACATTATAGCTTGAGTAGAGACGCCTTCGATGGCATGTTGGCAATTTTGGGCACCCTGTTGTCGGAGGGTCCTCACATTCTGCCGAAGAACACGTACGAGTCACAGAAACTTCTTCGTGCACTTAAGATGCCGTATGAGCAGATCCATGCTTGTCCAAAAGGGTGTGTCCTATTCAGGAAAGATCACGAGAAAGCAACACACTGTACAAAGTGCAAAACCTCTAGGTATGTGGAGGTAGACCATGGATATGGCAAGAAGGAACAACTTAATATCGCCGAGATGGTCCTACGGTACCTTCCTTTCATATCTAGGA